>VZRH01000516.1:296684-452048 GCA_013397555.1 Urocynchramus pylzowi | reverse complement strand
CCCCCCAAGATATGTTTGAAAAAGTGTCTGAGTAATTGCACCATTACTTCAGTAAAGGCTTTGCTTCTGATTATTAGAGTTTAAAACACAATTCAGTGTTTAAATGAGTATTCTTTTTGGCTGCTATGCATCATCTGGAAAGAGGTGAATTTTTGGAATGGCTCAGCAACAAACCCAAACTTAGTCAGCAAGGTCTTTTCCTTGGGATCATTTGTGAAGGCTAGAAAGCCATGTTCACACCCAGAGAACAACACAGTTCAACACATGAAGAAAATAAACAGGCCCTCCAGCTTCAGCCCAGTCCCATGACCCCTGTGTACAGAGCTTAACCTTCCAAAAGGCATTCAACTCCATTGGGTCACTGGAGGAGGGGTGAAGATGTCCTGCTTACTGGAAAATGACACTGTGACCAGGGAAATCTTTTGTGAGACAATATCCTGATGCAAGCATTTACCTTTGTGCCATTTACCTATGTTATTTCATGCCAAAGTTCAAGAAATAGCACTCCCTTTGGGGGAACAATTATCCATCGAGTGCTACTTGTTCAGTCACTTCTGATAGACTTGTAGTCCCATACTTCAGAGATTAAAAGGGAGATGAAGTGCCTCAAGCAGCATAGTCTTTGATTAAAAAGTACCCAAAAAAAACCAAGCAAGCATTAGAAATCACAAGCCCATTTAAATTAGGAACTGTAAACACTTTAAACTTCAATGCAAGATGTATCTTTTATGTAACAAGGGATAGTAACAGATCCTGTGATGCAGTGGAAAGATCTGCTTAATATGAATGTCATTTTTACCACTGGAGATCTGGGTTGAAATTCCCACTAGAGGATACCTTTATAGATCTCATTTTAGTATATTGTAGTCATGCCATTATAAAACCATCAAATGCAATTTGGCACAGCATGATACTTAAATGGTGGCCTGAAATTAACAGACTGATTACTCTCTACAGGCAGCCAAGGTTATTTATAAATTGGAATTCGGATAACTGAGTGAAGGGCCTAACTGAACTCTGTGCTTTTATACTCCCAATCTCTGTTTTCTGGGCTTTGAAATACTTTTTCAGTCATCCTTTAGTTGAACTTCCAGAATATTTAATCACTTAAAATGGGAGTAAAACTGAAAGCAGGATGCTGGTTAGGTACCCACAAGAGACAGTGTTTTTACATTTGTAAACTATCTTGTAAAAAGTTTTAATTAAAAGAGCTACATCGTGGCATCTGTGAGGTCTAGTGCAATTAGTTGCTTTAAACTCCATTTTCTCGTCTTGCTGCCAATTAAGCAAAACTTGTGTGCAAGAGTAATGGTTGCCCCAGTGACAAAATCAGAACATGCTAAATAATGTGATTAAACTTGTTAAAAGCCAAAATAAACACTTATAATTATCTCAAGAAAACCTGCATAGCCAAGTGAGAGCTCTATAAAGTGAAACTCTGCATCCATAATTTCAGACTTTCCTACACAATAGATCATAGTTAAAGATCTGTTAACAGACCTCTGACTGCTGAACTGGGCAGCTTGTGGTTTTCTTCTAAACCTATTGGCAGTATGTGGATTTATGCAAGAGGTGCAAATTGGAAGTTGTCTGCTATTGGAGCCATTGGCAGAACAGAAATCATACTGTAGGGTTAGCAGCATGAAGTACATTGCTTTGAAATTACACAGCAGGGTTTCAGCTCGTTGCTCCGCTTGCCTTTAAGACCAAGGTCTTATACTGTCTGGCCATGATTAAAATCAAAGTGTGGACCTCTTTGCTGGGTGCCAGTAAATGAAGGTGAAAAACAGAAACAATCTGGATTCTTAATTATTTTAAAACACAACATAGGCAAAAAACTAAGATGAAAGCATTTGTTACTAATCTATCCTAATTATTGCACATAAAATGATTTCCTATAGAGGTCTATATCTTGAGATAGTCACTTTCTATGAGTATGCAAGATCTTTTTTGCCATATAGCATCTTTTACTTAAACTCTTGCAAGTATACAGAAAACAAAACCTGACTAACAGTCTAAATGGTAAGCTTATTTATACTCAGGTTTAAGGGTACATCAAACCTTGAAATACACCAATACACACTAAATATAGTGAAAATGGAATGACCACTAGCTTGGTCCACTGGCAAAAATGCACACATTTGTCAATGCTCCATTCTGCTGCCATACTATAAAGATAAAACGTAGGCATGTACATACTGGCAAGTGGGATCAGAAAAAACCCACAACAATAGAAGATAAAAATGTGGTAGCAGCATAGGAGCCCTCAGTATAAATCCCAGGCTCTCTATTCTGAGAATCTCACTCTTCTTTCAGTCACTGTGGTCACATTTGGAGTAAAATCGTAGCAAAGTAATGGCATTTGACAGAAAGTCATTGCTAAAAGGGAGACTGTGAGGGCTATCTGCACTACTGTGAGTTTTACATAGGTGAATGAGGGGGCTTTTCTTTGCTTGTCAGCATATTCCAAAGTACTTACTGTCAGGATGTTTTCCCTAATCAGCTCTTGGGGGTCTTTCTGATTGACGGACCTCTTGACTGAAATGAAGATACTGCATATCTGGAGATAGTCAAGGACAAGCATTAAAACTGATGTGAAAATTACTTACCCACTTTAACTTTGGACTTTTTAAATGCTTAATCTGTTGATTTAGACTACAGTGCCTGGAAGTCACCTTTTTGGCCTCATATGAAAAATACCTTATTTTTCCTAGTCTGGGCTTCTTGTTCATGCCTTTTCTCTCAGAAGACAAATGCATGCTTTCCAGGTTACCAGCACAAGAAATATAAGGGAATAAAGAAGTCAAGAAGTCACTTTGAAATCTATTGTATTTTGCCTGATCTTTTAATATAATTTAAATGCATTTTGAGCACTTTTTTTTCTTAGTAATTAAAAGCTCATTTAATGTCATCCAGCTTGTTGAGTCCTAGACAACTATCTACAAACAAAACTTTCAGTGCCTTTAAATCTACAGCAAAGAGAGGGAGATGTCTCTTTCATGCTCTAAATCAGAGCAGTTCCTGATGATAAATTTATTCCTAACTCACAATAACATGTATGTGACCCACTGAAACCATTTTATTAACTGGGCGTGTATATTAAGCGTGGCAAGACTCTATCAGGCAATGTTGGTGAGAATGGGAAAGGTGAGCTCCTCACTCACTCCCTTGCTGGGAGGTCATTTGTACTGCTTGCCCACTACCATACTTGAATACAAACCTATATTTAAGACCACCCTGGGTAAGAAATTAAGAGTAGCATTACTGCCTCAAGTTTCTACTTCTTCAGGAAAACCCTTGTCATTTTTTCCTATTTTGCCCTTTTCCCTTTAAAAATCTCATACTGTTAAGAAACCACAGTGTTTGGATTTTGCCCAGTATCCAAGTATGTTGAGCGCATACTGCTGCAGATTTAGCCACATAAAAATTGGTGCCCTGCCTTAGCTTCTAATGCATATAATGCAATGCTCCACTGGAGAGCTTTAAAGTGACTTAAAGAAATTAATTTCCCATCTTTGAAAGCTGTAAAAGCACCAAATAATTTTATAAACTGAGTTTAAAAAATAGGTAGACAAAATCTCTACTAATGCTAGTGAAGCTTGTTTTCTGCAAAGCACTCCTTTCACTTACAAGACAAGCATGGAGTTCTGGCCTATAATATTTCAGCTCTGGTGCTAACAGTAGAAACTGTAGTGGAAGCAGCACCCTGCCCACCACTGCTGCCAGTAGTGCCAAGAAGAGATGCAATGCTGGTGCAAGAAATCCACTGTCAGCCAGGATTTTAAGGACTGCATGGTATCAACAGCCTCTTTGCACAGCTGCTGCCACGAGAACAGCCGTATGAGGGATAAAAAGGCAGGGCCAAGAGGAAGCACTGTCAGGAAGGAGGTGCTCACTTCACATCACAGTCCATCTGAAAGGAAGATGAAAGAAAACAGCTGTGAAGAACAGATCTATTTCATGCAAATTCTGTCAGGAAAATACTGAGCACGTCTTTCTGAATTATTTCTCCATTCCTCTCTTGCTTCAAGTCCCTTGGGGCAATCTGTCCTGAGGTAAGGAGACGTCTGCAAGTCAAGACTTAGGTGTTTCTCCTGTTGAGCATTCTCTGCAAAATAGTTTTCCTAAACATTAATTCTCATTCTTCTCCCTGTGCTTGGGCCATACTCACTGTTAGACAGGCACCTGTCTCTCTTTCCCTCTCTTCCAACTTTTTCCACACTCTGCAGATTGCATCCAGTGGATTCACTATTTTTTTTGACTTGTGATCTGATAGCTGGACACTCAGAACTTTTTTGTAATGCAATGCTGAGAACAAAATCTGGCATTCCTTCTTCACAAGTTTTGTTTTGGTACACATAACCTAACTTCAGAAGTAATGCATTCTCCATTAAATTAATGTATCTTAAACAAAACAGGTAATTCTAGCTGCAAAAATGTGGAAAATAATCTCAGTTCCAAGTTAAATAATAAAAAAATTACAAAACACATAAAACCCACATAATAAGCCAAAGAAAAAACAGTGAATTTATCCCTAAGAGTACTACTATATTATGTTATGAGTCATATGGCCACTGAGCCCTGCTATCCTCTGCATCCCAGTCCTGGCTTCTATCCTTGGACAATTCACTGACTATTTCCTCCTCAATACTTATAGGATGGGATAAAATCCTCATTCTAGTGTGATATGAAGGTCATTAATACTTTTTTTTTTGGTTTAATATTTTAAGAAATGAAAGGGAAAAGAAAGAAAAATTAAATAGAAGTTATTCCTAAACCCACACGGAGTATGCAATATTGAGTGAATAAAAATAAATTTTGCCAGCAGATTTTTATGCTCTTTAGGAAAACTTCAAAATTAATGATAAAATGGAATAAAGTAGCTTAGCATACATTATCTTAGCTCAAGTACTTAATAAAATCTCATGGCCCATAATTTGAAAACATAATTCAACCTTTTATGTAAATGGGGCCAGAGAGATTAGAAAGCAGGATAATGTTAAATGGCAAAATATCTAACTGTCCAAGCCAATGGAAGGATCAGTGTAAGAACTGTTTTTAATTAACATCTTAGTGGTTTGGAAAATGGAATAAAGATCATATTAACTAGATTTGATGTTGATGTTGCACTGAAAGATCTTGCCAAAAATAAAGCCAGAGAAAATACAACAGACCAGAGAGGTTAAACAAATATGGCAAGGGAAGCTAACTCTCAACCTGGGGGGAAAAAAAAGCAAGTTAGCATGAGATAAAGAAGATAAAACATACATGGGAGAGAAAGTAGTGGAAGTGAGCAATTCCTTTGGTTCATGCCAAAATCAAGTTAGATTTGTGGTTTAAGCAAGATCAGACATCAATGGAGTAGTTTTACTCGGGCTGTCTTCTGCCATGGCAGGTGCAAAGGGAAGTGTCTCTCTCTGACCACAGTCTTGTAACAGTAAGAATTGATAGAGTGCCTGCAGTGAACTTCAGTGAATGAAAGTTGAAACTCGACATTGTGCTGCTAACCCCAAGAATTGAAGACTTGTGATTCAGGCTCTCTCCTTATCTTCTTCATTGCAAGTTTTAAAAAGCACCATATTTTAAAAGTAGGAAGCGCTGTGATTCTTCTTCATTTGGAAACATTAAGCATTGTATTTTAAGGTTTTCAGTGTGGGAGAGGGATAGTGAAAAAACCCAAATCAACTGTCTTTGTTATTGTTGGTTTTGTTCCCAGAGACAGAAAAAAAAGCTGAGATTTGCTCATTCCATGTAATTGCATGGGCTGGTGCCTCAAAATAAGCAAGTACTATGAGGTAAAATCATTGGATCTTGCAAGAGTACAATATCTTGGAAACTGTGGCATTCACTTGTAGATGGTATGACTGAAGGCTGGTGACTCACCTATGAGAACTTCCAAGAAAGTAACTAAATTAAGATGAAAGGAAATCTTATTCCAAAGGTCTCCTGGTAAAGTGGCTGTTATTGAGCTGTTGCTGTGCAGTGATATGGCAGATGCTGACAGAGGTCAGAAACATCTTCTGTATCTGGCTGCTCACTTTGAGGATCCCCTAAAGAAGCTCAGCTCTGGCTGAATCTTAGAGCAGACTTTGTATTTGTTGCAAAGACTTTGTATTTGTTGTGTATAATTTGTTGCAAAATCATTCTTTACGCAGCACACTGCAGCTCAAAAGAGACAAGGAAATGTGTTTAATCCACTTAATATCTGGACATTGTTAAATATTATTGACACCATTTCTTTTGCTTGGAAAACTAAAGTGGACTGGTATTGATGTCACAAGTGGTAGTAAGGGGATTAGAATGCAAAATAGAGCCAACCCTGAAGTTCTATGTCCAAGTTAATGTTTATAATTAAAACCGAGTTTTGGCACAGAGCTGTTGAAAATTTAGGACTCTGCTTTGTTTTTGTGCAGCCCACTCTCTCTACTTATGCAAATGAACACATCCTCTTTGTTTTGAAACAACCTATATTTCTGAACTGCTCTTCCCTCAGCAGCCACTGCCACCAATCAGAGCTGAAAACATCCACACAAGCAGCTGATTCTGTCCCCCTCTTCCAAAGTATTTGCAGGTCCTTGTACAAGCAATAAGTTAGGAGCTGTTCTTTAATGTAAAATACCTCTTATTTCAACATGAGGGAGAGCTGTTAAAATATCCTAAATAACCCCTGCCCATAAATAGAACCATCTGAAAACAAAACAGATTAAAAAAAATTAGTTTATATAAATTAAAATCAAGAAAAAGATTAAGACACACCTATTGGTGACTAAAGGACAAAGACTTAACAAAATTAAACTTAAAGATTACAAGTATATAGAAAGGATGGAGGTGAAGTTTAAATTTAAATTCAACTTATAATGGGCTTGTGTTGCCTGTAATATTCTGATTCTTTATATAATTAAAGCATAAATAAACAGTTTTATAGCTCAACTTTTATTTTTAAAGTATGTAAAATCACCTAGAAAAAATTATTTTACCAAAACAATAATAGAAAAATTCTAATCCTAAACATTTTTTAAAATTTTTAATAAAATGTATCAACATTACATTACTTAGTAAAAGAAAAAAGGACCTGTAACTTCATTTTTTAAAAATTTTTGAAACAGAATTCAGAATCCACATTCTAGGTACTAGCCTACACCTTGGAGAGTAAAAGGAAATGGACATAAATACACAGGTTGAATTTCTGTGCACCTTCTCAAAGCACAGCCAGCAGGAAAGGCTGAGGACAAACACACAATTTACATCCTTGAGCAACTTTATTCCAGGAGCAGAGTGGCTGTATTCCAGATGCCTAAACCTGAGGGAGTTCTGAGAATTGCATCTCAAGTGTCTTTAGCCCTTTTCGAATAATGCAGCAAAATTCTTTTGCTTCTATAGTGCCCAACACTTAGAGATGTGATAAAATTCTTACTTTAAGACAGTTTTTAAATTCCACTAATTCATGCTTCCATGAAACAAAAATCAACCCTTCTGATATGGAATATATATAGTTTCAAAAACTTCATGTGCAAATATTTTCTCTTGATCTCTTTATGGTAAAATCAGAGTCTTAAATGTAAAACCCCATTTAGACACCACATTAGAGAGACCAAAACTTGTTGAGCAACTAGCTGGAAGAAAAAATGCTAATAATAAGAAAAACTTCTTCCGGTGAATTAAAAAAAAAAAAAGCCTTTCAAAAAGAAGCTGTGAATGTTGGATTATCTTGATATAAAAGGAGCTGTCTAGGAAAATCCCAATCACTGCAAGAACCAGAGTGAATTCCTTGCACTAGTGTTCATTACAGAAAATACTGTACCCACAATTTTGTTCTTTACTGAAAAATAGTCTGAAGAACTATCTCCAGCTGAAATATGAGTTGGAAAAGTATGTTCTGTAGAGATAAATTTAGGAAGAATAATTTTTCAGTACCTAAATGGTATTTCCAAAAGTGTCAAAGATGGGAAAATCCTATAATTGTAATTGAGAAGTGTTAATTATTGCTTAAATTTGCTTCAGTGATGTTGTGGTTTAGGAATGGCATTCCCCATTTAGTGCTTTTCCTTCTCCCTGAGACTGACCCAAAACCAGATGCTGCTCTGTCATCGGGAGACCGATGCTCAGTCTCCCCACCCTCAACCCTCTGAGAACTGAAGGCACAAAAAAGGCAAAAATTATGGGTTGAGATAAGAATAATTTACTGGGAACAGCAGTGAGATAAGAAAATGAACAGTAACAGCAGCAATATCAATAACAAAAGGCATAAGACCAAGAAACTATGTGTAAAGGAAGCCCAGGTCAGATACCAACCAGCTCTTCCCCACCACACCATGTTTTGTCCTGACTGGAAAAAGGAAGACCTTTATGAGAAGTGAGACCCCCTTTCCCCCAGCCCCTGGGAGGGCATAAGATGGAATCAAACAGCAGCTGTGTCTTGGTCACAGCACCTGGCACAGCCACTGCAGCCCAGAACCCCTGGGAGCAAGTGATCAGCTCAGCTTCCCTGGCTGCTGGGAACAGAGGTGTGTGCCACTGCACCTGGCTACTGTAAAAAAATTATCTCTGTCCTGGGCAGAACTAGAACAGATACTAAGAGAATGTGACACAAGCCTTCGCTATCCCATCAGATACTAAACAGAATTTTATTTCTAGATGATTTTATGTAAGCCTAGATGAATTCATAGAGAACATATTGGAATACGATACTCTGATATGATGCTTTGGGGAAGAGTTAGCAAGTTTTGCAGATGTAGAAATGATTTGCAAGAGCAATAAGGTTCTTTGAAAGAATGATGAATCACCATGTGAATAAGGGTAAATCCAGCTTGTACAGTGTAGCTGGACATTCACTTGAACTGTGCCCTTACAGAGTAAAAGGGAAGGACTTGTCATATAGTGACAACTGAGTGACAACTGCTTAAATGATAAGAAACAAAGGGTAGGAATAAGTGGTCATTTTTTCCCTGTGAGGAATGTTAGGAATATTCTCCCTCAGGGCTCTGTATTGATCCCTTCACTGCTAAAATGGTCAGGATGACGGCCAAGAACAAGTGTGACAGTTTGCAGTGACATTTGACATAGAATTATTTTAAGACAGTAGATGGAGTAGGGACTAGTAGGCACAGGACTACCTTGTATTTGTCAGAGTTTAAATAATTATACACACTAATTATACAATATACAAATTATTTAATTTCTGTGATGTGGTTCAGTTCTTTAAGGAGCCACAACTCGGTCATAGGTGTAAATCCTCTATTTTCAAGAGCTCTGAGATGACAGAATCACTGCAGGATAATTATTATTTCAGTAGTGCCCCTGAAATGTTAGCATGCAGCAGTATAAAACCAGGTGTCTGAAGCAGTTTAAACAAGAGTTACAGGATATTTTTGTTTTTCTTAAAAAAGAACATGTGTTTTGTTCTCTCATAGGATGTATTCAATGTAGAGGTTACAGTAGGATAAATAGGAGGGGAAAATTATATTATGAATCTAACAGAAGTGTTTAAGCAGATAATTTCTTAAAATCATTAAGAAGTAAGGAGTAAAGTGATCTGAAAGACATCTTGTTTTCTTGAAAATGCTGCTATGTGAACACAGGAAAAATTGAGTTAAATATCTTGAAAATTAACATAGAACTTGTGAGTTTTCTGACGTATTTCCTTCATGCATGGAATCTTTCTTTTCAAGGAAGATTTGATGAAAAATATGTTTTCTAACATAAATGAAACTCTCTGGTAACTCTTAAAAATGAAATAAAAATTTATATGCATCTATTTGCTTCTCCAGAAAAGCATAGAAGAATAGTGGGCTAATGCTTAGTGTTCTTAAGGGGACAGATAACTAAATAATGACAATGGAAAATTCTGCTAATTTATGAAGAACATGTTAAGAAAAAAATATTCAACAACTATTATTGAGACCAAATGTATACAATGATATATTAGGTCCTGGAGATCAGAGAACAATAAAAATTCTGCACATGGATATAGAAAAGAATTTAATCTGAAAAGATAGATCCAACAAAAAATGTCAAGCTGCCAGTGGTTTTCCACTGCCTGGCAATAGGTGCTACACTCTAAGATCTCAATTCCCAGTTCCTTTCTCACAGCCTCTCAGTAAGTGCAATGCCACCAGTGGAAGTGAGAAACCACAACGACCAATCCTACAAGTTTTCACTTTTAGCACCCGCAGTCCTACAAAATGTGACAGAGAGAAGAATCTCCCATTAATGGTTGAAGTTGAGCTCTTAAAATTGTTTTTATGATTTGCATTCAAACACAAGATTATGGTACATTCAAAGGCAATTTGCATGATATTGAGTATTCATTATTCAAAGCTGTGACTGGCTTTTATGTGGTTTATCACAGGGATAGGTATATTTCACTATCCCTACATCAGTTTGAGCTGGGTATAATTTCTTTCTTATACTTCTTTCTTATATTTCTTTCTTGAGGGGAAATAATCCTTCCCTTCAAGAAAGTTTATTAGTGATGTTCATGAATGGTGGGTGAGCCCATGAGTTCTGTGCAAATCAAGAGCTTCCTGCTGTCCGGGGTGTCATGTCTGGGCAGCAGACATGGTGAGCAAGCTGAGCCCACCTGTGCATACAGACCTGTCTGGAGTACTGCTAAATCTTAAAAACTTTTTCAGCTTATATCAGTTGAACACTGCTTTTGCAAAATAGTTTTGTAGCCAAAAATGTGGGAAAAAAATTACGTGTAGAGAGTAATGTGTTCGCTTCTAGCTGGATTTATGCAAACCCATGCAAAACCTATGTTATGTCTACTGACACTGTGGAAAAAAAGATAAAAATACACTCCAGCTGTCTGATAAGTTCAGGGCCAAAGTCTTTCCTTCTATTCTGACACACATGTCATCCAGTGAGGTTAATGGGACTGGGGTGCTTACACTATAGGGTGCCTAATTGTTTCTTGGCGAGCTAGCACTTGCAATCCATACACATACAGACAGTATTAAAATAGATGTGTCTTATCAGTATGATCAGCTAAATGATAAACAATACCCTGGCCTTAGCTCTGAATGGAGAAAGAGATCCTAGTGTGCAATCAGGGAAAGGAGTTGTTAGAAATGCAATGATTGCACGTAGCCCCTTGATGAACACTGAGCATCAAGAACAAGCCCTGTATGATTTTATGTGCTGTAAGCCAGCAATCAGGCAGCAAGACTGAAAGTCCTTGTCCTTGAAAATTTTAAGTGGCTTTAGACCTTCAGATGAGGATGAATTATTTTTTATGCTGTTTTCATGCACCTTTTTCAATAACTTTTGCTGGTTTTGGTTCTGAAATTAACAATTCAGCTATTAGTATCAATACATATCTTACTAAAGCTAGCACATACCTTATCAGAAAGGGTGCAGCATATTAGAATCAAATGAATGATTTTTATAGGGTGACTTCTGTAACAGCTCTGAGGTCATTGCATGAAAGCATGAGATAATTCTGCTGCTTCAGTAAACTGTGAAGTCTCTGGTCTAAGTGTAGTGAATCCATTAAAAAACCCAGAAGAATACAGTGAAGTGATGGATAACACAAATAATGCATGGATCAGCTTAGATCTTTGCTAGGTAAGAGTTTTCTTCAATTTATAATTAAGCATGTAAAGACTTTTGGAGTTTTGTATGAGCTCTAATTTTACCTTTGCAATAAAAAAACATCAATGTGTATTGCTCAATTTTGCTTACGATACAAAAGAAAAATTTCAGGAAATGTACCTGAGGTATCCATGAATGAAAATAAATGTCTGCCATATTTATTACAGTCATTTAATCACCTGAAAAACTCTCAGGGCCCAGGTATTTTATGGGTTCCTTCACTTATAGCAAGATGACCTTCTTAGAGGTAAATTAATTGTTCTTTTTTTTTTTCTTCTTTTAGCTTTTCAACAATGTTTGCAGGGCTTTCCTTGAAAGGCAGAGGCAGAATACCTATATCAAGCTATTGCAATATTCTTATTACAGATTAGACAAGTCTGCTTGTCCCTATGGAAATACTAGCTTTTGGCCAGATTCATTTGGAATTATGATCAGTCTGAAGTATACACTAATTTTTACACTTAGTTCCAGGGTATGACCTCATTAGGGTATATCATATGAAATCAGAGAGATATGAATGTTGAGCAATAGCTCTGGCATGCAAATCTATGGAAATCATCTGTTAGTCTGATACTCTCCTGCAGATTGCTTAAACTCTCTCACAGATGTCATTCTTTACGTCAGGATATACACGTCAGTTTATATTTTGGCTTTATTTAAAAGTCCAGATTTCTGAGGTCTCCCTTTATGTCCTGTTTCTGGGAATGGAAACAGTTTGTCAGCTCAGTGGTCTCAGTTTCTTCCACTTCCTCACTCACCACTGAATGTGAGATGTTGAGCTGTATTGAGTCTCTAAATCACGACTGCTCCTTCAGCTGCTGCTTCCTTCCCATGGATCCAGGCTTCTGCTGCTGCTCCAGCAGGCTGAGTGCCTGAATCCTCCCCACACAGAGCTTCAGGACATGCTGCCACTGAGATGGATGGATGAAGTGGGGAGAAGACTGTGGCTGGACTCATTGGATCCCATGGGTGAGGATTCCTATGGATGAGAATTTTAGATTGGTTTTGCTGTTCTGGTAGCCATGGATTGCCAGGGCAACAAGCAGCCACACTGGCCACAAACACTGTTGAATGCTGCCAGCTTGGTATGTACCACCCTGATTTTCTGCCAGAGGAGGAACCATATCTAAAACAGAGGAGTTTTGTTTTATGTTTTACAAGTGTCAGGAGTGTTCCTTTTTTCAAATTTTTTAAGGTTCTCAGGTGCAAACCCTTCTATACTGGAACAGAGCAAATGAATTTGTCAGGATTGTTCCAGTGGGTCAACAAAACAGGACCTTAAAACTATAAGAAATGAACTACTTCCTTCAAAACTCTGTAAGAACTTCTGAGAAAGAGATATTCACCCTGTCATACACCACTAACAGCCACACCACCGCATGGGCCTGTGCTGTCTTCAAAACATGGCATGGAAGGACACCATCATGCATGTTAAAAATCATGCAGCAGAGGAAAGCCTGGAGCATAAATACAGTCTAATCTGGAAAGGAAGCTACTGGGCCCAGTCCTACAGGGCTCAACAAATAAAACCCACCAAAGTTACAAGGGAAAACCCATCTTTTCCCAAATAGCCATGCTTCTTTAGATCAGCAAAAAGGTGTCTCTGAACCAGTTGATTATATATTCATCATGCTCATCCTACATCCTACTGGGCAGAATATGCTTAACAGAAATTTAAGTAAGGTGAATAAAATATTTTAACACATTTCTTTTTTTTTTTTTTTTTTTTTTTTTTTTTTTTTTTTATTTTTNNNTTTTTTTTTTTTTTTTTTTTTTTGTGGTACAAAGCTGTGATTTCATGTGAAAAAAAAAATCAGAAGATTAGTGGAAAATAGAATCTTTCTGAAATAGAATCTTTCTGAAGAGGAGATGTTAGTTAAGCTTAATGTGGGTGTCTAACGTTTGTCTTACAGGATACAAAAGGACAGAGAATTCCAGTTAAGATTTAAGCTGACTTTTTGAAGTATTAGGGAAGTCTAATGACTACTCTGCATAGATTACTTCCAGATGCTGATCTGCTAGAAAATGGTGAGATAGGATAATTCCATGTTTTAATTAGCACCTGTAACAGGCAAGATATCACCAAAATTTGTTTCAGGAAATGCAAATTTTTTTTTTTTTGACGTGGAGGGGAAATGCAATAAAATCTAAATTTTTTATGAGCAATTCTTTTGAAACAGTATTCTGTAGGGCTTTTTCCAGCCTAGAGAAATATTAAGTCTAATTTTTGTCATCACAAAGTAGAGCAAAACCCCCCAAAAACTAAGCATAACTCATTAGAGCTGTGGTTTTCAGTTTGCAGAGATTAAGAATGAATATGATCTGCAAATAGTTTCTTATTCCCTTTGTTTCACTTTTCAAATAACTTGTTGCAATGAACCAAACAAACTCAGTTCCAGGGCATAGGCCTTGGTGCTGAGCTCGTCTACAACTGGCCTAGCTGGGAGAACTTTACCAATTATAATGTTGCTTCTGATCAATGTCCTGCAAGTGCACTTGACTGTTTTCTTCAGAGATTGGGAACCAGATGTGAGAATGATAAGCATAACAAACAACCCCAGAAAAACAATGTTTATCATAATCAAGGAGTCAAATCACCATTTGCAAGTTGCATCTGCTCCAAGGCGGTTTTTAGAGGCCAAGAACACTGAGGCACTAAGGATGCTAGGAAATAAAGGGTTCCTTACTTGTGAAGGGACTTATTCCTCATTTTTCATTTCTGTTTGTAATCGCTGTCATTTTTGTTTCTCATGCTTTGGATAAAAAAGGTGACTTTTATATTTATTAGAACTGGGTTTCAATAAACATTATGCAATATGGTAGACCAGGGAATGATTTATTGATAATTTGTCACTTATATTTATGGAAGTGTAGACCCTGGAGCCCTAGGGCTGGTAAATCATATTATGCAGCTACAAATGTTTTTTTATTCTTTGCTGCCAAAAGTGCACCATGTAAACTGATTGCCTCACCAAACCCCCAGGGCCTGATAATGATGCACTTGCTAATACAAAGGCAGGAGGGGTGAGTAGAAGACAACTAATTATAAGTTTATTTTTGTTTCAATATGTTTGCCATTTAATCTAGAGTTCCATAAACAACAGATTGATGAAATATAATTAGGAGGAAGATTACCGTTTAATGAGGGAAAAGATTGGGAAAGAATGTAAGTGGAACAGTGGGCTGTGCAGAGTTTTTAGCTGTTTATTATTGTACAGCTGTAAGGCACTTTCACACAGTTCCCAGATGGAAGCAGCTGTTAGCTCTTTGCCATTAGAAAAAAGGAGGTTCATAGTTCATTTTTATCCACTTGCTCCAGCCTAGTAACTCTCACTACAACACTTCACCAAGTCACAACTCCCAGCTACAGCTGAATCTGTCAGGATGGGCACCCTGTCTTCATTTGCCACTTTGCCATTCACTTATCACATCTGGCAACCTCTCAAGCAACAAGCTGTTCCACTCCTTCTAATATGTTTATCTCCAGTGGTGATGTCAGCAAAAGTCAGCAAAAGTCAGCAAATCTAATATTCATGCTCAAACAGATTTGTTGGTGCTCTTTGTTTATAAGAAAGAGCTCTATATCACCCCTGCAGCTGCTTCCTCTTCACCAAGCTTTGTTTTTGTACAGTACTCTTCTGATAGGCCTTGGGAGCAGTACAAAGCATGGGCCCACCCGATTTTACAGGTTTTTGGGGTTTTTTTTCAATATGAAAAAACCCCATCCAGCATCTCTCTTTTTTTTTTTTTTCCACAGCATGTTATGAAACCTGTGTTTTCCCCTCAGCTCGAAAAGGGCTCATACACCAGATAGAATATAAAAGGCAAATAAAATAGGCATTTCTTTAAAAAGCAGTAACTGGGCAAGAAAAAAAGTAGACAGACTTTCAAAAATGAATACTACAGTAACATTTCTCTTGCAGCACTTAAACAATTCCACATTATGGGCCAAGTTATCCCCTGCCCTGCGCAGGCATTTACATTAGTGCAAAGTGGGTGTAAATCTTTACTGTTTCAGACAGGTTGTATGTTATATTTGGTGCCAAGCTATTGCACATGCTACAGGGAATTAGAGAATTTGGTGCTTGTTTTTGTAATGATTTATGCATTTCACTCTTCTCATTTCACAGTGTTTGGAGCTATCTCAAATACTTTCTATGGCATATTGTGTTTGGGCTTATATAAATTTATATTTCTGAGGTATGTTATGCATGATAGTCCTATCAGTCAAGGCAAAGGCAGTGTTTATTCCAGGCTGGCATTAACCATAATGTTTCTGCACATTTTCTCAATCTGGGTGAGGTATGTTCTTCTTCATTAGTTTCTGTTTTGAGATTAGAATTTCTAAAATTTCTTTTAGACTACTTCACCATTTATTCAGATGTTTGGCTAGAGTTTCATTCCAATTCCACAATTTATTTGTTCCCAGCACAGGATCAATTTGGAGATCTGGGTTTAACTAGGTGGCAATTGTGGCACTTCCTTTTCCACTAATATAAACCAGTCTGGTTCTAAATCTCTCTCTGTCTTTCTTTTTATTTTTTTAAGGAAAAACCAAGAGTATTTCATTATGCATTGAATTAAATTCTGGTATCTTTATATTATTTTTGTAATTGACTGCCAGAGGACAATTTATTTCACTGTATATTAATGTTGAAAGTTTCCAAAACAACTTTTAACATTAATATACAGTACATGTTACAAATTTAGCATTTAGGTGAATCTCAGGAGTAGAATTGTATCCTGATCTGTAAAAAAAAACCACAAACAAAAAAATTCCAGCAGTATAAAGTTGTTTTTCTAGTTATTTTAAATTGTACCTCTATCAACAGGCCACCCACATGCTTAATCTAGAAGAACCACCTCTAGGCTATGAGGAAATCTCTGTGGCCCCAGAAAACTTGGCTATTTCACAGACAAGGATGCTGGTTAAAGCCAATTATGGCAGAGAATTTTATGTTCCAAACAGCTGTCCAGTCGGAGTTGGGCTAAGACCACTATGTTATTTCATGTGCCACAAATAGCCATCTGATTGGTTAAATAAAGCTGCAAATATATTTTTATGAATAGAAGTGGAAGGTTTAATTTGCTTTTGTTTGTGGGGTCTTATTTATTGCTTGAAAGTGTTTGGATGCCTGCTGGGTATTTGTGAAAAAGGGCTGCAAAAGCTGCACGAATTTCACCTGCAGGCCAGAAACAGGGGCACAGTGTTGTGGTTAAGGCTAGCCAAAGCAGAAAAACTACACTGGAGCAAGATAAGAAAACTACTTCCAAGGTTGTGGACCAAAACTAAAAGCCCACTTACCCAACTAAAAACCCCAGCTAGTATTTATGTATGTTTTGTGTGTATGTGTGTGTTTATTTAATATTAAGGAACTTTATACGCTCAAAAATTTTGAGCATACTGAAATTTATGCTCAAAAATTTTGCCTCCAGTTTAGGTATGCTACTACTTAAAATTACAGCAGTTTAAATTACTTCCTTACCTGCTCTTTAATGCCTGTTTTCTCTAGTTTGATTAGTTCATGCACCTAGAGCACTTTCCTATGAGCAATTTTTACTGTTTCCCCTGTTTAGCCAGTCTGTTTTTTCATCCTGTCTTTAACGTGAAAGCCCTATGCAGCAACTTAGGAGAGAAAAACACTTTTAAATATCAAAATTATTAATTTTGAATTTTACAGAAAAATAAAGATGCAAGAGCAAAACTGGAAATGCTAGCAAAAGAAGTCCAAGATAGCCTGAGTGTCTGCAGCTATATTTAACTTCCAGAAAAAGAGCTTTGCTAGTCTAATAGTCATTGGCATCACTTTAAGATACCGACCCCAAAATTCCTAAATTCATGGATCATATTCGTATTTCTCATTAGACTAATAACATTGCTAAATATTTATAATCCAGCCAACATTTCTGAATTTTCTTTTAAAACATTCTAAAGTAAATTGCTTGTCCATGGCACAGAATTAAAGCTCCCTTAGATTGTATTTGCTATCTACTTCCCAGCTCCATTACACAAAACCAAAAAGATTTATTGCAAAATATTTGATTGTCTCTAGAACCAGCACTTTCTTAATGTTTGCTTTCTCTCATAAGACATCTATATTCAGCATCTTCTTCTGTCTCACTCAATCTTTTGCTTGCTTCCTTTCCTTCAGATAGCTTACTTTTTTCTTCACCTTCTCCATCCTTCCTTTTACCTATAAATTACTCCTCTGTTATCACTTGACTTGTTCATCTCTTGTCAGTCTGTAGTTGCCAAATGCAAAAAATTGCTCATGATTTCAAAATTATATTGCAAATAAGGTGTAGGCAGTATCTAAATCAAAAGCAGTGTGTCCAATAAAATATATCTTTACATATTAATAAAAAATAATCCTTCCCTTTTTCTATCTTATTATTGCTAACAATGAACAGCCAAGAGCAAGATTTCTGTGACTTGAGGCAATTGTGTTATATGAAACCAACAATTACAATGGTGATTTATTACCTCATTCAAGAAAGAAGGGTTGTGATAAGAAGCACAGGAAAAGATTTTCTACAGTTCTGTTTTTCTCTGTGTTAAATTTCTGCAGTATGGGAGTGGTTGCATGGATCCTAGTGACTAATTTCATCTCCAGCAGCCACTCAGCCAGAAATGACTTTTATAACCATCTAGCCTGTTCTTTAGGATAGCATAATAGAAAGAACTGACTTAATCATTAGGTTCCTTTCAAGTCCATGAGATACACTGGAGACTTAATATATCTTTTAGAAGAGCCCCTACAGTAGAGACCAGAACTGATGGAAAAGCCACTACCCTCCCAGTTAACCTGGATTTGACCAAAAAGTAAACCTCCTGTGGAGGCAGTCTTAACCAGATGAACTAAGTGTGTGACACATTTTGGTTTACAGAGAAGCTGCAAGAAGCTTCCCAAAACTAAGCAAGAATGTTTTCTGCTCTAAAAGTTTCACGAGAGTTTTTTTAAATTTTGTGGCCTTGAACATATACCGACACATGGTAGCTGTTAACTGCAAGGCATGGGTCTGATATCTTTGATAAGAGAAGAATAAAAGAGACCAGAAAAGAGAAGAGAAGGAAAATTTCCAGGCTTTGCCTTCATAACAAACCTCTACTCACACAAAAAAAAATACCAGAAGAGCCGTAGGAAATTTTTAGCTTAACAGCTTAAAAAGACACACAAAAGCTCTGTCTAAGTATGAACACTAAAATAGTCTGGGTGTATGATTCACCTGCTACTTTAGGCCATACTTTCTAGTATGATAATCAAACTAAGCAAATCACTATACCATGGCCATCAATAAGGACACACAGGTTTTAAAACCCACTAGAAATGGATACTTTCTATGTATGTGCCTGAATATCTGCCACTTGGCCTTAAGGCCATTTCAAGTCCTCAAGTAAGCTGATATTTAACACCTCATAAAAAAGCTGTGTACACCTGAGCAGAGGAAAAAAGTGACATTTGTTGGTGGTTTGTATGGAGGATCAGATTACCTTTTTTAAAAGCAAGAAAGATCTTCCTCTAAGTGTTTAGAAGGAGAAGGAGGAAGGGTGGCATTGCAAGAATCTTTGTTTTGGAGAAGGTGGTACAAAAAGAAATGGGTTTGTACAGCTGCAAGCAAGCATACCATTTTTAGAAAACTGCACAGACTTGCATTGCTTCTTGGTGAATTAAAAAGATTTACAGTACACACCGAAGAAAAAATTATAGCTACTCTGCACATACCCTCCAGGTACCTGGTGGCTTTTTGACTGTCATGTGCTCAGAAAGATCTCTCTCTGAATATGCCCAGATGCATGTAATGGGTCTGCTTTCTTTACAGCCAAACAAGAAGGCAATGAGTTGCACAGTCTGCTCTGCTTTGTTTTCCTCAAGTGAAATATGATTTTAAACCTAAATGCTGAAATGGCACCAAATATTTAAAATATTTTATAGTTGGTGAGGTTTTCCACGGTGCCGGTTTGTTTTCCATTCCCCCCATGACATCTCACAACTCTAAGTGCTCAATGACAGCCTGTAGAGGTTTCGCCATAATCCACCTTTATCCATTAACAGACACTCAATCACTAAAGTGCTTACTAGACTAAACATATTTATCCAACCAAATCACACTTTACAATGCAATGCTGCCAATCAGACCCCAGCTATTAACGAGGAACTGCTTTAAGGGGATTTTGGTGTTTGTGCTGTGAAGAGCATGCTTACCTCCAACAAACCACTAAACCAAATTAACATAGCTGTATCCTCATAAAAGAAACCAGATATCCTGTTGTGAAAATAGAAAGCTTGGTAGGACAGGGCTCTTTTGATGGCTAACAGTGTGGCAGACGAAGGCTTCAGACTACAAATCTGGTTACCACAGGCTCATTACAAAACTCTAGCATTAAGCTTTTGCTGACTTTAAAAACAGAATAAAAATTTATCATTTGGGTAACTCAGTAAGTCATCAACTTACTAAGTTACTATTATAATTGCAATAAGTGCTGTAATTGTTGGATAAGGCTCCTTAATTCTAATTGCTCCTTTGTCCAAGATCACGTTGTAAAAATGCTTGCATTAGCCAAAATAAAATCCAAGAGACACAAATGTGGTAGTAATAATAATTCTTTTTATTAGCCTGGAAAAGAGGAAGAGAACAAAGCTTTAAAAAGACTTCAAAGTTCTGACCAAGAGAAAAAAAATCTAAAATCGGAGAAACATGCATACACTCTGCCCTTTTATTAGATTCATACAGACTAAGTGCCATCACCACAACTTAGACTTTGACAGCATTTCTTTCCCAGGCAGCAGGAAAAGTTACACCATCCATGTTGCAGGGCTAATTTAAGTTCTCTGTCAAAAACTACATAAACCAGTCCTGTATATTCTCACTAGGAAGCCCTAATAGTTTTAGACTTATTGGTATTATACATCCTTTAAATCCCAATATTTTAAAGCTGGATTCGACATTGGCTGGGACTTGATGTATTTTCCCTCCACTTAACCATAGCTAAAAGAAAGGTTTAAAGTTTTCAACTCTGAGGTAAGTGACTCATAAAAATTCATGTTTTTAAGAAACACTTATCAGTTTAAAAATGCATATATATCCTTCTTTGCTCCCAAATAGCTTTAGCTCTGTTATTGAAATATGTATTTCCAATCCTTCACTGCTTATCAAAAATAATGAGCACTTTCTTTTTTATTAGCTTTTATAAACACTTCTGGGGAAAATTTTATGAGCAGCTAGAACAAGTTTTACTTCTTGCAAAGAAGGCTTCATGCGGGAATTGTATCCAAAATGAGCAAACCACAACATGAACAGATTTTCCAAAAATCACTAGAGCAAACTTCTAAGTTAGAGTTGGAAACGCGTAAAGTACAAATTAGGTTGTCAAGGAACAGAGTAGTATACTTTTGTATGGTAGATCCATGCACCACAATATGTCTCCATCTTCACTGTTTCTGCAGTCTTACATGTGTTCTGAAGAGGTATAACTAACAAAAATTTTTTCAAATTAAGGATTTCCAAGTTTGTGCCTAAGAATGTATATATATTTTTTTATATGAAAGGAATGCAGGTTTTCAATGCATAATTATACCACTTAGAAAGGGGAAAACATCACAATACTAGAAGTACAAGAAGAAAAGAACTAATTACAGTACAAATTAAGAACAGGAATTACTGCAGACCACAATGAATCTCAGCATTTAGAAAATACTTGTTGTGGTACGTGAAAAGTACATGTTTTCACGCCTTTGCTTCATATTTGTGTTAATACACTTTATACTCTGTATTGTACATATGTGTCACAGGAAGCAATGAAAATACACACAGAAAGCTGCCAGAAAGAGCTTTCTCCTGATTAACTGAGAAAGCAGCATTAATAACTGTAATGCTGCCAATTCGGTTCTGTACCACCGATTTGGAACAATTTGTTGTTCCATGGAACATGCATTTCTCAATGTTCCACTTAGTTATTTTTAATTGGTGCTTTGTTTTGAAAGGTACCACATGTAGCATATTGAAACTTTTCAGCTAGCAGAAAGTAAAGAATAGTGCAAACACTGGGGCAACAAAATATTTCATTCTTTCATAACTTTGTTACTTAAGTAAAAAACACAGCCACATAATTAAAGCATTTTACTTGAATACCCTTGTTAGGTTTAGAGGCCAGAGATGTTAATGAAATGTATGTCAACTCCTTGAGCACATGGGGAAGGGAGGGAACAGCTAATCTGTTGAATTACATGATGCAACTCATACCTGTAGTGTGCACAAGTAATAAGAGACCACTGCCCATAGTTCTAAGTGCCATGTCCCCAGTTTTTATGTACAAGGCCAGTATTATGCCTTTTCACTTGTGACGCATGAAAGTGTCAAACTTCCCACTTAGTTTCCAGTTGTGCCTTTAAATAGACATAATACATCCAGCCAGATTGCCTATATTTTCCACCACATGGCCAGCACTGCTTGATTTGTCTTCTGGAAATGAGATGATTCATTCTTTAACGTTGCTCCACTGAAAGGCTTTGCCACATGCTACCCAGTATTGATAATCTCCACAGAATTATATTCATAGGAGGTACAGTAAATAAGAAAGTGCAAAATCTGTAGCTGCCTCTAAACATCTTTGACATAAATAATAAACATTTTCTGCAAAATACTTTGATGTTAAACCAATTTCAGGACTACCAAATCCCTAAAAAAATAAAATCTAAATTTACTAATATATGATGTTTGTATTTACCTAAAATGGATAACATTATTTAATATTTTGGAATAATTTTATTTAGGCTGAAGACAGAATCTGAAAATAATAATTCATTAGAAAATATATTACCAATAACAAGATGGGTCTTATTTACAGTTATTTATAGTCTCTTTTATAGTTTCTACTTTATTCATTTCCACAGTACAGGTGTCATCATGGCACATTGGCCAACAAATCTGTAGCACAAGTTCAGATGCTCCTGTTAAGTTTGTTTACTCTATGAAGTGTTTAAGCTTGTTTGCTCTATGAAGTGTTTTTAGCTTATTTAATAGAGCTTTATAGGCTACTGAAAATCTCTGAAGTCATTGCACCTATTCTTTAGGTCCTTAAAATGTTATCATCAAGACATTTTTCTGTGGGTAATTGGCCTAATATGAGAGGATAATTATAATATGAATTCTCCATTACCCAGACCAATATAGGCAAAGAAGAGTAGGCAGCAGAGAAAGTATTTGATATTATGGGGTCTGCTGTAACAGATCATGGGGAGTCAGGTCCTTTGGGGTTATCAGGTCCTCCTTGGTACTGTTTGTGCTGGGCCACAGCTTTCTCTGGCAGAGACATCCATGTATATCTGTGGTTTGTTCTTTATCTCTCCAAACACAGGAGGGCTCATTATCTGTAATGGAGCAGAGTATGCTTGTGATGACAACTATGGACTGGCTCAGGGCTGGCTTCTCTACAGGCTAATAAGGTCTATATATACCCACACATGTGTGTCTGAGTACCTACAAGAAACCTGCTAGCCCAAGCTGGCAGGCCAAGAGGAGAAAGTACTTGCTGCCTGGCCAAGTGGTCAGTCAAGACACATTCTCCTGGTTACACCAAACTTGTTTGTTTCTCCTTTCATGCTCAAGCAACTTGGTCAGAAAACTTTGCATTGTGTAACTGTATTTCAGGGTACTTGATGGTCTAGGTTGCTCTCCTTTCTGGGTAAACCCATGGGGCCACCAGTAGGTGTTCTCTATCTGTTTGATAAAATTGTTTTAAAAATAAAGTGTTTTCTTAAGAAACCATAAATTCTGTCTCTCTTTTATTATATTAAATAGTATAACAAATGTCTGGTAAATAAGTTGATCTCTTTAGTCAAATGTTTTGTTAATTATTTAGCCAAAGTGCTGCTGCTGTCTGTCTGAAAAGAGGCTCCAGAAAGCAATATTATCATAACAGACAGATAGCATCTAATCTAATATTTGGTAGGAACATTTCACGTTAAGAAACCTTCAAACTCTATTTTTTCCTTTGCTAAAATATTAAAGAAAGATGATAAACAGTTCATTATCACCTGCTCTTCTCAGTCTACAACTGAATCTAGAAGTGTTTCACATGCCCTCCACAGTTCAATGGTAAATGGATCCTAAAATAAACAGTGCTTTACCTCAAGTGGATGTTACAGGCACATATGGATGGAACATACTGTTCCTCTGTGCTTTAGTTGAGCTTTATAGGAAAGTACTTAAGAAGGCAAATTCACAGCAAAAGTGAAATATATGTTCCAACTGGAATGCACATAAACAGTGCCTTTTAAAATTTCATCATTCTGACTTGTCAAATTTTGACATAATATGATGCATTCAAGATTTTATAAGTCAAAAAAGTCCGTGTGATACCTAAAAGGGAAGACATTTGGAAGCCACAACTGTACATTGTTGAGCATTTTGATATTCATAGCTCTTTTTTAATTTGTGTATACAAAAATACATAGTTTCAGTTCAGACACATTCTAATTCAGTGATGTTGGAAAACTATTGAAAGAAATGTTTATTCCATTTACATTGGCACAGATGTAAATGATGACATTTGAAGGAAGAAATGATTTTTTGGCCATACAGTATGAGTTTCAGACACATTTGTTGTACTATCTGGTGTCCAAGTGAAGGGCTGCTGCATTCTCACTGTTGTGACAAACTTGAGCTTCAATTTTTCACTCAGAAATTTGCTGTGTTTTAGTAGGGTCTGAAGCATTTATTCCTTTTCTCCTGAGTCTAAATATCCACAACATACAGTCTGCCATATATATATTTAAATTATATAGATAGATTGATTGACCTATTTCTTTTAATACTTCAATTTGAGTAAATGAGAACGTTCAGAGAGATCTGATTAGTCAAACCAGGCTTTGTTGGGCTCAAAAATTTTTGGTACTATCTCTGTGGGAAAACACAATACACTTGTTAATTAAAAAACCCTGAAACATTTGACAAGTCATTGCTGTTATAACTCTGATCCATGGTTGTTTCACACCGTTGCTGCAGCAGTCACGTGCAGGCTTCATAACATTCTGTGATGTTGATCAGGATGATGTCCATTGACATCTCACAAAGCAGTTTACATTTAGTAACTATTGCATTTTTATGAAGTCATGCACTGTTCTTTCTCCCCCAAATCATATCCCACAACATTCATCTTCATGTGCTATTTCTTTCCTCCTCCATATTTATTTTAGATGTTGGCAGGATAAAAAAAAGCTCATCCCTTTTCTAGAGACTAAATCCCTGATAGACTTCCATGACATTTTAAGTCTCAGTTTTTTTCTGCTGTGAAACAAAATGAACCTATAATTTACATAGGTTTAAGTGTGAACATTTCTTTACTGATGGAAGACCAAGTCTTATTTTTTTTTCGTTCACTTTGTTTGTTCCAAAATAACATTTATCTGGTTGCCTGCTCCATAATCCTTTACTGAAAGGTCAAAGATTAAAACTAGGCATGCTCCTCCTGTGCCCTCAAAGCAAGCATAGCAGACAACCTCTGTTGTCTTGGTTTCCTGCTACTCAGTGTTTGTCAGACACTGATTACACCCTGAGCATTTATCTCTATTATGGTATGTTTCTAAATCAAATGTCATAACCAATGAGTCACCATGAGTAAGAGAAATAAGATTACCTTTTAAAATAAGTTCACAGTAATCCTTTTCTTAAATGTCACAGCTCACAACTCATTATTTTGCGTGACAAGCAACTTTGAAGTAAAACTCATTTGTGAATGTACAGTGACTTGGTATTTCCATGATGAAGAAAGGAGTGGATTGCTTTTTCCATAGACCTTTATTTCTGTACATTGTGGAGCGCAGATCTTTTTGCCATGCAGACCTAAATTCAAGAGTATCAGTACAGATACACTACCATTTCTTTAATAGATTTCTCTTTTTTTGCTTTTACAAGACTTGATAGATGGAGAGGAAATAAGTCAGACTATTGAAAATTTGAAAGCTTTAAAATAAAATAAAGAGAAAAGAATTTTCCAGTGGGTGGGGCAATAAAAATGAAAGGCAGGTCCCTCAAGAGTCACAAACATGGAAGATTATACCAGAGGAAACAGCCAAGATTGGATAAGCTGGCTGAACAGAGAGAAACAATACCAGAGACACAGGCTAAGTGGTTCCACAAAGGAGAATGGAAAGGGAATTTTGAATTGGTGATAAAGTTATCTAAGTTTCTTTAATTGGCTGATGTTGCGATGAATGTAAAATAAAAAAAACAACCCAAGAAATCCAATAGAACCACTAACATTTAAATAAGGGTTTTGATGGAAAGGCTCAGACACAGAAATTCACTTAGAGTGGTACAGTCTGGGCAAGATCTGTTTCCAGAAATGGTGGCATTTCTTTTATTATTATTATAGAGAATAAAAACTCTCTGTGCTCATGACAATCCCACAGACTAATTATTCCATTTAGGCAATTTTTTATGTGCAATAATTTGTATTGTTGCTGTGTCTGCCACAGTTTTGCAGACCTCAGTGACAGATGCATACTGGCATCCAAGCCCAGGTCCATCTGCAAGCTCAGAGGTGCTATTAGTTCCCATGTTTCATACTCAGGGTGAGCAAAGCATCCTTCCAGCACCAGGGGAGCTCTGGGGCACAGCCTGCTCCCTGGCAGGATCCTGCTCTGCTCCAACACTGAGGGCTCCTGCCTGGAAAGTCTTGCACAACTTGAGAACCTTATGTTCCTTATCTTGGAAACAAGAACATTTAAAACTTAAAAGGGATTTGAAATACTTCTCTGCTGTTTTCACCACACCGATATTCTGTAGGGGCAAGCAGTTTTTTGCTCCCTGTAGTATGAAACTGTGCACATAGATTTGTGAAAAGGATGTGGGTCTGGGACTGGGAAAGTCCTTCAGTCTAATCCCATCTACAGACAAGCTTTATCATATTTTTTGCTTAGATAGCTCTCTGAAAAAGATTACTTCAAATGGACACACATTCTTTCCATTTTTTCAGGCAGTCTCCAGAAGTTTTCTGTGAAAACCTAAACTTTCAAGGTGAAATATCTCCCGAAAATGCAAATCTTCTGACCAACTTTAAGCTTCCTTCACCACCACAAAATGATCCCAAAGTGGTCATTGGGGTTTTTTGTTTGTTTGTTTTCAGTTTTTTTTTGTTTGTTTGATTTTTGTTAGTTTTTTTTTGTGTTTTTAGATCCTCAGGATGCAAAGTTCTTGAACACTTTATCCATGTTTTTAAGATATGGATGTCTAAAGATTTTACAGAAATTTAGAAGTAACAGATTCAGTGGACAATCTATGAAGGATCATCAAGTCCAGATCCTGTGCCTGTGCAGATACCCCAAGAACCACACCATGACTGTAGGGCAAGCAGTTCCAGAAACAGTTAACTGTCACAAAATCATTGTTGGAAGCAATGATTTTTGCATTATTTATGAAACTGATCTACTTTTCTCTTTCAGTTCATTTTCAAAGCCCTTGTCACACCACTTGTTCCCTTTCAGTCATGCCCCAAGATCTTTGAGTGTAGAAAGTGCTCTGCTGGGTTAGGCTAGCATTGTACTCTGCCTCAAAAAGTAGCATTATGGGATATTTAAGAAGAGATTGCAAGGCTGAATACTTCATGCAATTCTTTTAACTTGTGCTTCTCCAGCATTCATGATTGATGCATTTGGGATATTGGAGGGAACATCCTTCCCAGTCATTTTGGAATCCATTTATGGACCTGTTTTTTTCCTAATCAATTTGTTGAGCATCTGCTGCTTTCCTCCACAACATCATTGGACAACAGGCTCCAAAATTTCCTGAAATGATGAGAAAATAATCACTTTTTTTTCACTTGGTTTTAAGCCAACTTTATACTAGTTTCACGGACATTGTTCATTCTTATCCAGAATGACCAGCTGAATAACAGTTCCCTGCTTAGCTCACAATACATAAATTACTTTGTGAACCCAAATTATATTCTCCTTCAGGTTTTTTCCTTTAAATTGTAGATTGCTATCTATTGATAGTCTTGCCTCCAAAGGACACATCTTAGCCTTTCTTTTGTTGCTCTTCTCCTCAACACCTCTAATTACAATGCACTTTTTCTCAAGTTATAAATATCATAAACAAACACAGAACTGGTACTAATGGATGTCTTTTTCATGACTTTGTGAAAAGTTGGGGTTCGAGCTGTAGTTGTCAGTGACTGCAGAAGACCTGCTCTTTCCCCATCTGGCACTCATCAGTAGGACAGCAGGTTGGTGCACAGCAAATGTGAATCCTTGATACCTCACTCAAAAAAGCTTCTCCATGAGAGAGTTTTTCTCCTTATTCATAATAAAGTAATTGGATTAATTCTCTTTCCCTGTGTATGTTTAAAGAATATACAGTAATTTAATCAGATAATTAAGTTTCATTAAAAGTATTTTAAGGCAGTAAAACAACTCTGTAACTTGTTGTTGCACTGGCACAATTAAGACCAGGCCCAATTATTTCAAACCTTAAACAAATGCAAAACACATTTAGAGTTGGGAAGCCTGTACTATCAATGGTGTCTACAAAAATTATAGCTAAATGTTTCTGATTATATTACTTTAGCATTTTAGTGATGTCATTCAATGGGCAAGTCCACACACAGTATTTCCTTTTAGGAAGCTAACAGATTCTGTTTCCAATTCAAATGAGAAGGTTTCCAGCCTATGCAGCACTGACTCCAACCATCTCTGTGCAGACCATGTGTGCTTTATCTTTGTGTGATTTACTTTATGACACTGAGCAACAGTGGACATTGAGACCCCAATAGCACCAACCATTCCTCAGGGTCACATCTCTACTTTCACACAGAGATTCAGGGTGTAAAACTGTCCCTTGAAAAGGAAATTTTTGTAGATGTGAGCTCAAGTCAACCCAAAAGTTAGGTGGGATCTTGTTATCCAGTATTAAGAGATGATCAGGGAGCAAGAAATTTGAGAGAAATTACTCATATACAGTATGTTTCACCTTTTCTGAAAATCTGTGACTTTCATTTGTCCCCAGTGTGTACCCTGTCAAAGTAGCAAGGGTTCAATTTTTCTTCTAATATATGTTATCCCTTTTAATAGAGAACTAATGCTCATCTATTGCATCTCTACTGAAAGACTATTAAAGTTCTTCTGTTGCAGAAGACTTATTCATGATTTAAGCATCTCTCCACTTCCTTACTCAGTCAGAAAACTATAAACTCCATCTTCCAAAGAGGAAGGAAAGCTTATAATAGAATTAGAGAACCTATGCTGATTAAGCCACAGTGAAGTCCTACTAGAGATAAGATTGTTGCAGGCTCAATCTTGTCATCTAGTCAAGAAAAAAGCTAAGATTTTAATCTCTAAATCTTATAATATGAAACTAAATGCAGTTTGTTAAAGCGCCTTAAATAAGGTCGGCTTTCCGAGGAAAATAAAGTTTTAACTTGTTCGCTAAAGAGAAAAAGTTAGTAAAATAAATGTCAGATGATTCTATTACTTAGAATATTAAAATGCCTTTTGTTCATAATTCTGCACTGTAGAGACATTAATTTTGTAAGAAAAAACTTGAATTTTGCATGTTGTTGTTTTATTAATACAAGAACTAGGAATGCAGTTTCCACAAGCAAAGAGGACTTATTTAAACTTTGATGGTATTTAGCTTTTTTAAATTTTATTTTTTTATTTCCATACTCTTTTGTTTTGACAGTAGAAATCTTCCTGTATACTGTAATAAACAGGAAACAAAACTCTGGAGATTTGCATATCAGTAAAGCCAATGCTAAAATGTTCCTTCAATAGGAATTTTCCTATTGATTGGAAGAGAACTATTTTGCTACAGTCTACTTGAGGTGAGGGAATTCACATTAATCCCTAGTGACTTTTGAAAGTTACTCAGTTTACTTGCTGCTGCTCTGCCTGAATCCTGCCCTGTCTAGTGTGGTGAGGGAAGCCTGGAATCTCAGCTGCCTGTCACTGAGCATGGCCACAGCCTGCTCTGAGGGCTTTCTAACGTCCTGCCCTGTACTAGCCAGCAGGCTGTTAAAGCTGAAGCTGCCAGATCCACCTGTACTTCATACCAGAGCAGCTGTTAGGGAAAGTGAAAAAAAAAAAAAAGGGGCTTAATTTAGGTTTATGAATGCAACAAAACAAAATGTGAGGAGATCAGAATGTTATGGAATTAAATTTCCCTACAGAACACGACAATGAAAAGAGAGTTGTCCTGGATGAAAATCTTTATTTACTTGAGGCATCCAGACAATGGGAATCCTCTTTCCACTACCCAGCCAATTGGCTGACATAAGTAGTGCTTAGATTAGCTCTCAGGGAACATTAGAGAACAGGGTCTTTCTTTTATGTTATTTATTATCTATGTTGGCTGTTCTTCAATATTTTCATCATCTTCATAGTGATTGTGTTTCCTTCCACTGTCTCTCATCATCCCTGGGGACTCTTAAACATTTATGTCTGCACTCAACAGGAGAAATTGAAGATTTTGTACGTGACTTTAAGCTAAATCCTAGAGAAATGCATTATTAGGGAAATCATGACATTCTGGCAGATCTGCCAATTTTATTTGCAAGGAGAGCTATGGAAAAATTTTACTTGCTGCAGTCAAGAGGCAGATGTGCACAGTAACATAATAAAGTGTAGGGCAAGTATTTAACAAATAATATAATTGTTTGCACTTCTGGCTTCTGTAGATTACAATTGGCATATCAGCATTTGGACCCTTGAATTAAAGGGGAGACTGGTAGTCTTATCTCAAAGATAGCACACTTATTTTCCCTCTAGCATTCTAAAATTTCAAAAGAGAAATGATAAGCGTAAACCAGAATTATCAGAGAAACCTGATTTTTAGTATGTAGGTACTCAACACTTTTTTGAGACTATCAGACTGTTTTGAGGGCAAGGATTTGGGTTATCCATTAGTCATGTTTCTAAAAATATTTGGCATCACCTATTATCTTACCCATGAGCAACTGATGGGGCAGAGAAACCTTTACGTTTTCTTTTTTCAGAAATAACTTTAAGAATAGGTGGTTAACTTGGAGCTATTATCAGCTTATTAAGAAATATAATAAATATAATTTAGGATTTTTCACCAGTGAAATAGGATTATTATGCAACTATGATATATTTTTCACCATTCATTTACGAAACACACTTTACTCAGCACAGTTGAACCCCAACTTGTAATTCTTGTGTTACATGACTGAATTTGCTGTTCCATTGAAATAGTAAGTGACAAAAAATTGTCATTGTCTTTCAAAGTTTTTACAACCAACACAATAGTGTTACTGATTCCCTTAGATCATCTAATGACACTAGCTACTGCAAACAAAGAGCAAAAATACAGCTTATTTTTAGCTGATACCAAGTGCCTAAAAGCTTCACAGTTATTATCAAAAGAATTCAAAGGACATAATTTTAATGCAAATTAATCTCAGACAACTAAAAAAATAAGTATTTGTGCATTAGCTACTCTCTATGGTCTAGTGACCATTAGAGGGTAGCTAATGAGCTCTACTGACAGAGTTCTACTGACAGGTTGCTCTGATTCCAGACAAGTCCAGGACAGTCTGAGAGCTGTGGGGTCACAGCCACCTACCTTATTTTTTCTGCCACTGTGATTCATAAATGCCTTCAATAATTTTAGCCCTGTTGCAGTGCATTCATGGGGAATCATCCTATTAACTTTTGTGGGATCACAATAAGATTTGGAAGTTAAAGAAAAATGTTCCCTGTTTTCTTTGACAAATCATAATATAAGTAAAAAATAATTTCAATTTTAGTACTGTATGGAACAGGACATACAGGAGATTGACCACAATTTTATTTTTTCTACTTTTTTTGCAAACATTTCTGTCACAGAAAAAGTATAATTTTTCTGTATAATCTATTGGCAACTTAGCAAGGATGCTGTGTTTCAGGCTTCTATGGAGTCTAAATAGCACTTTAAAATGGCTCTAAGTCTTTCAGGAGTACAAGAGTAATGAGAAGTTTAAAAACCACTTCTAAATCTGTGCAAAACCAATGTATTATACAATCTATTTAATGTAGCAAAAAAACAATACTATGCACAAAAAAAAAAAAAAAAAAGTGCCCTGATGTGATCATTGTAACGGGGAAAAATTAGTACTTCAGGATTAGATATCTTTAAAATCTTGTAAATCTAAATACATGGCTGTTTATGAATGAAATAAATGGTTTTGATTTTCAGGTAATCAATTTGTGTCTCTCACAGAAAGCACTTTCTAAGGGTCCTCTAAAGTATCTTCTACTTTTGTTCTTTAACACCTTTGTGTCATGAAGTTTATTTAAAGGCAGTCATGAAGAAGTACAATGACCATTCAATAAACATTTTTATTACCTTGTCTTTACTGTAAATTCTTTAAAATTTATATTCTCAGATTTTGTACTATTTTCCTCTCTACCACTTATTCATTTCCATTTTCAGAAGGGTGTGTCACTTGAATACTTTCCAGAAACTTTCAGTTCATATTTTTGACTGCTTGGGAAAGACAGTGCTTTAAAGACTGTATTTACTTTATTGGTTTCGTTATTTCATTATTTTAACTTCAAATATGGCCTCTGATTCATGGTCATAGGTTTAGAAGGATTATCATTCAAGTTCTTTCTTTTACCTGTAATCAAAACTTAGTTAATTTTTTGTGAGTGTCCTCCACTACCAGCTCTTGAGAATATTTCTGAGCAGTGCATTGGTTTTGCAGTCTTAATTATTGTACATACATAGCTCATCTTCGTCATTAAGTACTGTGTCAATATTTACTTATAATTTTATGCCATGTGCAGAAAATAATTTAAAAATTGTTGTCTCAAAAGAGTATTTAGAGAAGAAAAAATCTCAAATAAGTTGCTGTATCTCTTGCCTATTCCAGCTTTACACTGGGTCCACATTGTAGAAGCAAGGTTCTAGTTTTCCACAGACTTATCTTGCTACAGATACAACACAAATCAGAACAATAAACTGTTTGTGTTTTATGATAAGATAAAGACCTTTTCCTGAGTTTTTGTTTTGGGGTAAAAACATTTTGCAGTACTGATAACTCGGGGTGAGCCATTTTGTTATTTTCCTTCACCTGAACCAGCTGTAGTGAACTATTTAGACTTACTTGAGAACCTAGTTAACTCTCAGCTTCCTTGAAATAAGAAACTTGTGCTTGCACTTGTATCAGTTTCACCAGCCAAATGTAGGGAAGCAGGAGTTTTCCTGCTTTTAGCCTATGAACCACATTTTTACAAGCCAATCAACATTTGACACGGAGAATAGGGAGAAAGTTGGTAGGATTATTTTCAGATCTGTCAGTCCTGTGTGCATATTGTGATCTATACTGGTGCTGTGCTCAGCACAGAAGATCAAGAGCACAATGTTATTGTACTATTTTTCTTCTGCATAAAATACATTTCTTCTCCTCTAATGTCCATTAACCTAGACTGTAAAGAGCAAACATTTTTCTGTGTGTGGAAGTGCTTCCCTGGGTAGGCATGATTTAGATACTGCTATCCAATACCAATGCACAAAGTCCAGAAACTCTAACTTTGTGAGGGTTAGAAATAATTTACATAAAGAAATACTGCTGTATACACTTAACTTCCAAAAGAAAACCAAAACCAAAACCCCAGGGAAGGTTTTGTGGATTTTTTTAAAACTGAAGAACCTAAAAGCAGATAAGCATATGATCCTTTTTTTTTTTTTATTTTTTGGTCATTCACCTGTAATAGCGTATAAGATTAAATATATTTTTGGAGTATGACATATTAGAAAAAATTTCCAACTTGTTATTTTCTATGCTGACTGAAAAGCTGCTCAAACAAGATTTGCTCTGATTTCTCTCCAGTTAAGATAGAATGCAAATAGCTGAAAGTTCTTAAACTATGTAAACAACAACAGTAAGAATACTAGTAAAAATATCTGGCTGTAATATTAGCTTTAAAACTCTGTTTTTAATTTTCCCTTCATGCCACTGGCAAATATGAAAGCTTTTGTCTTTACAAGGACAAATGAAAGAGAATGTAATGAAAATATGAAAAGATATTTCTTTACATATTTTGACTTGTATTTTTAGCTCAGTTTCCTACTTCAAGACAACTGCTGCCTGATAATTCACCATCTCAGTCCTTGCTTTATGCATTTCATGTAATTACTTTTTTACTTTAAAACCTAATGAGGAATGAAGCTTATTTAAGTTGCATAAGAGTGAAAATATCCTCCCGATGCTCTCCAGATCTCCCTTGGAGAAGGAGGCAAACCTACTCTGCCCCTGCTGACAGCACCTAGGACAGGGAACTCTGTGTCCTGTCTTTAGGAAGCCAGTGACACATAATGAAGTCTGCTATGATTGTTTGCCATCTTTTCAGTTCACACCACCATACTTAGCATTGTCAAAAAAAGATGATCAAAAATTTCACTTTATGAACCTTCAGTTTCTCAGCTAAGCTAGGTAAGAAAGAGATTTTGTGAACAGAGTAGTAGAAGGTGAGCATGCATAACTTAACATAAATAGGTTTGTTCTATCAATTCTCAAGCTTATACAAGGGGTTGTCCTGGTGTTTAGAACTCACTGTACAGTGGAAAAGTTCCTTCTGAATTTTGAGCTTTTAGACTCCTTTATTCTGGTACAAAACAAAAAAGAAAATATTCCCTAGTCCTAAATGATTGCAATTTTGTTAGAAGTACTATTAACTCTCTGTAGTCTCAAACTTGCAAAAATGAAAGCTGTTCAGGTCAGTTTTGAGGAAGAAGGAAAGCTAAGATTGCTAGAAGGACAAAACAATCAACTACAAGCACTTTTACTCTGACCTTTTATAGAGGCTTGCAAAAATGTTACAAATTATGAGGTAGCGATAGATTCTCTTACTTTGAAAGCCTTACAGTAATTTCTGTATCTAAAGGAACAAGAAGCTTCAAAAATTTAAGAATTTATTTTGCAATTAGAAATTTAGAAATGCAGAAACAGCATAGTTTATCTCTTTACTAACAACAACACTGCTATTAAGAAATTTTTATTGTGGAACTTTTGTATTTTTTTCTGTCTAGAGTAATAGTGTTAGGGATGATCTAAAATTTGTGTAATAGCAAAGGATAAACTTCCTTATCATGGTTGAAAATACTGCTTCCAGCATCAACCTGTAATTGTGCCCGAGTCCTTCTGGGAAAAGACATTACAATTTATTGCTGAAACAATTTGTTGAATATAATAGGCAAAATTTTTCTGTTTATGTTTTGTGGAGATCTGATAGGTAGCAGAGAGACCCAGGTTCTACAAAAGAGTGAATTCTGATCCTAACTGCTAAATATTTCAAGGCTGTGTCTTTTCAGTCACCTGCTGTGTACCAACATAGCAAAAGCAGAAATAAAACAGTTTGTGGAAAAAGTCTTTTCAGTCCTTTTGTATTATGTTTAAGTTGTGTGTATTGTGCACCATGAAGGAAATCTTCAGAATTCAAATATATTTGAATACAGTTTATGCCATTATTTTTATTTTATAGTTTTTAAATTGTGACTCTGGTTACTGACATTTTGAGCAATAATATGCAGTTATTTTTAAGTGTTTTTCCATAAGCATCAATGAAAAGGAAGAAGTTTTCAAGTTCAGTACAACAAAAGTAATAACAGTTAAAAAATAAAGTGTCATTTCTGATATTTTGTACTCTCTTGGATGCACATGGTATAGTTGAACATTTCCCTATTATGCTGACAGTGTTGAAAGAAAGTTTAGAAATTTTTTATATAGATAAGTTTAGATAGATAATATTTAGTTTAGGCAATCTGTGGCAAGAATATGAAATTAATTCTTAAAGAAGTTCAGAGAAATTCGTTTTACATCATCCAGACTGATAAGCTCACTGGTCAGTTCAGTAATGCATGCCACTTGAGTGGCACATGACTGTAAATAAAAGCATTCAATATTTGAAGAGATTTTAACTGATGATTGGTAAGGTTTTAGTGGTCATTTCACTGTGATCCCTGTTTTTTTAGTCTTCCAGGTAAGAAGGCTTGCCTTGAAAATAAGTTCCTTGCAGCGAGCTGCAAACTTTTCATTTTGCTCCACAGAACACTTAAAATGTGGGTCAAACTACTAATGCCATGGTACATTCTTCTTTCCATGTTCTGGACTGTAATCCCACTCATTGGCCACGTGCACCAACTTTGTAAATTCAGTATTATGTTTAAATCCCAGTGAGATTGCTCAAGTTATGCAAACATAAATCTTTCTAAGACTGGGGCCTAAAGCTGTGTAGTCCCAGGGCAGAAAAAGTTTTTAGCTTTTCTTCTAAAGGGCCAAGCTCACTGTCAGACATAACAAATAAATAATGCAGTGGAAATATCATTATCTGTATTGCAAGCCTATTTTCACAAAAGTATCATGTTCCCTGGTGGTTGAAACATTATTCCAGGCTAGACCAATCTTGAGTTTGTATTTCAACATTACATGTCATAGCATAGACAAATACTATGTAATTCATCCAGGAATCAGGAATCAATGAATTCCTATTTACCATTGAAACCAGAAGAGGTTTTTTTTTACAAGTAAGTAATTAAGATTATATAATTTCTTTCCCATGAAGATAGCAAATGTAGCATTAAAACAGAAAAGCTCTACTTAATGTCAAACGCCTCCTTTCTTTTTCATAAGGGTTGTGATATGCTCTGACCTAAAGACATTGATAATTCCTACTTTACTGTATTCAGTTTTTCATGGTACCTGAAGCTGATTATCATGCATGTTCTTATGCTTACATGCACAGGTTACCTCTACAGTGACACTTGAGATCAGCCCAGCAGTGACACCCTTTCCAGGTAAGTGAGAACTGAAAAATCCTGTAGATCTCAGAGTCTCCTTTAAGTTTTTATTTTCCTGGACTGTAAGAAATTCTGTCAGGGGATTGAAAGAGTATCAGGTGTTGTTGAAGAAGACTATTCCTCCCCTGTAAGACAGGATGTGCTGCACCGCTGTCACCAACAGGTTTTTGTGAAACCTACTATGAGAAAACTCAAATAGTGGAGACCACTCCACCTCTGTGGAATATGCTTCACCACCAGAGATTCTTCTTTCATATCTACCAAACTCTCTTCTTTTTTTTCTAAATGTTAGTAATTATATTCTATTTTCACACTCTATTTTTTCCCCTTTTCCAGTCATGCCAAACCTTTGAAATTTTTTACACAAAAACAAGGCTTCAGCAGCTAACAATAAAGTAGAGAAATGCTAGGTGATTCAGCTCTCTGGAATCTTAAAACTGCTTATCATAAATATTTTCTCTCATTCTTTGATGAGTTTTGTTGGACAGAACTGAAAATATGGGTATGAGGGTTCAATAACCACTGACAGTCCTTTTTTGTACTTAATTTCTAAACACCTTATTTCCTAATCAAAATATTACCTCAAATTTTTCCTATATAAAATTATTCTGAATTGCATTAACTTCTTTGTTTAACTTTGTCTACAGTTATCAGCTGGACATTTGTCCCAAGTATCCTGTTGGTGTTCCTGCTCCCCACCTACCTGACAATGAGCTCCTTGTTATCATTTAGTCAAGGAGAAAGGGAATATGGAAAAGAAACGGGTTTTGTGCTGTGACTCTGGAACCACAAACCCAAGACTTCAGTGATGTGATGTCAAAACCAGAAATAAAACCCCACCCCCACTATTCCTAATTTTGTCAACCCGTTCCTCCTTCTGGGAAGTGTTATCCAGAGAAGCCCCATGTGTTTTCTTTTCCTGTCCTGAGAGCAATTCTGCAGATACATCCATAGATCGCCTTTCCCTGCTCTCCATCACCAAACTGAGAGCTGGCAGCCCAGAATCTCTTTGTCACACACCATCTGATTTTTCAGCTGGAAGTCACCATCCCTGTCCAGTTGAGGTGGAGGCCTGAGTTACCATGAAAGAAAAGACTGGCTCAACATTTGGGTTTCTCAGATACATACTGTTATTCACTCTCTCTTTCACAACTGGTCCACTCCAGCTTGTATTTCTGTCCTGGTTACATTTCTGATGCAAATATTCCTGTCAGTCCTTACCCACTTCCTTCCATCACAGACTTCTCCCTCCTCCCTTTCCATGATGTTTATTCTAGATAGGGACTACTGTTTAATTACTCCTTCTGGGACCTGGTTGCTGTTGATTTTTACCTTGTTTCCTCATGGTTCAAACAATGAAACTAGTGATCAAATCTAAATGTTAGCACAGAATGTGTTGTATTCACCACTTGGATGGAAGTGACTGCTCAGTGAGGATGTTGGGGAACTGAGTCCACCAGCCCTTTCTGCTTTCAGGTATGTCCTGCTTCCTTCTTGTAGAAGTTACCTCCCATTCCTTGGGGAAATTGATAAAATCTGTTTTTAAATATGCTTGTTAATGGAAACATGGTTATTGTCAAAACAGTAAAACAAATACAAAATTCAGCTCTGTGAAACATTCAACGAAAAACAAAGAAGGGGACAGAACAAAACATACTGAAGTCTTCAGAACAGTGAATTGCTTAGTCAATAGGCAGAGGCAGCATTACCTAAGACACCTCTGCTATTAGCAGTTTGAAAGTCTCTGCCCCCTTTGAACCAGTTTGGAGGAAAAGTTATACCAAGTCTCATTTCATGATAGCATTTTCTGTGAATATGCAATCAACAACAAAAGATCTAGTTTAGGGATCTAGTGAGACTTAGCAAGCAGAAGGTCTCTTAGCAACAGAACCCCATAACTAATGTGAAGCAGCTGTGGTAATTTTAGAAAATGGCTCAAACTGTTGAAAAGCCATTAGGAAGCTGATATATAGAGAAGAAAAGGAACCACTCAACTTTAAAAAGATTTCCCAATATGGAGTGTTATGTTATTTTATAACCAAATCTTAGTCATCCAAAGTTTACATGCCACAAAATTCTATTTATGATCACGTGGCTGGATTTTCTACAAGTAGCTGGAATTCCATCACATATCTGAAATTCCTCCTGAAAAAAGAAATGGCCTATGGCTAAGCACATATTCTTCAGTGGTAAAGGTGAGATCGCTGTATTTCAGTGAGACCAATGCCACTTATGGTTTGATTTATTATTTGCACTTGGAATGGGATCCTAAATAATTGGAATCAATTTCTTTAATCATGTAACTTTCAGTCTCTACTGGAAATAATGAAAGCCACTTGCTTTTGGTAAGGCTTTGCACATGGCTGATTGTCAGACATTAGCTAACAAGCTTTCTGGCTTATTTGACTGCTTCTTTAATTGGAAATATCCAGTAGCTTGACAAATGACACATTTTAAAAACTGTAACTGGAGCAAAAAATTAGGGGTGTCAGGAATAATAGATTTTATTGGTTTACTCTTCAGGCTGCTGCTGATTGATGAAAAAATAATGATATTTTATTTCTTATATTTATTACTATACTGTGGTCTCAAAGTAGCCTAAAACTTCAGGTGGGGAAAAACTGTTCTCAGTCAGTATGTCAGCTGGCTCCTACTGGATTCAAGTAGGCTTAAGGACTATTTTGAATAAAGACCAAAGGTACAGAATATTAATTAAGCAATCTTAATGAGACAGAAAAAACTATACAAGCTGACTTGCATGGGCTTTCAGATATTCATCAGTCCTAGAAAAAGGTGGAAGAAGCTGCATAATTAATCAGTGTGTGCAATGTGAAAAACTGCTGTGTGCAGCCTGGGGACACGAGGGGTTTTGAGTCAACCCTTGCCATCAGGTCTGACTGCACAACAGGACAGCAGTGCTCAGTCCCACTCTGTGACTTGTGTTGGACAGCTCAGCTCCCATTGCTTACATTGGAAACAATTGTACTTGGAGATTTGATCACAGCTAAACCTACTCAAAGGATTGTGGGCAACCTCTATTTGTCAAGCCAGGTCTTCTTCCTAGCAGAGGGATGATTTTTGGAAAAGCTGCCTTAATGGACATCACAGGTATGATACACGTTAGTATGCTATGGCATTAAATTATAATTATTAGGATATCACATATCTAATCAGCTTTATTAAAATTAAGTTTTGAGGGAAATAACTGAAAAAGCAGCAACAAAATTTAGTGTGATCAGATGATAAACAGACCATAAACACACTTATAAAAAATGCAAAAGTAAACAGGTTTCACAAATATGTGAATTCTTGAAAACTCAGTAAGTTGTTTTAAGTATTCTCCGGTAAACAAAAGGGAAAACTCCATTTTTGAGTATCATATTCATGTCTGCCTTTTTAGATTTTCTGTTTTATGGCCACTGTTGTTAAGTTACAAAGTTGCAAACAAGTGATAAAACACAGAAGAGACCATACAAATATTTTAAAATCTCATTGTTTAAACAATTTCTAATTGGACTGACTCATACAGTCTCTTTTATCTGTTATATGATAATAAGTTTAGTAACACTAAAAAAAAAATCAAGATTACCAGAAAAATAAAGTAAATCTAGCAAAAATTACGGTATGATAGGGAAACTTTGCATTTAGTGGCTTTGACTCAAAGTTGGAAGGAAATTGATAGCACTGGTAAAGCTTCACTTTTGGTTCTAAGCCAGTTTAGAAACCAAAAGGAGTCAAGTAAGCTAAAAAGAAAATACTCATCCAGGAATGCCCATAAAACTCGAGCTATCAGGATTCACATACCTACTATAAGAGACATCTTCACTTCTATTTATTAAGTTAATCACTTTAAAAAAAATGTAATAGAAATCTTTACAACCTGCATATAGTAAAACATGCAGTAAACAATTATCATGCCTAAATCACTCTTATAAAAGCTAATTTATTATAAAGTCAGCAAATTTTGGATGAAATTTTCTGCAAAGGTAAATTGCACAATTATGTAAATAAAGTACAGGAGCATCACCTGCAGTAATGTGATGACTGCAGGGAAGAGGTAAAATTTATGTTGAGCTACTCTTTGTTTAAAAGCTAATTCGAATTTCCAAATTTACTGTCGAGAACTTGATGGTTGTTCTTAAACTCAGTCAAAACTCAGTGTTGCTAATTGACGTAGTTGATAAGGCTTTATTCAAAGTAAAATCAGTAGGTTTGTTTTTAGTGACCTACTATATCTGGCAGTGATTCATGTAAAAAAAATATTTGTTTACATTGTTACAAATACATATGTATTTGTTTACATTGTTAACAATGTGCAAAACCTGCTGCTCACTGTCAAATAGCAGTGCAGTCACCTTTACAACAAAGTTAGGTAGGCAAAAGCAATCTGTACCACCGTTTAGAAGCTTCCTGAAATATTTACCTTCTCTTACCACTGTCTTTGCTAGGCTGTATCTCTTGCCACCTAATTTCTATTTCTCTCCTACAGCTACTACTTTCTTTAAAATAGTTTAATCGATTTTTTTCCGTAATTTTCTTTAAAATTTGCTTTCATTCTATCACCCTTTGCTCTTTCTCCTTCAATACCATACAGATGGAATTCCCAGACTGAAAAAAGCAGACTACCTTGGATTTTGCTTGTGTCTTGTGCTTGTGTCAGCTTTATTTTATATTGAGTTTAGTAATCCATCTTTTCTCTTACCAATATAAATAATTATCATGAAGCTACTAAAACTACTGCATGTGTTAAGGCCAAGTGTGTTAAGGATTCACATTTTTTGAAAAGTCAGGCTCTTTGGAACATATTCAGCAAAACACTTAGCGTTCTCAAGAAGACAATCTGCAAGTGCCTTGAAGCCCACTTCTGTGATATACAATACTAAATCTTAGCAACCATACTTAAACTGATATCCTTTCACAGACAGGAAACCATCACAGGATGAAACTGTCATACTTGGCTGCTAATTAACTAACTTTTGGAGTAGTGTAATTTGAGAGTAATAATAGAATAAGAGGTCTCTTTCAGTACTCCTCAGTGATGTATTGACTTGAAATTGTGCCACTGGCCTAACTGCATGCTTTGGAAATGTATTCAGAACAGTCTTGTTGAGTACCAATACTGTGCTTGCAACATACTAATGAATTATTTATTAATAGCAAAGCTACAAGATGCTCAGCTGAGAAACCAGAGTCCACATTCATCCATGAATTCAAACGTCATAGGAGTTTTACGTGATAATACCCCTATAAGTGATCTTTCATTTATAAGTGATCTTAAGTTTGATTTAAGAGTCCAGCTACCCTTGTACTCCCTTGTACTCAGTGGACAAAGTTATCTTCTTTCCAAATTTAACTGTGGATCAATAAATTAGGGTTCTGCTGTGAATGACTATCTGGAAAAATACTATGCCCATCTGTAAATAAAATGGGGCATATTAGCCATTTTTAGTTACTGGTATGAATATCGACCTTAATCTTTACTCTAGTCTTATTTGTTATGTATGTTATATAAAATATTCAGAAGATTTAAATGATATTTACTTTCCATTAGTGGGCTTCCAATACTATACTACAAGCCTCTAGGGACAGGGAGGTTGCATGTTTGTTCCTAATACCAGCAAGGAAATGCCTGGATGAGGGATGGACTGAACCTCCTTAATGCCATCTTAACCTTTAAACTGATTTCTCAGTTTTTGACTGCTCAGAGTGAGACTTTCAAGATGACTTTTCTTTAACTAAAATTGCAAAATACATCATGACAAAGAGTACTTTAAAGAATTTATCCAGATGACTTTTAATTCTGTTTTAATATGCTACTGATATGTCTTAATTTGTGAATGAAGAAAATTATGAGATCTATAAATCAAATGGGAGCGAGGATAAGCAGTCCAAACTGACAATTTGATTAATATGAATTAGTACAAGTCTAGTTTAATACTTCATTAGTTCATGTCAGCAATGATAAAAAACATTAATTATGGTACTGGAACGCTGAACTTTTAAAGTTCTAACTCAAGTATTGTGCATGCTACAAAATAGCCTTGTTGGCCCTCAAACCTTAGCTGGGGTGGATGTTTAGTTGGGTTGGAGATCTATAAGTTAACTAATGTTTTCAGATACCTTCATGATATTATCCTTCTTAGTTTTTATTGAAGAAAATAATCAGTTTTGTTAAGCTGGTACCAGTTAGATGTGTTATAATCCTGTCTCTGGGTCTTTGAAAGAGAATTAACTGCCTCAGTGACTGCTGCAGGAATTACCCAAGGGACTGACAGAAAAATTTCAGCATGTGAAAGTCTTGGTCCCAAGTTCATAGTTCTTATCAAGAGAAAATTCTTATCACCAGATAGAATGATAGAATCACATTTAGGGAGAAACATAAGGAGCAATCAATCAAATAATTTCATTTTACATTATGAAGTGGTCTATGTGTCAAGACTAAAATGGATTTGTTGGCACAGTGGCAACAATTACAGAATAGTGTGTAGGAGGTAAGAAGCTTCTTTATTGCTTTCACATAATAAAATACATTGGGTGACAGTTTGAGGATCCAAGATCATTTGTAAAATTCAGCTCTATACTGCTAGTCCAGTAGGATGATAAGAGTGTAGAAGACAATGGCAAACTTTGTGCATGAGAGAAATACATGTGAGGTTACTATGACAGGAGTTGGATTTCCACGTTGACAGTGTCAGTATCCAGCATCTTTTCACCATGACTGTGCTGGGTCTGAATGCCAGAGAGAGTTTCAATTGTAGTTACAAGTCAAAGAGACAGCTCAAGGATTAAATGAGATGAAAAAAAAAAGTGATTCATAAAAATTGCATTGGAAAGAAGCCACATTCTTTGGGGGAAGAGAGCTCCCCATATCATAGAATTTTTATAATTTCTTGATTTCCATCTATTGGAACTTTTGTGAGGACACCTTGCCAATCTCTGCACAGTCCCACCACTGCCACTGGTGGTCACTGACAAGAATAACCAAAGTGAGGCTTCATTTCCTAAGAAGATATAATAATGATGATTTGTCCTTGTTTCCCAGGACCCAGTTCCTGTACCTGGTGTACATGGAGTGACTACTGGCATCTTGGCAGGGCTCTGCTTGAGCCTCAGGCTCTCTGCAGGGTCCCAGCGATGATTCCTGTATGGCTGTCTGGCAAGGGCTGGAGCAGTACTCTATAAAATGTGGGAGTGTGGACACATATGCTTGTACCTTTAAATTTGTCTAATATGGAAGCCAAATCAACACATTTTCAGGTCTATCTCCAAGTTCTAGTGTCATTGCTCTTCAGTAAATGTTAAAATGTTGTGAATAAAGTGAATGTGAATGTAAATGAAGTATAAAAAAATCTAATCTTGTAGGCATGTAAGACAATCTCCTAATTTCAGTGGGCTGGTCTATAATTCTGATCTGATTATAAGGTAATAATCCCATGTTCATGGAGAGGACTTCAGCTTCAAATCTGAAGAGCTAAACCTTAGAGTTTATTGCTTATATTTCTGCTTGCAGGCTTATTTTATGAGTGAGTTGTTTTCATTTTTTGAAAAATCCTTTTTCTTATGTGCCACTGTACTAACTATTTAAAGTAAATCCATCTTATGTACAGAGTCACTTCAGAGTGTTTTGTGGTTGTTGTTGTTGTGGTTTTTTTCCTTAATCAGTGTGGTATTACATTATTTGATATAACAAAAATAAACCAAAGATTTTTCTTCCAGAAACCAACTTCAGTATGCTTAGAGATATATGAAGGGTTAGCCTTAGGCTTTTATGATGTAGAAGTAAAAATTAATAGCTAAGTGGTATGCTATACTTTGTCTAAAAAGCTCATTTAATTTTATGGCATGGGGTTTGCATCTGTTTTCTTTTTTCTAATGATATTTTACAAAGTTTTGTGCCACAACTTTCAAAGTCACTTATATAACACAAAAAGCACTTTAAAAACACGTAAAGAGCTATTGTGGCAAAAGAATAAAGAATTTCCTCATGCTCTCTAGTAAGTATCCTGTTAAGTATCCTGTATGTTATTGAGAGTTCCTTCATCATGGAGGGTGGTCCACTGGTAATGTACAAAAAAAGGATAGTGTACAAAAATTAAATTATTATTTGACCCCACATCATTATATGCCACATAACTAATTAAAGCACATTTTAACAATGTACTCTTAATGTGCCGTCTGTTACTTGCATGACTCACTCATCTTCCACAAAGAATAAGTGATCTGTATTAGATGAGAGTTGCTAAGGATGTTTTTGGGGCTAGCAATTGCTGTCATTGCTATGTTAAATCACAGGCCCTAGCCTGGGATAGAAAGAGACAGGCTTATCTTGAGCCAGGAAAACAGCACCACAGGACTGATAGCTCTGACTTAGGGCCTTGTTTAAAAAGTTATGACTCAGTGCAAGCAGCCAAGGATCCTTAGCCTTCCTCAGTTCACTCCAAAGCAGCCATTAAGAGCCCTAATGTTCAGGTTGCGTGCCTCACTCTGATTATTTTTGGGAAGCTGATCACAGCAAGCCCTTTTTTTCCTAATAAGCATTCATCTTCATTTACTGGATGAAGGGAGCTCTTAGTGAAAGCTTTATACATGGTGCAGGATAATGGTCATTTCTGCCAAGCTCTGGAGCTGTGTGCATGGGCTGTGAGTTTCTCTTTTCTTTCTTTGAGTTGTAAAGCAAAAAGCACATATCATAATAGCTCTCCCAGATAAAAGTACAAGCAAATTATAGATCTAGAAAATAATTTATGAGGGGATGAAGCTCTTGGGTCTAAATTGGCAATTGGTGATGCTAAAAGTATATCATACAAGTGCATAGAATATATGAGAGGATCTTGTGCAACAATACCAAAATTTTAGAAACTGCACAAGATTAATTCCTTTTTTAAAATAGGAAATCTTCTCACTGCCTCATTCTTATACTCAGACTTGTTCAGCAGCATGGATGAGGATAATGCAGGGAGAACTTCTGACACATTGCAAAAGTGACCTTTAATAACTTGTTTATGCTTAAAAACGTCATTATTTAAAACTCTAGGAGAGCTAGTGGTCCTTGGGAGTTGTGAGAATGAGGTTTATTTTCCTCAGGAAGTCTTAATTTCCAATACAATAGTATTGCAAGATATCTGAATTTAATAGCTTTCTAGCCTGGGGCTGAATGTTGGCTACCTGAGCATTAAGACAGCGTAATTTTGAGAGCAGAAAATCACAGATAAGATAAAATTCAAAATTTCAAGGCGTTAAAAATTTTTTTTGAAGTTATTCAATACCTTCAGCCCCAAAGTGATATTTTAACAGACAGATGGCAAATGCAGCAGAGATAGAAGATAAACAGGGTTAGTAAACCACTTTGCATATACAATACAAGCTGATACCTACTTATGTGTGAGAATATGTAGCTATTCTAAAGCAAAAACAAAAAGATTGTCAGGGTGATAATAGTGTTAAACACATAGAAATTTATGAATTCAACACTAAAATTGTTTAACTCTGCCCCTTGAAAGTATGAGCCACCAAATGGTTCCTACACTTTTAAATAATGGGATATGATATGTCAGACAAGATGGTACTGTTTAAAGGGCAAAAATCTGAGGCATTAGGCATAGTAATACATGCAAGCCTGATTGTGAAAACATTAAAATATAAAATATTTACACAAAAAATGAAAACACCCAAGGCTACTGAAGCACTGCTGAAGCTATAATTGAAATTAATGTTTCTAGCATGTAATTTACTAATAAAAAATATTTTCTGTTTAATACAAAGTAAGCTCTCTGAGTACGTATTATGTATTATGGGCATTAAAAATATAATAACAAGCAAAAGAATGACAATAAAATATAATCTCCTCCTCTCTCATCACCCACCTGCAAGCAAACATACTCAGTCTAAAAACTTGAGTAGTCCAGTAAAAATATGAAAACAGTTTTTTCAACATAGGAAGAGTAGCCAAAATGTTTAAATGGGGAAAAAAAATCTTTGTTTCATTCTAAAGACATTTGTTTACATTTTCCCCAACTCAAAATAAATCTGTCTTTGTTTTTCTGCCTTTTATTTTCTTTTCCCTCTTTCACATTTTCCCCAAAATAATAGGCTCACAAGAGGAAACATAAAAATGTTCCAATGAAAGGGGAAATGACCACTGGTAAAAGTGATTTTTCACTTCCATGTCTGTTGCATAGTTTATGTATTCTCTTATAAAAATAGAAGAAGGAGATAAGAAGCTTTCACAAGAATCTAATTATTTCCCCTAAAAAAAGAACAACCAGTGAACCAATAATCCTTGTGAATTTGGACTGTCTGGAATACACAAATTCCAAGTTCCAAAGTCAGTATAGACCTCCTTTTGCCCAACTTTAACGCCTTTATATTTTGCTCTTCTCTTTTGATTTCCATCATGGGTCTTTATCTTTCACTTTTCTCTGGAGGTGTCTATAGTGATGTAATAAAGTGGATTAAGGGGGCATTTCAGCATAACATTCCAGAGGCTCTGCAAGGGGTCTCAGAACAGCACGAGCTAGGTTCCTTTCAGGTAAAACAAATTCTGTCAGATGCCCTTGCTTCAAAGGCATAGGCAGAGAGGAACATCAGCTCTGAGCCTTATAAAGTAATAGAAAATTCTGAAATGTATATATTACTTGCACTAAACCCTCAGTAACAGCTCCTGTACTCAACAGATTTGCTCCAAGAGTGCTGTGTTTTTTGTAAGCTACCCAAATGCTATCTCTTAAAAGGGGACAATAACATCTGTCTAAATGGCATGTCCTAAATTCAACTCTTCTCTCTCTGCTCAGCACTATAATCTAAAGTTGTCCTCTGAAGCAGAGAACAAAACTGGTGTTTAAAGCAGTCTTGTAGTTTTCACAGACTTACTTCCCAACAGCATATTTCCCTTGACATAAATTGTGGGATGGTCAGCAGGTGTGCAATTTGAAGACAATGTGTTTCCTGCTATGTGAGGACTATCTTGGTATCTTTTCCTGTCTGTCACTTAAGTCCATGTTGATTCACTGCCAAACCAGAGAAAAAACCTCAACCCAGTTCTGGTGCTAAGAGAAGTTTCAGCCTGTACCTTGTGCTGTGGCGTGTCAACTGCTGTTGGTATTTTACCTTTCAGCCAGATAGACTCTGCTCTGCTGCACTTCCATTTATGAAAATGTAGGTGATGGCAGAGGTTATGTTAACAGAAAGTTACAATAATGAGCAAAGAACTCCAAAATGAATTTGTAGTATTTTTACTTGTATATCTATACACGTGTTTTGTCTCATTCAGTGTTTTTTTCACTACATCCTTCAGAAAGCTACAAGATCAAAAGACCAAACTGTTACAAGCTTGTTGGGAAAGAACATATAATTTCTGGCCACAAGCCAGAATGTCAACTTCAGCAAAAACTGAGGGGAGGGGAACAGAAAGAAGAAAGAAAATAGGGCTAGAAGACATTTTCATTAATTTTAGAAAGTCTCCTTTAGGAGGAGCCCATGATGGATAACAGGAAAATACACGCAGCAGTAACACCCAGGGAACAATAACATCTACAGAAGCTACGTGGGCTGTATGGCAAACAGTGACAGAAATTAAAGAAAAGCTTCAGGTCAGTGTTGAGTATGAAATAAGAAGGCAATCATGATCACTTTTCAGCACGTTCTTGACCTGGGTACTAGGAAGTTTAGATGAATTGGAAGACATAACTTTGGATGATCGAGAGCTGAACTCCTCAGCCCACTGATAACAACGTACAAGTGTCAGACATGCTTGACCCATGCTTGGTACTTTTATTGCATTGGACATCGGTCAATTCCAGCTCATGAATGCCAAGATGACAAAGCAGATGAGATTCAGTGAAGTAATAAATCATTGCAGTGTTGAAATGCAGCTGTGGTGAGGCTGGAAGCAAAGTCTTGCATACATCTAGCAACATCAAGTGACAACGACTCCTCATGGACTGTGAGCAGCTGAATTGGAGGCAGTTGAAGGGAGAAGGAAGGCAGTTTTCTGAAAGAGGAAAGATGTAAAATTGAATTATTTGTAAGGTTTAGTACTGGTTACACCTGAAAAGAATAGCATGGGCAGTATCTACTGCTGAAAACTGAGAGGATAAAAAGCAAAAGACAAGCATATATAAGTGCAGTCAAGGTCAACTTGAAGCAAGAATTAAGAATTAGTTAGATTGGAATTTATTATATAATATCAAAGTTGGGCTTAATTGAAGAAATTGTCCTCAATAAGAATGACCATCAAAACTACACCCCAAAGACCTGACAGAAGATTAAAAGGTATAACTAATTTAGTAGATAAGTTGATGTGTAATTGAAACTCTGGAAGAAGATAACCCTGACTCTTGCTTGGTTTGTTACTATTTTGGGGAAACTACAAGTACAGAAAATTACAGATAAATAGATTCTAGCATTTGTGAGCTGTAATCAGTTGTTACATGACACAGAGACTTCTTTTTTGCAACATTATTCAGTAAGACACTAATCAGCAGATTCTTCCAGGGCCTTTGGTTCTTAGTTATTATGGAAAAGCATTCTATTGTGGGTGTTTTAGACTTCAGCTTGCTACCCTTCCCTCTTCTCTTCCTGAATTTTCTTCATGCCTGGTTTCTTTGTCTGCTTTCCCAGCAGAAGTATCATTGTTTACATCAACCACATTATGAACTGCTGGAACAATCTTCAAAATGTTGGCAGAACTAGTGTCTTCTGGTGCACAGATCACAGAATAAGCAGGTTCTAGCACCAGATGTTGAGAAGGTTTACTGCTGAAGTTCCCAGATATAAGGTTGTTCAGTGAAATGAGGTTGTCTTTCACACTATCAAAAAAGACATGGGTGGGTATATGGAAGTTTTAGGGAACTCCCTGTGGGTTTCTGTTTTAACCTATTCTGATTGCAAAGCAGGAAAGAAATGAGTTACATAGTGTATATAACAGATGTTTAATTGCATCTGGGGAAACATTCATTATGAATATCATTCACACTGTACTTTACCTGTTCCTCTGGTGAACACCTGTGTGTTAGTAGTGCATGTGGTGGTAATGTGAGAAACTCTCACTACCAGCCTTTTAAATTTTACTATTCCCTCTTTTTAAAAATGTGCTAAATTAGATACAGAAACAAAGAAACACACCTAAATAAACAAAGGGACATAAGGAACATGAGCAATACCACACTGCCAGAAAGAGCAGGTGGAAATGTAAGTTTAAGGGCCATTAAAGCACTGTGAAATTTTTCAGTGTGTCACAATTACAGGAACACCTGGGTCAAATAAATTAGTACTAATCCATTGGGGGTGTTCTTTACAGTCTACTCTGGTCTTAGAATGGCTTGACCCTAACCTGTAATTCTGAACCAAAAAAGAAAAAAATACAAGGAATTGCCGGTTCAGGTGGCTGTTGTCAAGGTAATCCATTAATTTTTTAATAGAATACAAAGATGGCAGGGAGAGAGTACAAATAAGGAAAAGTCTCCATGGGTCTTAAAGAGGAAATTCAATATGTGTAGAGATGTATATATATATATATATATATATATTTGGCTAGAATGTGAAGCTTGATAAAGGCCCTACCTCTGATTTCTATCTAATTTCAATCGTAATGAATGCGTCTTTGATGTAAATCTAAAGAAAAGTTTGTATAGGAGAGCTATTTTATGAAAATTATTTAAAAACTGAATTAAGCTTCTTTATTTCCAAAGGCTGAGAAAACATTCTGGTTAAAGAACATATTCAGATCCTATGTTCCATAGGAACATCCGTTACCTTTGCTCCTTGGAAAGGAAAATGAATCAGTAGATATAAATGATCCCAGAGGACAGGGAAAGTTGAAGACTTCCTATACTATGTGTATATGTACTACATGTACCCCATACACTGGTCCCAACATCAGGAACTTCACAACCTCCAACTTTCTTGCTGAAAGCTAATGGACTATTTTGGGTTCCTTACCTTCATTTTATCCACCATGGCAGAGTAGTAGACTTCCCTTGGACCTAAAAGAGAGCTAGAGAAAGGTCAGAAATTGTTTTCCACTCCTCAAAATTCTGCTGAAGGTGCTGTTTTCCTCTTTATTATTAGTTAAGAGAACAGACAATCACCTTCATACATTCTTTTTCCATGACAAAAGTTTTTGCCAAGAAATCCATTGCAGGATAATTTTTCAAGGGTATGAGGCTTGATTTAATTAAAGGCTTAACAATAGTTAAAAAGCAACCCCAAATCCCACAGTGGCTGTACATGTATTAATTGTACTCTAATATCCTACTGTATTAGGTAATAACAGTTTCAACAACTATAGAATTAATACAATAACTATTATTTGAGTAAGCACACGAATCTTACCTAAAATGATAACAAAAAAAAGCAAAAGCAAACCCATTCCAAATCTGTGAATTTTAAAAGCAGAAGCATATTAACAGCTAAGCAAGAAATGATGTTTTCTTTGTTGAATGGTATGCAATAGTCTCAACAAACAAATAGATGAACGCATGGAAATGTTGAGCTTCATTTATAAAGTTTTACTATATCTAAGGAAATTCAAAGAACATGAATTCAACCTTTTTAATAACTATGCCAGCATTTAAAACAAAGGAACTTTTAAAACAAGAGTTTCTCCTTTTTTACAAGGGTTCTCCTCCCTGTTAGATTTAGGCAGCAATATGTCTGATTCTGAAAACAGATCATCTAAAATTTATTATCCTGATCTACATAGAAGGAGTCCTAATAGAACAAATAAACTGAATCATAGTACTTTGAGACATTGATAAATGGCAGTTCAAATGAAAGAAAGAGAAGACTGTACCAAGTGAAGCAGTATAATCATGTTCTTTACTTCAAGCTAAAAACTGAGCTGTTCTCAGCAGGATGTGGTTATTATCTCTTTAGAAAGACCAGAAAATTAGTTTCACTAAAATGTGGGCAAGGTCGAAAGACGACCCTTCACTTGAACAGAAGCAGAACCCAAATTCAAATAATCCTCATTTCAAAACAGAGTCCTTTGAAGACTGGCTTTTATGAAGGGATGGACAGTTGAAGATGATCTTAGGGATCACAAACTGAATCCATAAAGGATGTAAATGGTACATCAGGAATCTAAACTCTGCATTTATCTAATGTGAAGCCTTTCAGAAATTCATATAATTACAGACAGAAATCCACCAGTTTTTACTGGAAATCTAAAGAAACATCAAAGTCTCAATCTAAAAAACTACCCATGTCATACCTCCTGTAGCTGTCTTAAATGTGGTGTTGCTAGGCTTTTCTTGCTAGTAGAAATCTATTTTGATTTCTCAAGGATATTTTTCTAGATGATATTTGACATGGTTTTGCATAAGTTTAAATTTTTATGCAGTGTTATAACTACAAAAATTTAGACAAATTGTATATTTACATATGTTCAGCACCTACAACAAATTAATTTGAACTACAACACAAATGCTTGTAGAGTGCACAAAACTATACATTAGCTTTACTTCAAGGTTAAAATGTTTTCATGGCACAGAATTTTCATGTGATCTACACATAGAAGGTATTGCAACATTATAAATTGAAACAATGTTAGAATAATGAACTACATATAAAAGGACAGTTTTATCTAAAGTGGGATTCTAGTGCATTGGATCTGATGTAATTTTTGGAATTTTCACAGAAATATTCTATTCCCAGGGAAGTGGCCACAGCACTAAGAAGCATTTGGACAACACTCTCAGGCACATGGTGTGCTTCTTGGGGCAGTCCTCTACAGGGCCAGGAGCTGGACTTTGATGATCCTAACACATCCTTTGTAACTCAGGATATGCTTGGATTCTATGATTGTAAATTAGGCAGAATTTACATCTTAACTCTGGTACATGAATCAATTCACAGGTGCTTTTACACATCCATAACAAATAGGTTTTTTTAGACAGAACCCAAAATTAAGCCAGCCGAGAATCCTTATGAAGTGGGTGCATTTAATCTGAAGGAATTTCCTCACAAAAATTTGACTTGAAATATTTGGCATAGTGTTCTGTCACAGCATATGTCTCAGTAGAGAGGGCCATGATACACAGAGTATCACCAAACAATTTCAGAAGGCATTAAGCATTTACCTGTACAGAGTAGCACCACACCTCATCTGAAGGCTTCAGGGTCTGCCCATACAGAGTAACATCATTCCACATCAGAAGGCAGCAAGCATCTGCCCTTCTTGTTGTTCAGCCCAGCCTTTTATACCCCTGATGTTCCTGCATTGCCCCTGTGTGCCCTCTGTTCCCTTTGGTGGCTGCTCAGTGCCCTGGCACTCCATGGCTCATTGCTGTCAGTGCTGCTCACCTGCCTCTCACAGCTGTACCCACTGGGGATGGGGCTCAGCCACAGCCCCACTCCAGTCACCACAAACTGTGTGCCTGCAGTGTTCCAGAAAGAAATCCATAAAAATAAAAGAATTGGCATTGTTGTTTCTAGCAGCTTTCCTTGTAGGGGTTGAATCTAGAAAGAAAAGGAAATTCTGACTAACCTCACTCAGCAACAGTGACATTTGCTACGAGTCCCAGTGTTAATAAAGAGCAATCAAGGCCCTCTTGTTCAAAACATGCCTTTTGTTTTAGCTGTGAACAGAAACACTAAGCTACGTGTGAGAGCTCAGGTACATGTAAATTGTTTCCATTAATGGAAATAGAAACTTAGGGTTCTTGGAAAGACATCAAAGATTCAGCCACTTAGAGCTGGAATTGTAGAACAAAACATCTTGATGTTCTGTTGACAGACAGCTTTTGGCAATAGCATATCCTTTGGTCCCAGTGTTTCCAGCAGGAAGATTTCCACATTGACTGTGGTGGAATGGTGAGTTGGCAGGAAAAAGACTAAGGCAAGAACAGAGAAGACACTGCAGATTTTTATATCCAGTGGATTTAATCTGAAAACTGTCTTACAAACTCAGGGACCAACTTTTTAGCTGCTACTGATATCACCTTTGTGAGGCTCTAATACCTCTGGGCAAACCATGCTGATTTACATCAGCTGACAGAACTCACCAGCAAATTGTGCTGGTGAGAAATTTTATTTCTGCAAATTGTGCAGCTGGAGAAAGTTCATGCTTTTCTTTATGTTCACAGAGTATTTAATTCTAGTGGTGGGAGAGAAGAAATTTGGAGAGGTTTTGACAAGGGCCAAATGAAATTTCTTTTTCTGTGCAGAGTTCTATACTTGTTTGAGCTGGCCAGGCCATATGAAATACCAAATGAAGCAGTCCTCTGTTGGATTGCTTGGTTACAAAAAGTGCAAAGTGTGGAAATACAAGCAAATGAAGAAGTTCCATATGAAATGTTGGTGCAAGTCCCACCAAATTGAAAATCTCAAGAAATATGGACTGAAAGTTTAATATCTGAGTCTAAACAGTTTGATCTTTTAATATCTTTTCAGTCATTTCAGCAAAAAACCTATTATGAAATTGTAGGACACAAATGTCAGGAACTGTGTGCCCCCCATACACAACTGGAACACTTCTGATGGATAGCATAAAGAATGAAAATGCAGAAGATGGGAGTTCAATTTAAGGCCAAAGGGCCAACTTTATAATGAAAAGAAGAGACTGAGGAGAGCATGTCAGGTAAGGTGCTATTTAGTGAGAGGGACAGGGAGAGGAATCAGAGACTGAAAAACAGTTTCTAAAAGAAGTGAGGAAATGAAGAGTAAGAGAAATTTGAAGCCAAGACACATTAATAAAAAAATTCACATAGGACCAGAAGAAAATCCAGTTGCAGGAAGGAAGCTATGTTAATTTAAATTGGAAAGCCACAATGAGAACATTGTTGTGTTTTGTTACAATCACCAAAAACCAGAGCAACCCAACATAACAGCACTGGACAGTGGCATAGGAGTTGGTATAGATTTTGCCTGCCTTGAAAACAATTTTTCTTGCCTAACCTACTGTGTTTTTTAAAGAAAGCCTTTCTAGGATTATTCTACAGCAAAACACAGAGCATTATCTTTTACTATAATGACAATGATAGTGCTTGAGAGTGGGCCACAGTTTCATGATTATGAGTTTAAATCATTTGCATTGAAATGCAGACTTCTGCATTTGCTAGTTGTCAAATCAGGTGGCTTCTGCTAAATGCTGTGAAGACAGCTCTGAAGTCTGTCAAGTTATAACTGTTATAAGATAAATGCACAGATGGAATATGATTGTTTACCCATTGTTTAATGGAGAAGAAAAATGTTTGTACTCCCAGAATCTATTAAAATAATGAAAACTAATGGAAAATTGAAGATACTTAAAGAGTGTCTAGGAAAAGCAAAATGCTAATTAAAGCAGATTCATGCTATGTATGAATCAGTGAATTTATTTATTATTCTGGCTGTTAGTTTAATATTTGCAAAGGCTGTGGTTTTAGTTTAAATGAGGGCTAAATGTTCCTGCAGCTCTTTTAGCCAGGTCTTTAGGTATGAAGTTATCTACAGGAATAAGCCATTGAAGTAATTGTAACTTTTAACTTCAAAGGGATAGAATGGGCAGGATGAAGAGAACTAAAGGACTGTGTTCTGTCATAAAGGAGATTTTATCTCCTCTTCCATTCCACCATGGCCATTCCTAATCTACATTTCCTAAACTGTGCAGTAGCCCCTTGCAGGAAGTTGCAGGCACAAAGGAGCAGGAGTGGAACCATGTTTCACCAAAGGAATTTGTCACTGCTTCTGAACGAAGAGCTGCAAAAAATAGAGTAATAATTTGTGTCCATGCTGGCTGTGCAAGAGTGAGCAAGCCTGAAATTCAGAGAGAAAGACTCATTTTCAACCCTAGTTGTAAGTAGTGAGTTTGGAGGAGTTAATCAAAACAAAAAGAGGTTATGTAGGGAAATTTGGGGCATCTCAGCTCTGGAAGGTCTTTTGGTACAAGCCAAACAAACATTTTCAAAAATAGCACAGCTAGAGCTGATCGTATCCTGGGGCAAGAGATAGACCAGATGACTTTTCAAGTCTCCTAACCAGTCCATTTTTCTGTGGCTGTAGCTGCTCTGACACCTCTTGTACAGATAGTATCTGTTGTAGTACTGGCTATTAAGCAGTAATACCCAATATTCCACCACTGAAGAGGCTGATCATTCCTTATTTTAGTCAATGGAACAAGACCAGAAACTATTTTTCCATTTCACCTCTATACAAGAATGTCACTAACAACAGTAATTTCCAGCAGAATGCCATGTGTCTGCCAAGGGATGGGAGCATGAGTCTCTACCTATTTCTTACATTGATGTATTTTCACGCAGTCTTTTCCCTCCAAAATGAGACAGTAAAAACTCCAATAGCTACAAGTAATAATGTTTGTTCTGAAAGGCAGGCAATAAACCTTTAACAAACAATGTCACTGTAACCCCTAAATAGTAATTGTACTGCCTAAGGCGTCTGATAAAGGATTCTAGTGTTCTTGCTATATTGTGTCAGGCAGATACATCAATCAAACTCCATAATGGTCTAAATTGGAAAATAGGGTACTGGGAATAAACAGTTCTAAAAAGTGGTGAAACTTTGTGACAAGCAGCCTTAACAGACCAATCTTGATTCTAAACATAGAAGCAATTTTAAGGCTTCTCTGGAGGCAGAGGACAATTATTGCCTAAACAAATAAACTAGTGTCTCAGTACCTCCGGCATTCTCTAAAGTTAGTTTGAAAGAGTTTTGAGTTCTGAATAGTAAAGCTTCAGGGACACTGTAGCTTGACTCATTAACTTTCATTGAACTGTATGTGGACATCCTTTCTGATAATCCATATACTAAAGTAGAATAGAATGAGAAAACTGGAATGTGTTATGATTTTAGCACCAATTCTTCTGCCAACAAAAATAACTAGATCTGATTGTAGATTAAATATAATATGTCAGGTGCTGAATTTGACTCCAGATGAAGACTGTACACTTAACGTTCTTAGGTTTAATAAAAGACCTGAACTTCAGATTCTATTGGGAATGTTTATTTTAGTCTGTATGGCAAAAATGGACTTATCTGAGCATTTATATTCTACTGTGCTGAGGGCCTCTTTGCCTTGTAGGTGAACATGGAATCCAGAGCCAGCAGGCTCGTGCTTGCATTCATACTTGCACCATGTACTGAATGGAGTCATACGATGACAGAGGAAAAAGTTTCCCAAGAGCTTTTCCTCCATGGGAAGTGGTTATTCAGACTCCTAGAAAAATTTTAAATGCCACAGGGATTTAGGTCTCTCTGAAATGGCTTAGCCTCTGTTACAACTTGAAGTTGAATTTTTTGTGTGACGTACTTACACCCTCTTCCAAGAGTAACTGAAGAGATTTTCTGCAAGGATTAACCAAGATGCATAGACTGTCTTTCCTGCTATGTGAACAGTATCTAATACTGAACTACCATCTTGTGAAATATTATTACAGCAGGGCAAAAAAAGCTTCCTCTTTATTGAAAATGGTACAGCTAATGAATGTATCATGAATTTAGAAGTTAGTTTTGGTGTGGATTTTGCTAAAGCCATTCCTACACATGATGTATGCTGATTCTTCTGACCAATCATGTAATTGATCTGGCATGAAGGAGATTAACATTTCCACCTAGTCATGATCACTCAACATTTTAAGCAACAGTGCAGAGCAAGAAGACTGGGAAGCCCTGTGGCAAAACCATTGTCAGTTCCAGACTGATAAAGCATTTGGCACTTGAGAGTTACTGGGTAATAGTATATAAGGCAAGCACAATATTTTGGCCTAAAGATACTCAATGGGATTAAGTTGAATTATCTTTTTTCTTTTTCAAAAATAACACTATTAGAGGGATTTTGACAAAGATTAAACAGAAAAACAAGAACTTTATCTCCAGCATTGTAATGCAAATTCATGCTTTATTGCAGATATATTAGGACTATGTAAAGTACATGTTTTTCTCTGGTTGAATCCTGTCATTTCTCTTATACTCTCCTGTTCTTGAATATTTTGCAGTGTCTGCTAAATGGAGTGACAAATTACATACATGCATTCATTGTACTTCTCTGAATTTTCTTTGCCTCCCATTTTTCTTTAAATCTCTATTGTAACTTCTGAAACTAGTCCAAACAGCTCCTGATGAGTCCTGAATATAATCAGATTGACAATTCTGGTTTTTGCTTATTTTTTGAACTATTTTTCTGATGATCTGTCTTACACATTTGGTGTGGATCTGTCCATTGTAGGCAATTAATTGTGGGTTATTCATCTAGTTAAGCAGAGGACCCTGATTTCACAAAAGAGCTGGCTCATGGTGGACTGTGGACTTATGTACTATACACAAATCTTCTTTTCTAGGAGATTTGCCTGCACCCTCCACCAGCTGATGTACTTGCAGATGTACAAAGATGTGCCTCTCACAGATTTCACATGACTTTGGGGAGATTTCCTTCCTTTGAAAGCATTGCTATTTTAATCTCTCCACCAGAGACAAGGCAGCTGAGGAAACACCTTTATCTACAGCCACCAAGTTATCTGTGGGATGGAAGAGACCCCCTGTTCCCTTGATAGCTTCATTCTTACCAGGGTTATGTAATGGGCAGCCAGGGAACACACCACAAAGGATAAAAAAAGAGAAAGAACTGCTAAAAGGTAAAGGTTTTCTTCATCTTGCCGACAAAAAAAAATTCCCCCTTGTCATCTACACAGTCTCTGCCACCCTCACTTTCTGCAGAAAATGAAGCTGCAGTCAAGTCCTTTTCTTTGATTTTCTTCCACCTCAGTTCCCCATAAGTGATGCCAGAGAAACAAACCCTGCCCTCCCAGATTTGGGAACTCTTTGCTAATCTTGCTTTTGGTGATCATCAGTGATTTTTGATCCCCCTAAAGATTTTCCATCAGTTGTACAGATGGACCTGGCTAATAGTTTTAATTCTGTTGTCAAACAGATGGTTTTTCTCAATTTGCTCATCTCTTACAAATTACTCAAGGCACAGGCACTCTTCTAGGAATTTTTTTGGGGGTGCTTAATCCTCCCAGGTTATTTTCATATTAGCAAGTAGTAGGATCAAACAGAAACAGAGCTGAGGACTGGGGTGTTTAACACATACATTGTTGGGGCAAGTTTACTTCAGATTAATTTAGGAAGAAAGGAGAGCCCTGGGAGAGTGGGGAACATCTCCTTTGAGGAAGCACAGACACTTCCCTTCATCTGCTGTGGTGGCTTGTGCCATGTTCAAGCCCTCTGCCTTCATTGTAAGCAAGAAAACCCCTTGGAACATTACCTGTACTTCAGCTGAAGAGAGCACCCCATTCCTGTGTGCTCTCTGTGCGCTAAGAAGCCTGACATTTCTCTTGAACCTTGAGTCAAAAAGGGAGCAGAAAATGCTCTTTTCATTCCTTAAGAGACAGAAGTTTGGGGATGGAGGTGTTAATTGAAGACAGACAGTGTGGGAAGCAGTGCAACCACTGAAGAAAGCTCTGAAGGACTGTGCTCTGGGGTGAGAAAGTGGCTCCTTATTCTGCCTCATCCCAGCTTTCTCCATATGATCTTCTTTTCAGGACACCTGACTTGAGCCTCTGAGGTTGTGATTGCTGAAGTGGTAAGTGCCCACACATTCCTGAAGCTGGTGGGAGCTTGTTCTTGAAGGTACAAGCTTCAGGGAATGTTACTTTTCCTATGTTAGGAAAAGGGGAAAATGTCAGCTAAGCTTGTCTTATGTGTAGCAGCTGTTTATATACTTCCTAAAATCAAATACCTGAGAACCAATATATTTCAGTTTAGATAGCCATCTACAATATCATTAAGGAACATTTTATTATTTTTCAGTTTTGCCCTCCTTTCTCCTCTTTCCCCCTTTTCTTTCCACTTCCATGGGGTGAAGTCTCCCACAAGGCTGTGTGTTCTTCCACACTACAACCAGGAGCTGTATAATAAAGTAACTTCTTCTCTTGTCTTGGTCAGAAAGCCTGTGCTGCAGAGGAAGATGGGAACTGTAAGATTATGGACTACAGCTGCCTGAAGTATTGTGGTAGTATTTCATTACTGAAGTATTTTAATTGCAAGCCAAAATATTTCAGATTTTGTTTACTTTTGAAGTTGAAATTTTCCACTGTTTAATTTCCCTAAATAGCTTTAATGCTATGCAGTCTGAAATGGTCCTAGATATCTCACACTGGACATCCAAAATTAATTTAGGTATTTTTCCTAGTTTTGCCACTTTACTTAACAATAGACATAATAATAGAACATCACCATTAAGAAAACACAAGTAATGCTAAAGTGTGTGGTATTAGAGTAAAAGTTGTTTGAAAAAATGTTGTAAAAGTAGAAATATGTTCAAAAAAGATTGCTGAAGAATCCTAATTCTGGAACACAAGAGGATTTTTGTTGAAATCCATGTAGGTGTTCAATTCAGGAAAATTTTAATTTCTTGCTAGAGATATTAGGATTTTGTAATGCTGCAGTAAAAGTAGCACAAATAGAAAACAAGTACTGCTGCTGAAAAGATTATACAGCATCTTTATTCAGGAGTTGTCTTTTTAGTAAACATAAACAAAGTTTTCTACATGCTTCTTGTTCAAAAAAAAATTGCTGTTCACATATACAATGCTACAGAATTTGTTAACAACTATTGTGATCTTTAGCAATTTTATATCTGGATTTCACTGTTTCAAAGGTAGTGGTGGGGAGGAATAAGCAATCAGCTAAACCTTTCAGCCTGTTTTAGTGCTGTCAGGTCAAATGTATGAACACACTGCTCTTCCTTAGGATACTGCTCTGCCCATGCTGATGCACTCTCAGGTTTGGATTGCAGTGACAATGAGATTTTGGACAATGTCATACCTGCTCATGTACACAAGTGACATAACCCAACCAAGATACCCCTGGTGACACAGAAGCTTTGGAGTCTGATAATGAAACAACTCTCAGTTTTGAAAACTTACTGTTTCCCACAGTGGCACATGCTTGTCTGGTAGCATGGCATATTAATGATAAATATTCTTTTGTCAGAGCTGCTTTTAATGTGTCTGCAAGGGATTTTTACTGTATGTGTTTACAGTGCTTGCTCCTTGTCAATTAGAAGAGACTCTGCATCTTAGTAGGCTCATGCACAGATTTTTATAGGATGTCAGAACAAAATGATTTTTTATTGACGAAGGGTCAAACAAGTTGTGCTTTTTGTTATGTCACACTAAACAATATGAGGAGCATGTTAAAAAAGCTCACTAGAAGGCAAAGACTAGGAGAAATGATTTAAAGCTACATTATCCTGTTTCTAATTCCTTTTCTTTCTTCCTGCGGAAATGTAATTGCAAGAGGCTGGGAGAAAGGATTGGAGCGTTGGCTTCTATGTCAGCCTTGAAGAGAGTCATAAAGTCTCTTTTATGGGTTTCTCTCTAGCCTACTTCTACTTTTCCAAATTAGAGGAGACAATATGACAATCTTAGCTAGCTCTGATCTTACATCTTAATTTGAAAACTCAGCAGCAACATCAATGCCCAACTTAAGGGGATGTGAGGAATTATTTTTGAATTTAAACAATTTCCCATCGACCTGCAGTAAAGGCCCTTTTTACAATTGTCGGCACATTGCTTTAAAGACTTCCTCTCCCCCAGTTTTATAGGTTCTGATAATAAATATTCTGGATATCTAATGTCTGTCTCAGTTAAGCTGTCTGGTAGATCCTAGATATAGGAATCAAATATGCATCTGTAAGATTGAAACTGTAAGTTGTGCTGAAATTTTTCTGAGTTGACTGCAGCAAACATAAAGCACTAGAAATCATAAATCTGTGAGGCAGTTGAAGATTTTTTTTTCATCATAATTTGCTGAGGACTAGCTCTGGCTGTTTTACATATTTTGAGTTATTTTAAACCAATATCTGTATGTTTTATACCCCAGAAAACTTACAGTACTGTGTATCACCTATTCCTTAGCATTTCCTGGCACCACTTAATAAAATTCCTGTAGCTGCAGCATGCTGCTGGCGGTGGTGTACCTTGGTCATGACCTGGAAGGACCACCCACTCCTGTAAGAGAGAGGGTAAGTCTGTCTCTATGCTAATTCCATTTTAGACCTCCTTTGAAGGAAAAGTATGTGTGTCCTTCAGCCAGCTTCAGTCTGGGCTGAGCTGGTTCTGTGGTGCAAGTTTAGGTCTTCAGGAGCCATTTATAGCTGTGTGCATAAGGCAGAGGGTATTTTGTGTGTGTAGGTGAGAAGGAGAAGGGAAACATTTATTGGTGCTTTTGTTTCCTTTTCCAGTTGAAGAAACCCCAGATATTTTCCACTTATATTTAAAAAAATATTAAAGAAAACTAAAAGCATTTATATTAGCAAAATGAATTTTTAGTTAATGAGATGTGATTGATCACTGTGAAAGGAAAAAAGTAATATCCTACTATATATAAATCTATGTGTACTTTTTAAAGATCTAAATAATTTTATTTGCCACAAAAAAAAAAAGCACTTGCAATTAGGAATGAAAAATGCAGTAAGTCAATGAAGAGAAAATAAATTTATTGAAGTGACTTTGCAAATCACAGTTAATTGAGCCACAAACAAAGCAGCAAATAAAGGAAATAATGTGGTAATTGGAACCCTTATCCCTTATTGGCATAGATTATGGCTTGCTATCTTTTAGCAGTATTAAATCATTGCATGTGAATGTTGCCAAAAAAACTCTTCATTTCCTTTTAGTGACTTCTTACTGCCCTCAGTTGAAGTTTAATAGAAAAGGAAGGACATGATGTAGTTTTAATGACAGGAAACCCATGGCTTCCAAATGAATAAATTCCATCACTGGCTGCCACAAAGTGTGCTAATTATTTCCTTTGATAAATTAAAAGCCGTAAAAGTCCAAAGTATATAGCATGTGGTTTACAGTTATAGTCTGCCTGTCTGCATCATTGAAAGTTCATATAAACCTCATTATTTTAATTTAATAAACATCATAATTATTTTTTACACCAGTAGGCTATATAGAAAGCACATGTTGAAGACAAACTTGTCCGACAGAAGCGTAAATAGCCCACAAACAGAATAAGCAGGGAACATGACGTGTCACATGTCACGATAGCTCAGGTTTCCTATGATGCTTTCAAATGAGCAGATGACTGTTTTTTTACCTTCATAAACAAGAGACTAGCTAGACTAGACTAGCTTTATCCTGTAAATGAGTATCTTATTCTGCAAAGTGTGCTTTGATGAACGATACAGTCCCTTGCATTTTACAACAGAGTCCGAGAAAACTTGGGAAAAGTCTAGGGAAACGTGGAGAGGGAAGTGGAGGTTTTAGAATAAATGTTGCAGGGCAAAAAAGAAAAAAACCTCAAAAACCACCAAAACCAAAACAAAAATCCCCCCTATTTTATCTAAAAGAATTAAAGATGTCCGACGGTGATGTAAAATAACCAGGGATGGTTTGGTGCTGTTTGGTTTAGTTTTTTTCTTTCTTTTTTTTTTTTTTTTTTTTTTTTTTTTGGTCCAAAAAAGACCATATCCAATGACAGAATGAGAGCCTGAATATTTTTAATGACTATTGTACTAATGACATTCAGACCTTCTCAGTCCCTCATGGGATTAGGCATTTACCTTAATGCAAAAAAACCCAAACCAAAACAAAGACTGAATAAACTGAAGAATGAGTAACAAAGCCAGTTTTTATAGGTTATGAAAGCTCATTTTGGCTTATTGTTCTAAAACATTTTAAATGGCAAATACTTTACTTTCGGGCTAGTCAGACAACACAGTAAAAGAAATAGGCTAAAATGCCAAATCTTTTGCTGTGTCCTGATCTAATACACCTGACTACAGCTGTAAACTGACTCAAATGCACTTTTAAAATAAAGAATTATTCAGCTGAGCTACATGCTAATTTTGCTAAGTGTACTCATTTGGTAATGAGACTAGGAGTTTCTGGAGACACAAGACAGAAATGGCATGCCAGAACAGAGGGCATAGGTTCACACAGCAAATATCTGGAACCAGCAGGAGGATGAACAGAACTAGGTCTGACAGGACTAGGAACAAGCAAAAGTCAGGCAAACCATTCTGCCCTCTCAATTTAAAATTCATGCTTAAGAAAGCAACCACAGATACTGATTAAAATGACAGGAACTGGAGCACATCTTATTTTTTGCACTGTATCTGATAAATCACATTGCAGAAGTGGGTAAACACAGATATCTGTGTCTTGCTGTGGGACAGCTGCAGCTCCCAAATGACTGATCCCTGAGTCTTGTGATGCTACAGCTCATATCAGAGAGCTTGTTTGTGCTGCTTATTGAACTGTGCTGTCCCTAGCTCAAATCAAACCCTACTGACCAGCATAAATGTGTACCTGGTCTGGCTTGCTTGTGCTGGAATAGCTTTTCTGTAAATAGGTAGAGACCTCTGGCTATGTATGTCTTTGAGCAATTCAGTAGTTCAGTGCAAAACTAAGAATGTCTCTCCCTGGTTTGTAGAAGTGTATGCCTAAATTTTCTGAAGCAAATTCAGACTTGCATGTGCTACAGGGAGGAAGTCAGTGGAATTCTATCAAATTGCAGTGATGCTGACTTGGTGCTGTAATGATTTGATATTTCAGCTAGAACTTACCCATTTAAAAATGATTGACACTTCATCATGTTATGGGGAAAGATTTAAATGTCTGTGAGAAAAAGAAAAAAGAAAAATGTACCTGGTTTTATGCAAAAGTGCTTGAGCCAATTTCTGAGAAATGTTATTTTGCCTTTTTGCCTTTTGATGAACTGATATGGAAAAGTCTTTAATTTTTTGTTTGACGTGTTGGTACTTTTCTGGCGTTTCATTGTTACATGGTAATATGAAAAATTATTTTCAGGAAATACATCGAGTAGGAAGCTTTCTGAATCTTTTAGCTGAAAGGGAGGTTGAGAAAGAACTGGGGGAGGTGTTCTAATATTCTTGCAGAAATAACTGGTGTTGCAAGGAAGTGTAGGAGGGTGAGTTCTTCCACATTGCAATATAATGCAGCCTCAGGAGTACTTAACTGTACCATGCATTATACTTGAGGTATACTTGATTGCAAATAGCTAAAAAAAGTATATTGAAAATACCAAATTTATAGTAACACTTGCAAAAATATCACCTTGAAGAGGGGCACACTCCCTTTACATCTGGATGTCACTACTTCTCTGTGATAACAAACCTATTCAAAATAGAATAAAGGGCTATTAACAGCATAGTAAGGTCAAATCAAATGCAAAAAAAAAAATCATAATAAACTGTGACAATATTGTAGTGTACAAATTACTGCTGACTAACAATTTAAAGACCTGTCATAGACTTGCAATGTCTGTGGTACAAAATTTAGGAAAGATATAGTAATACTTTTTTGGTTTTGATTATAAAGACATATTAGTGCCTACTTGGAAAATACAAACACACATTGACCAGGAATTCTGCTCCTTTTTCTTTCTTTCTCTTTTTAAATTTTTTTAAATTTTTTTTTATTTTTAATTAGTGGGAAGAAGATAAGATTACTGATTTTTAGAGATTATTTGCTTCATTGATTTTTCCTTCTGTAGTCATAATAAATCTGCTTATAACTGAAAATGACTTTCATAACAGATAACTATGCATATTTACATGGTATCTTGCTGGAAGAATAATTACTTTTTTAGAAATGCCATTTTAAAACTATCTGTAGAGACCAAAACACATTGTAAAATTTTCCTCAAAATACTACAGGTATTTAAACATCTGATTAATATTAGCAGTATAGAGTTTTAAAGAGTATAATATTTCCTTTTAATACTTTGTTTTAAACAGTTTCATTGTCTCTTTAGTATTTCTTCTTGTAGTTGTTCTTCAGTTAATGATGCATATTTTGTGTCCTACATTTTATAGGATTTTTCTGTTTGATAACATATTTTTACATGTAGAACTATGTGAACTGTGTTTGTACCATGTGCAGAAAAACTGTTGTCTGTAACTTGCATTGAAATATAAGAAAAAGAAAGGCTTCTGTGTAGTCTTTGATTTCAAAGGCAACAGTGATGGACATAATATTGAAGGAGCAGCTAGATGGGGAAAGGTAAGGTTGCTTTGAAAATCCTTCTATTTTACAATTTATCAGAGGTTAAAGGGCCTAAGAGAGCTGGACAAGACTATGATCAAATGAATATATATCCTGTCACTTCCTGGCTTCTCAGTCAAAAGCTTAGGGTTACCTCTCTGTGAAAATTTACTGCATTTGACTATGAGAAACAGGGGGAGGAGGGGCTGTGGTTTCTTTATGTACCTGCAGGAGGTCAATGTAAGCAACAGTGATGAAATTCTCTCCTTGAATTTTCAGGGCTGTTTACAGCTCATGTGGTACAACATCACAGCATGTGTGGCTGAGAATATGACACAAGACCTCTCTGATGTTCTGGGGTAATATAAAAGCGTGTTCAAATGTTTTATTTTGCTTAGGCTAGAAGAGTTCATGATTTAAAGACTATAAATCAAACGCTCTTCCATACTCTAAGCATGCCATTGGCATCCCCTGGAGAGTCAGTTGTGGCTTCTTGGTTCAGGTTGGAAGAAGAAAAAAAAATTTTGGGGGGGTAGTGTGGTTACTTCTGCTCTATCCAAAGGACACAGAGCAGGGAGGTGGCAAGACTCGGGTGTGTTTTGTGACACAGGTTCCCTGTCAAAGGAGACGTGACTAAAGTTGGTCTTGATACATTATTGCTGCTTGGCAGAATAGACTATCACACTATTTTCTCATTGCTAGGTGTCATAGCAACATAGGCCAGTGTCAAGCTGTAGGTGCAGTTACCACCAGAAAAATGCTAAATGGCTGCATTTGTTGAAATATCGTGCTTCTTCTTGTCACAAATGTTTTATCTGTTTTTATTGGATTTCTATTTCTTTCAAGTGAGCGAGGGAGCTAAATAATATTGTTAACCTATATAATGTTTCCATAGCCATGAGGTGAGAAAGCACAAGGGTTAAATATCAAATGAGCTGCTTGAAGCTCTAATTTGAAATCCCATCAGGGTCACTTGTTTACTAGCACTAATAGTTAACTAGTGCACAGCCTTTAAATTACTGCTTATTACAGAGGTGCTGTTCACACCACTGTGCTTAAGGACCTGTCAGCATTTCCAGTGGAAAACTCTGTTAACAAAGGCTTATGACTTTGTCATGAATATTTGCTCTGAAATTTGCCAAATGTCATCTCAGGTTAGAAACAGATTATTTCCTTTATTGGAGACTGCTTGACTCGGGTGGGGAATAAATTACTTTTCAAATCATTTTGAACTCCAGATCTGCCTGTAATGTTTCTTCACTACCATAGTCTACTCTATTGAAAATAATGCAAGTGAGGAGGATTCTGGGACACTGAGGTAAGGAAAGTGTAATACAGTGAAAAAAACAAGCATACAAGTTGTTTCGTTGCAGCTTTGCAGTGGATTCTGTGGTGGTAACAAGACACATGGACAAATTTTTCTAGCTCTTGCAAAATATTATTGGAGCTTTGGCTTTTAGAATTTTGGTGTTTTTATGCTTCAATTTACTTCTTTATATTGACCTTTTAAATCTCATTTATTTAACCTGGCAACTAAGGTGATTTGGGTTTGATTCTTAGCTGTCCATCAATATTTCTGTAGCCTCAGACCAGTAATATAGACAAACTTGGGTCTCACTGTCCCATCAGAAATGGTTTCCTTCAGCTGCCTACCAATCCCTAGGGTCTGGTCAGATGCTGAGGATGTGAGAGCTGTTCCAAGAGCTCAGCTTTAGTGCTGTAAATGACAACCAGAATTCTCAGACTGAAGCGCTGTTATTTTTTGGGGAATTTCCTCTTGCTTTTCAGAAAATAGCTGCTTTCTTATGCTTTCCTTTGCTACTGATCTATAATTAAAGAATACTTTATTTCTCCAGAACACAACTCAGAGATTTTAATGGTGGAATGCTTTATGAAGGAAAGACTTTCATTTTACTGTTGATACACTGGGGGATGTTTCTTTCCTTTAGCTTTGCTATTCTTTTTAAATTTTCCTTAAATGATAAATGTACCTAAACTCCAAAGTTTTAAACTTTGTTAAATTTTGTTGACTTTTTTCAGTTGGAGTTACCTGAATACTTCATGCATCAAATTACTGACTTCCTTGATGCCATTTGTTATGTTGTACTAAAACTGGGCAGATAACAGCTCCAAACTTTCAAAGGTCTTTTGGTTTTTTCTTTTTCTTTTTCTTTCTTTCTCTTTCTTTCTTTTTCTTTCTTTCTTTCTTTCTTTCTTTCTTTCTTTCTTTCTTTCTTTCTTTCTTTCTTTCTTTCTTTCTTTCTTTCTTTTCTTTTCTTTCTTTTCTTTTCTTTTCTTTCTTTCTTTTATATTTTCAGAACTCACTTTGTGCTCAATCACCCATAAAAAGATTACTGTATTTGGAGATTTCAATGCACATTTTTGAGAAATATGTAAATCTGCATTTTGAGAAATAGTTTAGTATGCTGTAGTTCCATATGGTTATCTTCAGCTCCATAGTTTGTGCTGCATTTTTTTTTTTGCTGGAACATACTCAGGTTTTGAGGTACAATATTTCCATAGCACTATTATTCATACTTTCTTGTTCACAGCTACACTGTGTCTTATTCAGCAGCCTTATGTCTCTTGCTGTCTGCTTGTAGGTGTTAGCCAGGAAAAAAAGATGCACATGCTAATAGATTTTTTTTTTCCTGGAGGAAAATATACAAGCATAAATTTCACCAAATTGTCTTTTATTTATGGAGGGGGAGCAGCTATTGCAAGTAAATATAATTTTATCTCTGTATTTTGCAAAGGACTGAAAGAAGTTAATGGAATAAATATGCATGCAAATTCACTAAATAATCACTCAGAAATCTGAGTGAAACATCAGTGTGAAAACAAGGCCTAAAGGAAAGTAAATATGACAGCTTTAAAATTAGTTTTGACATCTGATAGGAATAGATATGTAAGCTGGGGAAAGGCAAGGTCATATTCAAAACTGGGGAGTAAAAAAAGACTGCAGTAACTGGCCTATAGCCCTGCATATGTTGGGGATTTTTGACATTAGAAACATTACAGGGGCAGGAAGATACGAAAGAAAATTTCAAGTGTTATTTATTATTTTTCATGTAATAAGATATGCAAGAAATAGAAAGTAAGTTGGCAAAGTACAATTATTCCTCCACGTTATGCATTCATTAAACTGAGCAGGAATGCTTGTAGTAAACCTAGCTGATTGTTGGTCAAATGTAGATTATTAAAGCTGAAAAGCAGAATAAAAATGAACTGTAGGATGTTGCAATGGAGGCTTAAAAGGAGGTGGAAGACCAATCTAAGGTAAAGATGCTCTGAAGTGTCAGGGCTATTGGTGAAGAACCTCATTGTTCATCAATATTACAATCTACGATTTGGGGAATATTATTTTAACCCCTTGCCTTCACCATGCACATCTGTGTAGAATTCCTTCACTGGGCTTCTGAACACATCATGCACACTCATGCTGTCCCTGATCTGAGTGCAAAACTAACAATGTTGATTCATTGTTGTGCTGATAATGCTCAATTCAGAAAAAAAATAAATAACCTCGAATACCAGTAAATTTATTTTCCTTGGAAATCTTTGTACCACATGCAGATGTTAATTATTTCCTATACGATTTCTGTCACTTGGGTGAAGAATCCATGTGTGCCTTCCATGACCCCAAGTAGGTTGTTAGCTGCAACAGAGAAACAGGACTTCAGAGGGAGTTGCTAACCTTCACTGCCTGGCCTGTCAGCCAGAGAATGATACAGAGCACCTTCAAAAGGTCCCCTAAGTAATGAGCACTAAGGAGGGTTATAATGGGCCCATCATTAGCTCCACCTAATATTTTGACCTAATGCCCACATATACTACAGGTGTCATGCAGGGCCACCACAGGATTAATCTGTAGGATACTTTGTGGCTATATGATGACAACACATTTCTTCAGCATGTTTCCTGACTTGTAAACCTTTATGTATATATTTTATAAAATGCAAGTAGATGATGACCTCTTGTATATATTTTTTAATTCTTTCCTCAACCTCAGTTGCCTTCAGTGACCAATGAAACCAAGTAAATAGCCATATAAAAGAGAAAATAAATAGCAAGACATTAAAAGCTTACCCTCTAACAAGGATGTAACAAAATATAAATGCAGCAACTAAAAAAAACTCACCCTTTCTCCCATTTTGTGTTCTTCCTTTAAACTGTTTTTTGTTTGTTTGTTTTGACTTTTTGTGTGTGTGTTTTATTTTTCTCCTCCAAATTGTGTTACTATTTACAGTTTTGAAGAGGAGGAAGACTTGTGCACTTGACTTCTGCAAGTATTTTTGTGAGTCTCTTGTACACTTATTCCCTGCCTTCCATGCAGAGTTTACTTTCATGACAAATAACTTCTTTTACACCTTTCTCTAATGTGTTTGGCTTTTATTTCACTAAACTTATTCACTTGCTCCTTCAAAGTGCTGGATATTCTTGCCTTCTCACATGATAGTTAAGGATCCTACTCATTGTGTTTGCTAAGGATCTACCTTCCCAGAAGTTACAGCTCCTCTTCCTTTTGTTTTGGTACTATCTTTACACCATTTCCTAAGGAATAGCAGTCAGTATGTGAGGTGAACTGAGCAAAATTTATATCATTTACATTCTCAACCAGATTTAGGCACAAATTCGTCTGTTTGCCTGCACTCCTATCAACATGGCAAAGACAGTCAAATTTTAAGACATTTTTATGTTTTGTTAACCTGTGCAGTCAAGCTGTTGAGTGAATTTCATGTGATTATAATTTGAAAGTCATATTGTGGAATACATCAAATATAAAGACAATTCGTACAGTTTTTGCCCAAGACTACCAAAGAGACATTGACACTTCATGATCAGCTCAGTAATTGGATATTTAATATAAGAAATGACAATATTTGACTGATAAGTACTTACTTTTAAATTCCTTGCACAAATGCATTCCCCCCACCCTGCCATTCACAGCTCTGTGGTTTTGTATTCTTGTATCACTCATATCAAAAACCCTTGCATCCAAAACGTTGGGTGGTGTTTAATCTTACCAAGATGAAGGAACAAAGATTTTGCATTCATGCTGAAACATCAGAAATGTCTAATAAGATGGTAAAAAGCACAAGTTATTTAAAAATGACACAAATTGAGCTAAAATTTCAACCTAGCTTAATAAAGCTTATTCTCAGATTCACTGAAATACAGAGTGCAGGCTATATATTTGTGTGTGTGCTCACACAGATAATTTTTTCTTTAAATTATATAACTGTAGATGAATATAAGTTGCTTTTTTCTTTGGGCAGGAACTTGTTAAGAGACAGCAGAGACTTCAGAAGGAAATGTTAAGATGTTGGTTTAAAATTGAAGAACTAAATCTTACTGTATGACTATCTTTATAGTAATTGAAGCTAACTACGCACATTTGATGCTGAAATATTGCTAGAAATGGATTTTACATCACTATGCCAATTTAGATAACTTATTAAAGGAGCTATTATTTTGGGGAATTGGATAATGTTAAACTCTAAAAGGCCATTGCAAATAATTTCATTCATTTAAAACCAGCACTTAACGGAAAAGAGAAGAGAAAAGAAAGTATTTTGGATGACATTTAACTTGACTTCATTTCAGCAAGAGACCTTGAAATTCTTATATGGGCTTACTGAATACAAATCAATGTTTTGTTTGGGTTTTATTTATTTTTTTCTTCCTTTCTCAATGGGTTATTTTCAGGGACATTCAAGCAATCTCAGCACAGTTGGTTGTTTTTTTTTTTTTTTTTTTTTTTTTTTTAAAGAAAAAGAATGAAAACTTTCCTTGAGACAAAGCTATTCAGTCCTTAAAATGATAAAGTCTGGTCAATCCATGTTTGTTGTTTCTTTCTCTATTGCTACTAAAAATAAATCCTTCAGGAGAACATTTCTTTAGCTCACTTTTTCATTATTTCCAGAGGCAAAAGCTGGCAAGGCAATTTATAATTCAATTTTTGCTAAATCCACAACACCTAATATATATGTCAGGCATTTCAACGGCAGGGTACTTTGGGGATAGGTGATAAATTGTGCTGATTATAAGTGCAAGCTGTTCTTCTAAAACATCATATCCAAAAGAAGGCAAGTATTATTAGGAAAATGAAATGTATCTTTAGAATGTCCAGAAACATAAGAGATAATCACTTCACATGAATATATTTTCCCTTGAGTTTTACAGCTCAATATTAAGGTTTTACCATGGTTTTGATAGCACTCATCTGAATGGAGGGACCATCACAAGTTGGTAGTCTTTCAGCAGCCACATAGCCCTTAGGCCTGCAATAATTCATTTCTCCCAAAAAAGAGCTTTACTATGAAACTTGAAACATGGTCAAAATAATTTTCTGATTATGTTGGGGAATGTGAAAAGTCTAAATATTATTCTGTAGTATAATCTGTCCTGATCTTTTAAACAATTTTTCAATATTTCCATGTATTTTCCTGTGGCGTACACATGGCTAATTGTTTATCAATACTGCTGAGCAAAACCAAAACCATTCTTCATAATAATCTTGGTTGTTAAGATAATCTGAAAATGAGGAAAAAGATACTATGTCCTAGAAACTTTCCTGTCAGTTTCTGCTTTTTTAAACCAAAAATCTATTAATATTGCAAAGATGAGACCAATGTATCAGCTACAAACAGAACAAAAAATAGGCAAATGTAAATGGGTGGTTCAGCAACTGGGAGTGATGAAAACCTTTTTAATTTTATGTTGTTGGTCTGAATCTAGATTGGCTGATTTTGACTTAGCTGCACAGCAGATGCTCCTTGTTTGTCTTGCCAACCATAATTTGTATCCTGATCAGACTCTCTGAGGAACAGACTCATTTTGTGACCTTTTTTTAAATCAATTTAGTACTCATCCTATACTGTCATCCCATTTTAGACATATTTCCTTGTCTTTAACTTTTCAGGAAATTGTTTTCTTGCTTTAATGGCAGACATTCATTATTATTTTCTAAAACAGGAAAAATTCACCTTAAAGGAAAGAAAATAAAATTACAAATTCTATGTGCATCTAAGATTAAAGTGTCAGTAATAAAACCAATAAGGCTTAGAGTAGAAAAAGACACCTCGAAAAGCTCCCGTTCTTTCTAGTTTCTCTTTGTCTGCTACTTTTATTTCTCAGTTTCTTTCAAATTGTGTCCTAAATCTTCTCTAGAAGTTCTCCTTATTTTGTATAGTATCAGCAGCCTTTTGTGGATTCAAGTGCTTCAATCCTCCTTGCCCTCAAACTCTTTTTGTATCATCTAAACTCATTTAATGAAGAAGATGAACAAAACTGGAAAGCAAATGATCACTCATGAACCAGACCAGCTTAGTGTGCACACTTGTCTGAAAGACTGATGAGATAATACCTGCAAAAGAATGGTCTGCTCTGACAGGAAAAGGAGAACCAATGTATCCAGAACACCCANCAAATGTAAATGGGTGGTTGAAATTTGGGGAGTGATGAAAACTTTTTGTTGTTGGTCTGAATCTAGATTGGCTGATTTTGACTTAGCTGCACAGCAGATGCTCCTTGTTTGTCTTGCCAACCATAATTTGTATCCTGATCAGACTCTCTGAGGAACAGACTCATTTTGTGACCTTTTTTTAAATCAATTTAGTACTCATCCTATACTGTCATCCCATTTTAGACATATTTCCTTGTCTTTAACTTTTCAGGAAATTGTTTTCTTGCTTTAATGGCAGACATTCATTATTATTTTCTAAAACAGGAAAAATTCACCTTAAAGGAAAGAAAATAAAATTACAAATTTTATGTGCATCTAAGATTCAATAAAGTGTCAGTAATAAAACCAATAAGGCTTAGAGTAGAAAAAGACACATCGAAAAGCTCCCGTTCTTTCTAGCTTCTCTTTGTCTGCTACTTTTATTTCTCAGTTTCTTTCAAATTGTGTCCTAAATCTTCTCTAGAAGTTCTCCTTATTTTGTATAGTATCAGCAGCCTTTTGTGGATTCAAGTGCTTCAATCCTCCTTGCCCTCAAACTCTTTTTGTATCATCTAAACTCATTTAATGAAGAAGATGAACAAAACTGGAAAGCAAATGATCACTCATGAACCAGACCAGCTTAGTGTGCACACTTGTCTGAAAGACTGATGAGATAATACCTGCAAAAGAATGGTCTGCTCTGACAGGAAAAGGAGAACCAATGTATCCAGAACACCCAATAGCTCATCTGGCAGTAAACGAGAGGTCAAAATGTCACTCTTCCAGTCCTGCCCCTTGTGGTGTTAGAAATCTGCAAAAGTCCTAATATCTGCTCAACAGTATTACAGGCATTCCTGTAGCATGGATGGGAAATTAAAAGGGGGTGGACTTATGGATAGAAAAGATATATTCTCAAAGGAAAAATGAAACAACTTTAGAGAAAGATTGAAACATACACTTCAAGGAGTTCAGTGAGAAACAGATATTCTTTAGCAAGAGGCAGGGAGAGATGCTTCAAGAAATTTGAAGAAATAGCAAAGAATAAAATGAGGAAGAATCATGAAAGGGTTTGCCCTTTTATTTTAGTCTTTCCCTCTGAGATTCAAAAATAATTCCTTAAAAAAGGGAATAAGTGTAGCTGAGAATTGCTTGCTCATGATTGATGATACGAGGCAGGCACGGTTTCTGTTCAGCTACTTTTCTTGGGCAGAGAAGGACACTGTGTTATAATACCCTTCTAGATAAAGACATGCTGAAATTTGTAAGGCTGTTAGCTGAACCTAATCTCACATTGGTAAAAGCTGTTACTACAGCAAGTCAGATTGAATCAGCTATTAATAATGCAAAGATGTCATTACTTCCCAAAAGATTCTTAGCACAGCTTGTAGGAGAGAATAATATTTTTCATGTTATTAGAAGCAGACGTAGAAGGGGACACTGCTTGAGTAGCAAGGTTTGTTTATTTTTCTGAAGAGAGCTTTAAAGGGCAAAGACACAGACTAGAGAAGCTAAATAATTCATTTTTTCTCATAATTTTCCATTAGATAAATTAAAATTTGGGCTTCCATTAATACAAAATTCCTATTATGGATACATCCTTGGCCTTGAAGAGCGTGGCAGAGAAGAAGGTAGTTTTTTCAGAGGCAATGTTTATTTTTGAACATATTTTTCTATGCCCTGATGACACATGAAAGGACTTGTTAGAGTCCTTATGACTTTAATGGGACAGAATTGAGGTTGGCCTGTAAATATCCTCAAGCATAGTAAACGTATGAAGTGTAAAAAGCATAATTCTCAGCCTTCTGGAATAAGAGCAGACCTTTGGTGTAGATGCAGTTCTTGGGCTTTTTTTTGTGACTTTTGTGACTTTTTGTTGTGGTGTGGGTGTTTTTTTTTTTTTTTTTTTTTTTTTTTTTTTTTTTTTTTTTTTTTTGTTGTTGTTGTTGTTGTTGTTTTGCTGNNNTTTTTTTTTTTTTCTTGGCAGAGAAGGACTTGTTAATTAGTTGGTGGATTCTGGGGACTCTTTATCCTATCTTCTATTCTTGTGTATGAATTTCTACACAAAAATTTAGAATTTGAATCACTGATGTAGTATTTCTAAAACCTCTCTTGGGAGGGCTGAAGAAGACAGGAAGGTTGTATGCTCTTGTGAGTCTCAGGGACTCTGAATACAGGCAAAGCATATATTTTGATATTGAAATATAGATAACTATTTTCAAAATAAATACAAATATAGTTCCACTGAATATTGTATTGTTAAGTGGACTGCTAAAATTGTTACCAATTTGTATGTCAGTTTAAGAAAGACAATTTCAGATTTCACACAGGGGCCAGCCTTCAGCCAGTCTCCTAATTACAAGAGTCTGTTTCTATACACTCCCTAAAATAAGAGTAATTGAATAAAGATCCAGTTCTTTTCTGTCTTTTTCATAGCAATCAAGAGAGTTTAGTTTGACTTACAAAGGATTTTGCAGAAACATCCTGTTGGGTGCATGTGCTCTTAAAGAGGTGGTAATACAGTATAGGAAGCAATGGGTGAAAGAGACAAGACCAGCATCTGAGCAATGTGATAGAAATGCCAAGGTGCCACTAAAGTAATCCACTGGCCATCCAAAAAATGAGATGAGATTTTTAAAGAAAGAAAGCTTTTCACACGATGGCATAGGCCTGAATACATATGGTAGGATCAAAAAAGTACAATTAATGTTTTCTTAAATTACTTCAAAGTAAATGTGATTTGTTTTTTAATTAGTTCAAAGGCTTCTGTGAGAGATATTCCCCCCTGGCTTTCCTATTAGGACCAAAAGTTGAAGAAAAACCAGGAACTGTATCCATTTGAACATGGAAAATCAGGAACTTCCATAGAATATGGTGCCTCTGTTTTGTTGCAAAAACCAGGTATTTAGGGTTGAGATTTTTGCAAGAAACATTTCAGAGTCTGTTGTCATTAAGAGGGTGCAAAGGGGGAAAGATAACAAGACCGTAATTAATTTTATAATGCAGAGGAAATTTTAGCAATGTTAAAATAAATAGAGACCTTGGGCAAATGGAAACCAACCTTTCAGTTACTCTGAAATGGATTCTGGCTCATTGGATCTAGCTGACACTTTGATGTGTTTAAATCCTTGCAGACGCTATGTAAGAACTGAACCCAGGCCAGCTACACCCCCTCTGTCCTTGCAAATGCAGAAGCAGTGGTATCTCAATTGTAAGAGAACCAGCTCCTTCAAGAAGGAAATTTGTAGATATAACATGAGCAGTGGCTGTCATTAAAAGCCAAATGACTACCTTTAGATGTTGATGAAGGTTATCAGAAGGCAAATATAGCACATTAGATTATACAACCTACTTTCAGGATTCTTCTGTGTTTTCCTGTTTAAAACAAAATCTGTGTTGTAGAAGATGAAAAAAGACAATGAACTTTACTGTACTTTATTTACTTTACTGTACTTCAACAGTAATTTCATAATCAGAGGTTCTTTAAAAGTATAAACATTTCCCATTCCTACAGTTAATATCCTAAAACTGCACATCCATAACAGTACTCTTGCATTAAGCAACAAAACAAATATTTTCCGTATCAAGGTATTTACAAGATACCAGTAACAATAAAGTTTGTGCTCTGAACAATTTTTTTTTGCTGTGAACTGGACACAAAAAAAAGTCAGGAAACATGAGGAAACCCTACGACAGTATAATTCTAGCACTTGGTTTTAATTAAAAGCTTTTTCTAGACCTTAAGCCACATGTTACTTGTATATATTATCAGGATACAGGAAAGAAGAGAAATTTGACAGAGGCTTGTTAACCCAATATTCAGTTCAGTTAAGAAAAGGAGACCAAACAATAAATGGGGAAGGCTGTGAAATGCAGGTGAAATTTTTTCAGTGAAATCAGAATGAGGGCACTCTGTAGCACGGGATTCTGAAAAGTGACTAGAGGCTCCGTAAGGAGAAATTAAGCTTTTTTTATTTTCATAACATATTCTATTGTCTAAAACATCAGAAACAGCCACTTATTAGATCTAAAAAGTGAACAAATTCAAAATTCAATTTTTCCTGAAGAAATAAGGGTAACTCTTTCCCAAATGAAGGTCCTGTGTAACATGAGATTTTTGTAGCTTTTTGTTTCTACACAGTCAGTGAAGTTCAGTGTCAGTATCCCAAGCTGAATTTTCTGATTGGAAAGAAAGTAAAAAAAGATTTAAAAACTCTGTGATCCATTCAGAGTATCATGGCACTGTGACTTATTCTATAAATATTCCAGTATACAATGCAGGACTGTAGCCAAATAAAGTACTCTCTGATGGACTTGGAAGTACATAGGAAGGTGGATCAGCTGAAAAAAATTGTTATCTGAAAAAGGATTGACTTCCAATGCTGCTTGTGAAATAGCTTTAGCAATGAAATATGTGCTAGAACAAGAAAGGAAAACCACCAGATGACAAAAAGGCATGGATAAAGTGCACGACACAACAAAACAAAAAGCTTTCCTTAAAACTCCATTGTCATAACATATTCCTCCGCTGGGTCCATGAACAAAACACTTCCCAGGAAGTGCAGTGCAAGAGCAGGAGGTCGATGAAAGTTATAGATGGGGAAGCAAAAGCAGCTGAGAGGTTCAGAACGGGGTGTATAGCACAGAGCTGTGAGCCAGAGCAGCTCTGAACACTGTGCTGAGCACAGGACAGGAAAGTGCACAGGAACAAGCATATTCTGGGACTGAGCCAAGCTGCATACAGCTGAAGCGTTCTTACAGACAAGCTACTTTAAGAAAAAAAATGATGTCACTCTTTTTACATTGCAAAAATGTAGGCTAGCATACCCTCCTGATGGGGAGTGCAGATACAGTGATAGGGCCAGGAGAGCTATGCTTGAGGTTAACTGAATGCCTAACATGTGTGTCCAAGTGGGAGGAAACTGTGGTGAGACAAGAAATGAGAGAAATAATTCATTTAGTGTCTGGCATGATGACTGTGAATTTCTTTAAAGACGATTTCTTTACATTGTGTAGGTTTGTGGGCTTTTGTGTCTTTATTGCTGCTGGAAAGAAGTACATCTCCTTGCTAGGACTAAATTATGATCACTTAAGTTTTGTGACTATTAATCAAGAGAAGGCATTTGCAAGCCTTTCCCAGCCACATATCCTTTGAGGGTTTTGAAAGCTATAGAATGCAGTTTGTTATCTGTCACTGCGGGGCCGTGCCAAGTTCCATGATGCAGTGAAAGCAAAGTCATACGCTGCAGCTGACACTTTCCCACTGACCTCAGCTCATTGCACTGCATAAACAGAAGCTATTACAAGTCAATATGGTTCTTGGAGTGGTGCTATGCTGAAAGGAGTGCAAGAAAGCTTTCCACGTTTCTGCAAGGTTCAAAGCGAACAATGTGCTTTTTCTGTCACATCAGCAGACGAGGCTGTCATATCCTCAGTTCACCTCATAAATAATAGGCATAGAGGACAGTTGTATAAGGCTGCAGTTCAAAAGGGTTCTAATCTGACAGCAGACACTGCCTTTCCTTGACATGCTCACCTTTAGCCATGCTTAATGGTTGGTGTATTTCAATTTAATGCTGCCTGTTTGGTGAATCGACACCCAGGCTTGTAGGCAGAGCCTTGCAAGGAGAAGCCACTGGGTAAAGCACAAAAAAAAATTTTTTTGAGGCAAAGCCTGGCAGCACTATGGCAGCTTCTGTGAGAAGACACAAATTTGGGAGTGGGTCACCAGGCTTGGGGACCTGCCACATCCCTGGCAGATGTCGGGGAAGGGGATTGAAAGGAATCAGCTGTGGCCTCTGGGAAGCCACCACCAATCTGGAGGTGATGGTGGGCAGAGGGGGTGTTTTGTTTCCTGCCCCATCCCCGGAGGTAAACGTGAAGGATTGGAGAAATAAAGCAGGGATTTATTGGGAGGGAGCAGATTTACTAGGAACTGGTGGGCAGGGAAGCATTAACCTTCTGCTCCCTCTCTGAGCTGATCTACTGGTGGTGGGGTGCACAGCTCCTGTCCCTGCCTGTCTTTCTCTCGGGGTCCTCCAAACAGGCCATGAGGCCATGGCACCCTGTATGGGGGCATTTCATTTCCTCCCTTTCCCCCGTGATCTGCCAACGTAAACAACTGCCTACTTTCACCTAAACTGAAAACCAGATCTGCCTCTAATCACGTTGGGTGACTGTTGACATGTGTAGAGTTTGATATTTTGATAATATTATATGTCTGTGATAATACTTCATTACAGTTATGTCCTTGGCTATAATTCTTTCAACACAGTCACTTTTGTCTTGCCCTTTGAGTTACAGGAAAGCATTGTAAGGCCACATTTTGCTCTGACGGTCACATTACAATTCAGATGATTTAGAATCAATCAGCATGTGATATACCTTTGAGAAAGAGCAAGCAGTGCATTTATTTGTCTTGTTTTTTTTCTCCGAAAGGAAATTGTGCATGTGTTTGGGAGAAAGGGGAGAAGACTTTTTTCCCCTGCTCAGATTTGCTTGTAATTTGAAACCATTACTGGTGTGTTGTCATATAATATTATATTCCTCCATTTTACAGACTCTTTGCAGTTCCTGATTGCTTGCCTGCACAGAGGAGATAATTAAACCATAACTTGAAAATTAGCATGCTGATCAGCAGCTTATACAATGAATCTGTGGGGGTTTATTCTTTTCATATAGAAAGAAGTGTATGTTAGATTGTGCTTTTAGTTTAATCTCTACTAAATAATATGTTTTACAATTTGAACAGCAGAAACTTGTTCCTATGTTTTGAGTGAATAAGGTAAACCTTTGATTACCACTTCTTTCACAGATGATAAATTCTCTGTGTATGTTTTATCAATAGTCTGAAATCCCATAAATACTCTAGTGGAGATAATATAATATTAAGCATCTGCCAAAATGAAAGTTTAGGCATTGGAAAATGAATTTAGTGACTTGCAAAATCTTGAAGAATATCTCTAATACTTCCTTGAAGTGAAATTTTCCTTTGGATCGATGAATTAAAACATTTCATTTAGATAAACATGAAATGTATTGTGTTGCTATTAACCAGTTTTTATTAATCATATAAAGTAAGATTAAATTGGCTGTAGAAGTAGAGCAATATGTCACTTGAAAATAGTTACACTATTTTTGAGACTAAATAATTGTATTTGCAAAGTTGCTCTGCTCTTTCTAGAAATTTATTCTGAAGATCATGGAGACAGACTGCTAAATGCCTTTGTTTTGTTTCCTAAAACCAGCAAATTAGACCAATAAAAATATATTTCTGCAAGGAAGGTAGGAATCAAGTGCTTTTTAAGTAGATTCTATGCCCAGACTACAAGGACATTTTTTGCAGTTGGATATAATTTCTGTAAAGTTTTCAGAAAGAAGTGCCCAACATATCTCTAGCATGCAGAATGTTGAAGAGATTTATATTTTGAGTCTACTAAAGCACACACCTGGTGCATCTTCCTGCCTGTAATCCTGAGCCCATAAGATTCTGGACAATATGAATACGCCCCTTTTTCTGCTCCCAATAATGGAAGATGGAGATGAACAAACCTATGCAGGAGCAACTGGGAATGTGCTGGCTTAATCCTTAATGAGAATTGTAAGAATGTTTTTCTCGTGCAATCCTTTTAGAATGCCATCAGTATTCAAGACAACAATATAATCCTGTTAGAGGTAGTCAAGATTATGGCCTTTCTTGGTTCATTTATATTCATTTCACCACTGATGTTTGGCCTGAAGGCAGGGTTCTTTTGATGTCTCCAGATGGCATAGTGTCTGCCAACCTGCAGAACATGCAAGTTCAAGTATCTCCTTGTGCATGGAGTTCAGCTTGACTCTTCATCATGCAAAGAGGATGCCTCCATATTATAGTTTTGTGATTCACTTTTCCAGCAGAAAGGTAGGAGCTGTTCCCTGACCACATATAAATGTGTCTCTGGTCTGCATCTGGGTTCCCACTGTGGTTGATATGAAGCTATTAATCTCAGATCTAAAGAAGGTCTGAAGATTTTGCCCCAAACATTACCCACAACTCCACAATATCTCTACGAGATCTCTGTAAATCCCTAAATTCAGATTAGAGGTGTGTCTCCTCTCTTACAGCATTTACAATTTTCACTGTGAGAAAGTACCTGCAGGTTTGAGATAAGACTGAAGGCCTCTTGTTTCTTATAATAACCTGATTTGTTTCACTTTTTATTTTAATTTCTAGTTGTTTTTTGTGTAGTAGGAAAGAGTTATAAAGACAGGCACTGACTCTGCAGATGTAGGAGCAAGAATGAATGTTTTGGAAGTGGAAGACATGAGGACTGAGAGTGAAACCTGAAAAAAACTACTGTTATTCTTCTTGCTGGCCTAGTTGTGTTTAACCAGAGGAGAAAAGAATTGATATAAGAACTAGCAGGAACTAGCTCCAGCTGCTGTCTGTCTTTCCCATGAATACCAAAAACTCCTGAGCTTTTTGTGAAAGTCTCCCTCACATTTTCATTTTGTCCAGCCTGAATTTTTTTTCCCAGCAGATGTTAAAACCAACCTTTTGCTTGCAAGAAGTTTTGCTTTGATGATTCATTATAGTCTGAAAAAAAGTTCCAAATCAGCTGTTAGATAAGAAAAGACTAAAGCAGTATTTGGAGAATGTAACTGACAGAATAATAACCTGGCTGATTACAAGGTTAGGGGCTGGTGTTTCACTTAATAAGCTAAATATTCATAATCTCTTTTTTACTTAGGTATCCAACCTACAGATATATCTTTTCTTTCTCAATGAACTTTTCATCCTTTTACTGGCATTAGTTCTTCTTTTTATTCAATTAACCCAGAAAGAAAGCTTCTGGCAGGGCAAGTCAGCTGTTGTCTGCTGGAAAGAGACATACAAATCTTGTCACATAGCTTTTATTTCTATGGTCAGGAACCCTCAGGCCTATTATTAAGGCAGCTTAGGCTTGTGTGGAACTTTGCTGTCTCCTGCACACTCTGAAATAAGATTACATGATGGAGAAGATCAATTTACTGAGAACATTTAAGCTCAGAATGTTAAGCTTTTTGTGCAATCACATCTCCTCTCTAGCTGTGTGGCAGAAAAGCTAGCCACAAGATCCTTGACAAATTAGATATTACCACATCTAACTGTGTATATTTAAGCTTATCAAACTGAATCGTTGCATTGTGACTGTGCTCTTACACAGACAAGGACTCCATTTAATAAATGCAGTGCCATTTAATAGTAATTAATCACCCAACTAAAATGTCACATTAAGGTCAAAGAGACCAGGAGACAAAAAAGAAGAGAACATTAAATTCAGCTGACAAACATAGGAAAAGAGAACATAGAGCCAAAGAAAGTTCTGGGACATTGGCACTGGTAAAACATTTAATCCAAAATTCTTTACTTTCCGTTCAGTTCAGAAATAATCACATTCACTTGGTTCAAAGCAAGGTCATTTTTGTAACTTTAAATGAAATTTCCTCATTGCGTGTACAGTGACAGCCCATTGCAAGCTTGGAATTGTTGGTGCATTTTACAGATGTTGTGTTCTCAGTATTTGCTCTTTCCTCTCTCCCTGTTTCTCTCCTTTTTTCTTTGCTATTATGACATTCTTCATTTGTGTGGAATTTTCCTTAATATGTCCTGAATGCAAGCACTCTAGAAAGTCTCAGGTTTTTGGAGTTTACAATGCAGAACTTGATTTCACATTACTACTCTGTAGTGCTTTAGCTTTTGCCGTGGTTTAATCCTTCAACAGCAACAAAACCAAAAAAAAGTCATTCAGTTAAATAAGAGGATTATTTGTGTTCAATGTTTCTATAAACAGAAACTCTACATAGGAAGCTCTGTTTCCGAGGAAGCATATTTGCCATCTGCAGGAGCAAATATATATGGAGTTCCTTATTCTAAAATTGGGATACTGCAGAAAAGGAAAAACTGCATTGTTAATTCCACTTCTTCACAATTGTGTTAATCAATTTCAACGTAAGTGTACGAACAGGTTTATACATGTAGCCCTATGTGTATATGCTTGCATTATTTCTCAGTGTTCTTTTCCTTTATTTTATAGAATATAGAAGCAAGCAATCACTATCCACTTTTAAAACATGTATTTTGAGAGGCTAAATATACTGGTTTCTGTCCATGAAGAAATGATCTTGTAAAATACAGTCAAGGATGAAAATATGTTATTGTCAGAGGACGTTACAAAATTCAGACGAATGGCTTCTAAATAGACTTGTTTTTTAAGCATCTATCATTTCCCCTTCCTGTTCCAGAGTTCTCAGTTTTATGTCCAAGGATTTTTGTATTAGCATTGTGAAAAAGAGTAATTCTTCAAAAATTACTCTACATTTGGCAAGATCTGTCTTTATAACTTCTGCGTCAGTCCAAAGAATTTTGGCCTTTCCAAAGGTTAAATATTATCTTTCAAAATTGTGTAATTCTGTCTTTGTCAGGAAATGTCTCCATTTTCTATAATAACCTTTTCTTTCCTTACCTTTAATGTCAAGAAGCTCACATATGAATGCTCAAACTCATGATATTGAAATATTTGGCACTAATTTCTCATGCTTAGATGCATGGTAAATATTAATTTGGTACTGGTCCTGGCTCTGACACATCCGGAGAGACATTTTCCTGTGTGAAGTGAAATCATAGTTTGCGGTGCTGGTTATCATACACTGACGCACATTTTAGGCTTCAATGAAGGTCTTGATGATGCAGAATTCCAGAGTTCTGATGGTAACATCTGAATTACCTTTGCAGGCTTCATAGATGAAAAATTACCATTTTCTGTCAGTTGTCTATGTTTGTGCTGATTTCTGGAAGAACAGAGTTCACTGTATTTCCACGGAGCTCCTGGGACAATCCTGTAGACATGACCCTATTTCTTACACAGCCCGACAATCCTTCAAGAAAAGCATGTTTGACAGTATAGGTTGAAATATTATCTCGTTTATTTCATAAGCCAGTGGTTTCCAAACTGTGGTCTGCATTCCAACCTAGTGGGCTGTCTTTAGTAGAGCTCGGCTGGTCTGCGGTCTGCAGCAGATCCTGTGGAAATCATAGCTGGATTTCCACTAGGAAGAAAATTTTCTGGCTAGTAGCACAGCCTCTTCCAAAATGTGTGATCCATAGCTCCTGGAACACAACAGGGTCCTACATTAGACTTTTGATATCATAGGCAGATTTTTTTTTTCCAAACCTAGTTTGTGCTGGTCCTACATTAGACTTTTGATATCATAGGCAGATTTTTTTTTTCCAAACCTAGTTTGTGCTATGTTTGAACAAAGTAACAGTTGGCCAGGCAGCAATTGGTAGCTGTAGTAGTAGGGGATTTGCCTTTTTAAGGCTATTTTCAGCAGCTAGAGGAAAGCCAGTCATTTTTATAAGTACAATACACAGCTCATAGCAGAGGTAGTTTGGAAACTTTTAACTGAAGTAGAATATTCACCAACATTTCCAATTTTCTGTTCTGGTTCTGTCCTGTTTCCTTTTCTTTCACTGGCATTCCTGTAATGGTACTCTACCTCCACTTGTGTCTTGCAGTCATCCTTTCACACACCCTGGCTTTGGCCCTTCTCTTTTTCTCTGACTTCAACTTTGGTTTCTGCCTTTGGTTCCCTTTTCACACTCTTTCTTGCCCTCAACTTTGCAACTCCTATAAACTTGCTGGATTTCCAAATATGCCTTGTGCTTGTCCTGCCTGTGCAGGCCACTGCTTTTACTCCATTGCCTCTCTTCCTGGAGTGCACTGAAAGTGGAAGGGCTTTGGTCTCAACTCTGTCCTTTCCAGAGACTGCTCTCTTGCTATCTGTTGCTTCTAAAAACTCCTTGTTCAGCTCCTTGTAGCTCTAGATTGAAACATGCTCTTCTGACAGACTTCTTGGGGACAAACTAATTCTTGTGTGTACACTCTGAGCATGTGCAGTGTGAGCTTTTGAGAAGACATTTGGCTAAATATAGGTGCAAGTATGTTGCTGTTGCTTTGGTAACCTTGTCAAAGTACACTGCTAAACAAACAAGTACACAAAGAAGAGAATATCTTTCTTTATATCCCAGGTATTTGAAACACATTTAGAAAATGTTTCTTTGTGAAAAAAGAATCAGTAAGCAAAACTTTCATTGTAAAATGCACATTTTTTTTTGCCAGAAGGTTTGGCTCCAACGTATATAACATTGTTCAGTGTGTACATTTGCAGTTTTTTGCACAACAGTATGGGTGCAACACTGTGTCTTCACTTTCCACCTGTGATTTGCTTGTGTTCAGCAAATTATTTTCCATAGAGTTGTTGCCAGAAGATGAGGCTTTCAAAACCCAAAGAAATATGGAGTACTTTACTGTCTAAATGAAATGCTGTATCTTGACTCACTATAGCTAAAGGACAGGGAAAAAATAAACACTTTTAAAATAAATTCAATTTTAGTTACAAAAACCCCCACAAGTCTTGTGCTAATGTCTGTCAAACCTACCTGCATATGATACTTTTAATAGTGACATAAACCCACCATTACAGTTGCCTTACTTTAAACTCCTAAGAAATTATTTGCTGCAGTAGATCTCAAGGGAGAAATAAATCACTGGTCTAAATGCTAATTTCATCTTCACCAGTTGTTTGAATGAGGCTGATTATGTCGGTGTAGTCCCATAGCTAGCAAAAACTGGGGGCTCTCCTGTCCAAACTCAGCCTCTACATGAGCAAGGCCCAGTTTAAATGGGTTTTGTTTTATGAGCTGAATTTAACACAAATATAACTGTGACACAATGAATTGGGACAAATACTTTTAAAATCCTCACACATATAGTAACCTATGTGTAACACAGGGAAAGAAGTCTGTTGGCTTGCAAGGGGGGATGAATATGCCCTTGATACTGTCCTCTCCTGAGCCTTGGGGGATACTGGTGCCTTTGAAAGGATTGCTCCCACGAAGAGTCTCACAGGGAGTCTAAGCAAACACTGCATTACTTATACATATGTATGCAAAGGCTGTGCATTCTGATCACAAAACGGAGGAAGCAGGCTGTGCTGATGAAGTCCCTTTTTTTCCAAAATACTTGCCTGCTTCCTGAGCAATGCCATAAGGCGCTTACCTTGCTGAGGATCCCTCACCCCCTGAAGGGGACAGCACTCCCCAGCCTGTGTCTGCGCTGCGACATGCTGGGTGTCTTTTATTTGTTTTCTTTCCTGGCGATACCACCCCTCTTGGGGCAGACACTTTAGTGAGATGGATCGCACTCAGGTAACTGGCAGTTCAAGGAAGTCCTTGCCTGGGTTGTTTACACCAAGGCGTTTTAGAGCAGCCATTTAGCTTCCACCCTGTCCCACCCCGCTGGCCAGCTGTAAGTGTAAAGGCCGCCAGTGGGCCTGCAGGTCGCTGATAAACTAAACCCCCATTTGGCAGGCAAGGAAGCCAGAACGATAAGGATGTTGATTTATGTTTTATCTGTCACTACATTTTCAGTAAAGTTGGGCAGTGAGCCTTAACGAAGCGAGGGCTGTTATCACCTCTCCTTAGCCCTTTAAGTGCAGCAGGCTCTTTGGTGTCTCTCGCTGAATGCCGCTTTGTTAATTGCGACGGTAAACAGGACACAGCGCTGGCCATCGCCGTATTCTGCTCAGGCGGCGCTTGCCACAAAACCACTGGATTTAGGAAAGGAGCCTGAGTCCAGGGGGAGTCACACACCAAGGAGGGTTCGTAGAAGTACTCAGCATTTCCTGGACTTGCTTCTATCATTTAAAATGTATTGCATACCTTGAAGTGAATGTAATGGCTGGCTTAATTGGAGATAACTCCGCTGAAGTGGCCGTAGTTACCATTTATGTCAGCGGTGAATGTGCCCTTTAGCGCTGTGCCCCTCAGGTATGGCTGTTCAACGTAGGAAAAACCTGACAACATCCATTACCGGTGAAATAAATGTTGTGAATTATATGTACGATTAGGTACCATTTCCCCCTCATTTTGGATATGTGAGCGTTATTTTTCTGAAGGCATCGTAAGATTTTACACATTATATTTAATGGCAAACACATTTTTAGTTTTGTGAAGCACCACATGCTTTTGGGGGCCAGTAGAAGTGCCCACAGAGAAGAGGGTGGAAAGAGCTGGGAAAGAAATGCAAGCAATAAAATATTGAAATATTCTGGCAAAACCAGAACGTGGAAAATCTGAAAAAAATCCACCCTAAGTAATTCTTGTTACATCCTATGCAGGATGGTAAAAATACAGATTTTTATTTTCCTTTGTCCCCTTTTGGTTTCTTTTCCTTTTTTTTCTTCTTTCTCTCCCTTTCCCCAAATATTTCATCTTACCTTTCAAGTCTGTCGTTATATTTCTTTCTAAATAAATCTAGAAAGAGAAAGAGGAGCTAGTTCCTGCTTGAGGTCAGTGGGAACTTTGCCATTGACTTTAAATAGGTCCAGAAGCGGGCCCAACAGAGCATTTTATAGCTTCCTTTATTTATCTTAGGTTTTATTTTGAGCAATGTGTCTTTTGTATGACTGCGTTATTTCCACAGTGAACACCATAACGATGGACTCATATACATTATTATATACACACATACTGAACAAAGCATTATTGATAGTTATGCTCTTTTAAACAAGAGTAAAAGACAGCTATGAAACTACAGCACAAGGATGTTTTTGTGGTGCAGATTCAGTACAGCATGGTTGTTCTCCATAAGTCTGTGCATGGTGCTACTCCAAAGCAATTGTCAAGAAATCTGTTGATTACTGAGAAACAGGTGATTAAAAAGAAATAAATAATGCTTTAGCCTAAGAAGCCAGGCCTGCAGTTCATTAGGTTTTGTAAATGATGCCCATAGCTGATCTGTTCTTCCTGAGAGAAATGGTAGAATGAATCACTGTTCTCCAACTGGAATACAGCAGGAACTATACTGAAATGTTTGAGCTTAATATCTCGAGGCTAACGGGCCAAGGATAACAATACAAACTTTGGCAGCAATCTGGCTGATAAGTGGGGATATCAGCTACGGAGTGTGGTGACCATTTGTTACACAAGATTCAGATGAACAAATTATGGAAGGAACTATTTCTGCTTTTTGTTGAGGACAATTATGAACCTTGGGTTCTTTGCAAAGCTGTCTCCAAGGAATCCTCAAAGGGCCATCTCATGCATAGAGATAATTTATCTCAATGGCAAATGTACTGTATTAAAACCATATCAACAATGTAAATACAAGAAAGAAATTAAGAGGGTTTTGCTGTAAAAGTGGCTACTGCCATGAATTAGAATCACCAGCCTCTCTCTGTCTTGTCAAAAAATAAGGTAGACTCCCAGCTGGATAAAAGCTTCAGCTCACAGAGATCTGGCAACGAGGATGGATCAAAGGCATATTTTTCTCTCACAGTCATTATGAGAGATCCTCTGGATCAGCTGTACTTAGGACAGACTAACCTGAAAGTGCAGCACTTCTTTCACCCAAGTGAAAAGGACCAGCTGAACTGTGCAGATGTGCTGCAGGAACCAGAAAATGTCATTGTTGCGTTCATTCCCTTCTGCTAGCTGAAGTTAAAAATCAATTTTCCTTCCAGTTAATGTAGTTACGTTACTTGTGGGGCAGGTTTGATGTTGCTGGGTTTGTATTCCACAATATGCTACAGCAGCTGTCTGGAGAACATATAACCTATTTACTTCTGGTTGTCACGGAAAAGAAATCTACTGCTAGGCAAAACAGTAGCATTTATGGAAACCCATGGGTGAGGAGAAGCCACAGAGCTTTCAGCAACTGCAGTCCTGCTCTCTGAACAGAGGCACACAGACAGTGCCCTGCACGCAGGGTGAAATGCCAGCTCATGGCAACATACACAGTGGGATTGGTGCTTGCACCCAGAAAACATTTCTGAGGATGAAAGAAACCTGTAGTCATTAGTTACCACAAAAATATACTGTTGGCAACCAATTGTCACTCTAGCAACCTCAAGAGAAGAAACAACTGCTTGCTGAATGAGCAGCCCTGGCTGCAGCATAACAGTCTAGAATATTTGTTGGACTGGAACTGAGTAAGGAATTTTATAAATATAATCTCTTTTTTTTAATTGATAAATTTCCCACAAGCCAACGTGGCTAATCTACAGTATATTTGCTTTCCCAGGTAANTTATAAATATAATCTCTTTTTTTTAATTGATAAATTTCCCAGAAGCCAACATGGCTAATCTACATGGCTAATCTATATTTGCTTTCCCAGGTATTTGCTGAAAGCTTTCTGTGAACAGATCTTCCGTGTTCATAATAAATTTGCCTGCATGCATAGTTTTCCAGTGTTTTTATTATTTATTCGTGGCAGAACAAATAAATCTCAAAGGATTTGGATCTTATAAAAATATATAATGTGGAAATGTAGATGTTCTTGCACCAGCTCTGGTGTCTGTTTTTTCAAGCTTTCCTACAATTAAGCTGAATATTCATGGAAAATAGATTGAGAAAGGGTGTCAATAACACTGTAATGAATCCAATATTTTATTCAACTGATTATCCAGGAACAGTTTTGGGCCACCTTCCCAATTCTTATTAAAAATAATATAAAAAAGAGAGAAAGAAGTCCTCTCATCCGTTTATGACTTATACCACTTTAAAAGTCACTATATTCCATTACACAGTCCCCCACCCACTTGTTTGCCCAAAAAGAGTTTGCTACTAGATGGATCCAGAGCAGCTGCCTTGCCCCAGAACAGCTGCTGGTGCTCTGTATTTGCAGCTTCCTCTTGCTCTCTGATACTCCATAAAACTGTTTATATTCCCTGTAAAAGTATTTTCACTCTGTTTGCTTAGTGACCATGCACCACAAATATTCTCTTTACCACTAACAATTATGAAATGAAAATGTTTACAAAACTTTATTTAGTGCCAGTACCTAATAAACTATAGAAATGCTCTGAAGTGAATGTGTGTATGCAATGTGTGTACGTATGTATGAATGAAGTATTTACCTAATTATTCTGTGCAGCAGAGAGGTGGTGATGTACTTTTACTAGCACTACTCCAAGATTGCATGCATTTGGTGTCTACTGCCTGGTTTTATAATTCTTTGAAGCTTATTTATGGTCTGTGGAAGAACTGACATGTGAACTAAGTTAACTATTTTTGCAGCTTTCTTTGGAGCCTTGGCCATATCTATTCAAGATCACGTGTTTATGCCACAGCAATGCAAACCTGTCGTTTTTCCTACCTCAGATCAGGTATTTGAGCTAGTTTGTCCTGCTCTGCTTTGATACTTCCCATCATAAGCCATGTGCACTTTTCTTCCTGCATTGCTGTAAGCTGATGTGTTCTGAAAGAGGAATTGTCCCACAGCTTTTATTAAGGTGACATATTTGAGAATATTTGATTCACTATTAGGAGGGCAATTGTTTGCCTTTGAAGGAACTCTACTTAGTAAGAAGGAATTGCAGCACATTTCAGTTCATTGAGTTAATTGCTGCTGTTACCCCAAGAGTCTGAGGTAGGCTTGTTTGCTCTTCTGTGAGCAGCTGGCTTGTCTTCCTCAGATGATACACAGGGTGGCTAAGCAACACTTGGTAGCTTTCACCCATTCCTTTGCTACTTCCATTTGGTATCTCACACACAGCATGTTTCTCCAATGCCAAATCCTCTTTATCAAGCTCACAAAAACAGGCTGTGATGTGTTGCCAGCAGGAACAAAGTGCAATGGGGTAAAGTCTTGGAAGGGAAAGCTTTGTTTCTGCACAGAAAGTGTTCATGCCCAACAGCAGCAGGATTTGCTCTCTTGCTGATTTGTTTTTAATGCAGGGCAGGATTTAGTCAGAGCCACCACAGTACCCCCAATCTCTCTGAACTTCAGGGACTGAGAAATGGATACTTTACCTATTGTTTTGGGTATTTTTAAAACCTGAAGTTTGGCTTAGAATATTTATTGCTTTTCCTGTGATCCTGAAATCCATGACTACTGTAGCATTGTACCTGGATTTCTTTTATGTCTAAACTTTGTTCCCACAGTGTTTGTGTGTTACAGAGATTCTTTTGTTCAGTTCTTTTTAACTTATAAGTGAATAATAATATATAGATGGATTCTTATATTCGTATATTCTTATACATGCTGATAATCTTGTAAAAGGGATTTTTTCTAGTATTATGATTTTTTTTTCTCCTTAATAATTTGTTTTACACTGCAAACCAAGGATGTAATGCAGAAGTGTTCAGTTGGGTATGGTGTTTCAGTTCCTTTCCTGCCCTCATCAAGTGCAGCACTACATGGATACTGACTGGGAAAATTTTATTTCAAAAATACATCTCTGTTGCCTCCTGCATTACAAGAGTCTCACACTCAAACATTAAGAGACCTTTACCTTTTACAGCAACTGAGGGTCAGTCTACAGAGGAACCAAAAATGTTGCTTGCCACCACTAGCAGCCCTGCCAGAAGCACTGCCAGACCTTATGCTCTCTTAACTGGATAACACAACACAGTTAAAATATAAGCCCAGATAATAATAAACTATGTTCTGACAGATGACTTTGGGCTAAAAGAGTTTGCAACAAGACAGAACACAGTATACTTTTTTCTCTTCCTGGGATCTCTGTAGCTGACCTATTCTGAAAATTGAGTATTGTGGTGTGGAGACTTTTGAACCTTCAAAACAAAATCTTTCAAAATGTTCATGAAACTTGCTCTATATGTCTTTGTCTGATGATAAATACCTTCCATGTAAAACAGTATTTGATTTCAGTATCTCTTGACAGTGAAGAAGTTCTTTTTCTTTGGAGGATTAAAGAAATCACACCTGCTCCTCTTCCTCTTTTTAGAGTGCATAAGCAGATAATATGTAATACTTTTACCTGGTATTCTTCCACAACATTCACGTTACAGCAGGTACCTCTATAATTCAATTAAGATACCACAGATTGGCTTCTGTGCACTGAGGAATAGAGTTTGTGTTTCTGTGAGTTCCTCTTTGTCTTTGGGAAAGTAGCCAGAGCTACCTCATGCACACGAAATTTAGAGGGGCCTTTGTTTGTCCAAAGCAGTTCAGAATATCTAATACTATAAAATGTGTGGGGGAGATGGTTTTATCTCTTAAGCATCCTTATCCATAGCTTCAGGAATAACTAACTTTTCCTTTAAATCTGTAGACTGCATATGTTTTAGATTAGTTTCATTTGTGTTTTTGTAGGTTTTATGAGTTTTTTTTAAATAATTTTCCTGTTTTTGGAGTAAATTATATGAAACATCTGCCCTAAATTTAATCTATCAAGCTCATAAAGGGAAAAGGCAGACGTTTTATGAGTGATATTATAAAATTTAGATAATTATCTTGTTTGTTTTAGCAGTTTCTATTTTGGTCTCTGTACAGTATTCTTCCATTAAAAGACAATTTTTATATGGTGTACTGGTCAAGGAGAACAGCCAGTGATCCCATAAAAAGTATGTTTAATAGTGATCCTGTTAATCAGTAATATTCTGTGTATTTTTAACAGAACTATATTCATTGTGTAAGCATAAACCTAATCTCAAACCTGTTATATGGTTCTCAGATTAAAAAAGGAAGAAAACTCCCTGTGTAGACAGCATATAATTCCTGCAGCCTTCGTTAGCTGTGCAACTTAGGCAAGTTCAAGTAAGATATGTATAGTATGTCTAGAGCAATGAATGCAAGATGGACTTATGGTACCCTTTTCCTCTGCCATCTGCATCAGTTCAGTGAAGTTTTGCCATCCTGTATCTACCAGAGGTACAAATCTTTTTAATGGAAGGTGGAAAATTATTCTGGGGGTACATCATCATGTGCATGCCTGTTCTTATCTCCTTTACTCGGCATCTGCCACTGTCTGCTGTCAAAGACAGTATCCTGGGCTAGTGTAAACCTCTGGTATGCCCTGATGTGGTTATCCTTGTTGCTCATGTGCTTCTTCCTGCTATTTTTTTGTTTGTTTGGTTTTTTGGTGGTTTTAGTTTTGTTTTATTCCAAAGCAGCTACTTCCGCTAACTTTGTGGGATAGAACCAAACATAGGATCAAAACTGGATGACAAAAGTATTTTATTTAAGAGAAGATGCTGATGGTTTAGCTTCAAAAAAAAAAAAAAAAAAAAAAAAAAAAAAAAAAAAAAAAGCCAAAGAAAAAAAAAGCTACAAAAAAAGGCCCCTGCAGCTCTCTTCCTTGTAGTCCTCCATGAGAATACTCACCAAACAAACCTTATTGTAGCTGTAAATGATCTTCCTTCTCTCAGAATTGGATCACAACCTTTCAAAGCGCCTATGGATTCCCAGTAATGTTTTGACTATGTTGGTGAGATCTCAGCTCTTCTGGGCAGATTTTGGATGACACTTGCTCCATCTCATCTTATGCTTTCTTTAAACTCTTCTAAGTGAGGTATAAATTGCTACTGCTCTTCTAGTTCACATATTTTCTTTCCAGATTTCCACAGTACTTTGCTCAGCCAATGCATGCTCAGCTTTCCTCTTGGGACTTCGTGCAGCCCAGGAGGTCCAACATGTATAGTTAGAGTAGGATCTGTGCTGGCCTAGTGAGAAAGGCTGATCCTTTCTGGCTTCAAAAATTTTTGCATGTTCTGTAAAAAATAAAAAATGATTGAAAATAAAATGCCCCATAGAAATGTAACAATTTTTTTGGTTCTTTTTTTTTTTGTTGTTAGCAATGTGAAATCAGTGTATCTTTCTGAGGACTATTTATGCTGCAGAGGAGCTGAGAGGGGAAGGTAAGAGAAGCATGCATGTTATTTTTCAGTGTAGAGAGTCTGCATTTTTCTCCCCCTGCTATATATCAGTGGATAGAGAATTCATTCATTTGGAACTTACTAAGTGGTGCCAGAAGGCAACAGAAAATAGTAGCAGTGCTAAAGGCTTAGCTGTATGAATGATAGGCAGTTTGTGCCCAGAATCTATTATAGATTGTTGGAACTTCAGGGTTTAAAAGACAGATTTTTCAGAATTTCTGTTAATCCAAAGTCTATGCCAACAAGGCTCCAGGGTCACTAGTTAAAATTCAAATTGTCCCTTATGGGTAGAATGTGCTATAGCATGCATTCATAATCCCTTTTCTCATAGTAGAAGGCAGGAATAACTTAGTTACTCTCTGAGAATATCTGAATATTTTTTCTTGCTTTCTGTTTGAGGATTCTTGATTTCCACACAGTCATCTGTGATAGATTTTTACTGAAATATTTTTTCAAATTTTTCTGACCACTCCTTATCCTAAATTCAGGGTTTTGTTAGCTTCTTTTTGTTGTCTTTGCTGTTCTTCCTGCTCCCTGGTTGGTTAAACACAAAAAAAATTTCCTTCCTGATCAGTAGTTTAAATGGAATAAGCACTGCAGACCAAACAGAGATATCTGTGACCCTGTCTGGATTTCAGGCTCTCACTGCAAGCCCGTACCACAGCTCCAGGGGGAATTTAAACCCCACGAGCCCAGGATGCCCATGAGAGGCACTGCAGCTCTCCCTGCTCTCCACAGCAGCCCTGGGGGCTGAGTGACACTAACAGGAAAATGTAGCTGCCTGCCTTAGGATGTGGCTACTTGCAATTTTCCTCCGTTGCAGTAATTTCTGGTAGCTGGCTTTGATATTTATCTTCTCTAAGCAAGTGTCTATGACCAGTTATTTAAACTGTAATTTTTAACCAAGCTGTACTGCTGTGTTGGTGTGGCCTGCTTCCAAGAATGTCAGAATTCCTGAGAAATCAGTGGGCTTTCCAGTTCTTCCCAATGAAGAAGTCATGCTTGCCTGTAATCCCGTGTTGGGAGTAAGAGCACTAACTGAAGTGCATGTGAGAAGTAGTAAGGGGCATTTTTACCTCAGAAGCCGGGGAAGGAAAGGGAGTTTAAGTGACAGGAGACTTTGGGGCTTCTGTTTTGTTGCAGTGTGAGTGGAGCCAGAGGGCAAATTCTTCCCTCCTGCTCAGTCTCATTATTCTGCCCTCTGCATATCCCACCAGCCCATTGACATCCAGAGCAGAGAAGGGGAAAAACACACTTCTGGGACCTAGCAGGAGAGATGACTATGTTTCCCTATTCTCCTGTATGTGTGAATCTGCTATACTCCAAACCAAAGTGCAAAATGAAAGTATTTTCTCCTTTATGTGTTTTCCATAATACCATTTCTTTGAGGATTCAAAATGCCAGAAGGGATTGCCAATGTTTCATCTGGTTAGCTTACATGCTGATTGATGACTTTGATAATATGTGTAGTTTAATGATATTTACACTGTTTGTCCAGTTAGGTATATTAAAAGAATGTTGAGAAAACAGTAGACGTGCTAAAATCCTATGGTAACAGCTCATACATTAGTGGTGTTTTGTTGTGAACAAAGTCATTTTTCAGCCAAGTCATAAAGTAGCCTAAAAACAAGTGTGGCACTGTTTGCTTCAAACGAGGCTGTTGCCATGTGACCACCATTCATCTGACATCATTGCTGACATAGCTTTCCTTAGTGTGATATCTGATTAAGGCTCCCAGCCCTGGTGGAGCCAGACTAAGTAGTCTGAGTGAGGTGGCTGAGGAAAGTTAATGTGTCAATGTTACTGCTGGGTGAGAGCATCTGCTCAGACTTTCCTTTGGAGAATGAGGATAGAGATGGCTGACGATCTTTCCAACGGGAATCTTCCGAAAATATTTGAAGATCTGGTAGTAATTAAAGATGTGCTGAACTCTGGAGAGAGATCTAATCAGTTCAGCAAAACATAAAGATACCCTTCTGTGTGAGGAAGTGCAAACATGGAGAAGAATTTAAAAAAAAGGAAAAAAGAAAATAAGCTAAGAAATGAAATTAATCACACATTTGCAGAAACCAATTAATTAAATATCTGTGTAGCATGAAAATATATTTCTGGCTTGTACATGTAAATAAACAATCAGCCTTTTTTTAGGTCTAAATTTCTCTCTTATTAAAATACATATATATGTATAAGGCTTGAGGTATTCTTGTTACCTTAGGAAAAGATAGTTTTCAACAGGTACAGTGAAAAATAATTTGCAATGTCCATCTGAGATGGGATAAATTCCAATATTTCTGCTTTGGCTTTTGAAATCCACAGAGATTACCACTGTATCTAGTAATTTGGAAAACATACTGACTAGCCTGCTGTTTTTGAAAGCATATGGACTAGCATGAAAAAATACTGTGAAGTAATTTTCTTTACAATGGATTGAATGGAATGATGAAATAATTTTTTCGGTAATTCCATTTCTTAAGTCTGTGCCCCAGTTTTGGTTTTTAATAAGGGACTTCTGCTAATATTCTTCAATTTTTCCTTTTAAAATTAGAATATGGTAGGTTATTTTCCTTACACAGATGCCTTGATGGTTGATATATTTATTATACTTTGAAGTGCTGCGGGACTAAGATCCATCTTAAACTGGTATGGGATTCAGATCCACAACTAAGACCTCCAGAGTGCTTGAAGCATTACCATCTCATACTTGATGCTCAAGTGATTTGGGAACATTTACATTGTTAGGGGTGACAGGGAAGCATAAACCAAATAAGTTTTAGTGGAAAATATGATTCCCAGTGCCTAGATCCTCTTGGGAAAAGGATTTAAATCAAAAAGAGGAATTAAGGATTTGACATTGGAAAGAGGCAACACCCCCTAAAGAGTAGGTTACATGTAGTTTTAACAAGCACTTTTAGGTCATGGAAATCTTTAATTCTGATGCTAAATGATGGTCTGACCCATAGTATCTGGGCACTGACTTTGTCTAGATGACCAAAAGTCAGCAGTTCAGGAGGTATACTGCATTTGCCTGGCACTTTTTATTAAAAACATGGTTGTTGGCACCATCAAGTGATACAGGCCATTGCAAATTCAAAAAGGGAAAAAAACCAAAGGATATGGCTTCCTATGAAATTGTTCAGATGAATCTTATTTTTGTTTGTACAAATATACCTGAAGAAAAATAGAGCTTATTTCTAAGAAATACTGAAACATTCTTAGTATGAGTGATTCACCCACATTCAAAACTTTTAATGGTCTAAATTCTGTATCATTTGGCTTGTGGCCAGCCAATGGGAAATGCTAAGATTTCATGGGGAATTAAATTGGTGCAATTTGAACATTAATTCTCCAATAAAGCAAATGAACTGAATGGATAGACTTATACACTGAGTTGCAGTTTATTTTTGCAGGAAAATGTAGTAGAGTCTGCCCTATCTGCATATGGTTTGCAAAAATTTAACAAAAGATATTTGTTTCTGCTCAAAGGAATAATGATAAAATCACTTTGAAATTGTTGGAAAAATGCTGGCTATTAATCTACTACAGCCTTGTAAATGACTGATCATATACATTTAATCTTTTTTTCCTTTAATTAGAAAAGGTTGTAATGTGATAGATCCATTTGACATTAGACTCAGCAACACATTACTTAGATGAAATCACACTTAAGAGTACTGCAGACTGGATCTGAGTAGCTCAGCTGATAAGGCACTGGTTTGTCATCTGCAGGACAACAGTTCAAGACTTCTCTGATTTCTTAAGTCAAATTAATTTAGTTATGTCAGCTATGCTGCCATAAGATGATAATACAAGCTGCATGGATGCCAGGCATACTATTACCTTCTTTGGCTAGTTTGAAACTGTGTCAGAAACACTGGGGGTAGCTAGAATTCATTGCAGGTGTGGTGAGAAAAATGAAACACATGAATTTCAATAATGCTAAAATAACTGTCAGTATATAACTGCTGCTTTGAGTCAGCTGGCCTATGTTTTTTTATTTCCTGTAAGACCCAGAGTGAAACTTGTCAAACCCACCTGAACCCTGGTTGGACCTAGGATCTGTCTATTAAGTTTACTTAAAATAAATCCTCAACAATCTCACTGGAACCCCCATGTTGCTGCCTTCTGTATGCAGGGCTCTAGCATGCATTATTATCATGACTCAGCAGAGGAATTGGTCACTCTGTGTGTTTCTATGCTCAACCAACACATTGCAAACCATTCCTCTGAAGTCACACAGTCTCCACTGAAAAACTCTCTCTTCTAGGGTGCCTATTTCCTCTATGAATTTCCACTGTGACAGTAAATCTTTACAGGAGAGATATGAGGATAACAGAGCCTAAATGCTTACAGAGAAAACACAAGCATTCTTGGGCAAAAATGACTCACTCAGTGACAGATAAAGGGGCTGGAATTTTCCTAAGGAAATGTCTTATTAACTTATGTTTTATGTCCGTATCTCTGTCAGAAAAAAAATGTCATTCCTTCTCACTTCTTCAGAAACTTTCATTTCAGCCAAAATTTTGTAGAGGGAGAAAAGATAAAAATATCCCCCCATTTTGTCAAAATACGTGGCTGTGTAGGGAAACAAAGTCTTTTATCGGTCCTATTGATAAAAAAAAAAACAAAACCATCATGAGTCTTCAGAATATCCACTTATGAAAGTATTGCTATGAAGATTCTGCAACACATATACCCACAGTACTTATAGCACTATGCATAGATTTCCATCCCAAAGTAAGTCTGCTGTTTTGTGAATGTCTGAGAGAGCATGTTGACAGAAATCAGCATAAAAGAAGAATTAAATAATTCTGATCCTGCAATGAACTGCCCAAATTTATGTAACATTGCAGAAATCTGTAAACACTGACACCATTCAGTAATCTTAAATCTGAAACTAGTGATGCTAAAGTAACATGCCTCTCTATTTTAATGCCAAGAGAAGGTATTTAAGCTTGTTGCAAAAGATTAGGATATCAGAAGCATAAAGAGAGATGCAAATCAAAGTTTGGAAGTAGTGTTGACTGTAGAGATTCTATCAGTTTATTGTACTTCAAGCAAGGCAACTGATAGCTCAGCTTAAAGATAACTATCTCCTGAAAGTGTGCCACTGTCATGCTATTTCCAAGAGACCTTGTTTGCTGTGGAGGTATGTGATTGAATTTCTTATTCACTATTAATAAATATCCTTTACATTAGTCTTCTTGTGCAGCTTCTACATCCATATCTGAATTACAGGATTTACTGAGCTGGTAGCATATCTTCAGCTTTTGCAACAGCCTCAGTGATGATCAAATTTCTCAGGAATGATTGTCCACAATCCTTCAGAGCTTGTAAAACTTTTACATTTATCATAGAGCAAATAATCTGGTAAGCAGCCAAGCCTTCATTTTCCATCAAAGAATACTAAAAAGAATCCAATTCCTGGAATCTGATGCAAATGTGCTTTCCGTGAACTGCTGTGTATCCATGCACAGTTTAGAATACTGCATCAGAGAAGTTATTTAATGAATAAAATATTGTTGTTTCTCCCCCTCCCTCCACTAGAATTCTACATATCAAGTTTTCCAAAACACATATGCTCTTTTTAATGACTGGAAATACTTTCCTAGTGATTAAATTCTGCTTAGCTCTAGTAGACTCTTCCAGAACTTTTATAAGCCAACATAATGTATGCATCTGATGATAGGCTATAAACATTCATTTTCAGGTCACTAAAAGCAATGCTTGGAAAACTGAACTGTCCATCACCAGCTTTGTTTAACAGCTTGTGTGTTACCCTTGCCACACAAAATAACACAACTCACGCACGGTGTTCCAGTATCCCTACAGGAACAGGAAAAGAGCACTTTATTATTCAGACTTCAACATTTATAGAATTCTAAAAGTGACAGTGGATTGGAGGATGACATTGTCACCTCTCCAACCACACTGGTCAAACTAACAGTCCATCAAAGTTCTCCTCCTACAGAGAAGAATATAAACAATTATTATTTATATAAAAATATGTGAGAAACTCCATTACAAGAATATAAACGTCAAAAAACTTAAAAAATCTCAAAAAAAAACCAGACTAACACTTGTGTGATAATCATTCCTGAAATTATATCTTGTGACTCAGTAAAGACATTTGGCAGTGCATAAGTGCTGTCCAGCTGTCCAAGATGTCCAGCTACTTGGAACTGCAATGTCTAAATTTTTCAGTTGCATTTCCACAATACTTCTGAGTCATGAAGAGCATTTTTTGCCTTGAAGTTCAGTAGGTTGCTTGAACTCAAGATGCAACTTCTTGAAGATTTGAAAAGCAAAAATCAACTATGTAATGTGAAGGTAGTGTTTTTCATGCTGGTAGGGATAGGGATTTTTGGTTCTTATACTTTTCAATAACTTCCAGACACAAAAAATTGGGTAATTTTTTCAGTGTGAAGCAGAAGGCAAGTGTCTGACACTTTACATTTCAGAAGCTTCAGGAGATAACTGGTATCTATACATGTAGGTGATTGGATAATGATCAGCTTGGCCAAAGACAGAAAATGATGTGGACAAGATACCATCTCCAGTGCAACTTCTGTGGTGAGGCAATCTGATTCATTTTCTCAATCACACAATTGTTCATTAGCATGTGCAGTTATCAGCTCTGTTGCATGCAGAACATGGAATGTGGTACTGTCCCTGTCAGCATCTTCTGTGCTCTTTGGTTTCTCATTTCACTGTAAGTACTGAAAAGGTGGGTGCTGCTGCAAAATTAGGAATCTGCTCTTCATACACAGACTGGCAGAGGTTCAACCTTCCTAAGTCACCTTCCCACAGCTGCTGACAGGGTACACAAATTTGTATGTCGTGTGGGACTGGTTTTCCTACTCCCTCACAACCTTATTTAACAAGCTGAAACATTTACAATAAAATCATCTTATTGATTGTATAGTTTCCAATTGCTCCTGATGTCAAGAAGACATGACACAGAGCAGTGAAGGACATCTTAGCATGGAGATCATTGGGCTCTGTGTCCCCTTCCATCCCTTCCAAAACAATTTACGTATTCACCTCTGTAGGGATTAGGAGAAGTTTTCAGGACTTCATGAGAGAGGGGTGGCACAAGAACTGTGCATTTATTCTGCAGCCTTAGTAGCCAACCTTGCCCAGGTTCCCTGCCATTCATCAGACTTCACATCTCTGTGCCTGGTGTGTGTCCTTCACCAGCTCTTCCTTTCAGTAACTCCTGAATGTATGCCAAGAATCCTGTAGATCAATGACATCTCAGTTTCCATCTTTCACAGAAGTAGGATGTTCATCTCCCCCATTTTTTATTCTGGTGGCCAAGCTGCTTGCACTTCTGGCATCTTGACTCTGGATCCCTTTACTTATAAAATTTTTCCTGTTTTCCATTGAGTCTTCCTGCTCTGTTCTCTGTGTTCTTGCATTTTTTCCATGTTTCCAAATCCACTTTTTCATTGCTTCCTCTTCATCCCACATCCGCTGTTGCTTTGTTGCCTGCTGTTTCTGTCTTCCTGTATTGAAGCTTTTGTTTCTTCCCACAGGCTGCTCTGGAAATCTCCTTCTATTTTTTCGGTAGACTCTCATCCATTATCTGCTCACACATAAGATTAATTTGCTGCCTTTGAGGTATGCAGGCAGTAGAAAGTAGCAATAGTAGAATTAAGCAGTCTGGAGAGTATGGCTGCTTAATGTTCCCCAAGCAAGGTTTTTCTTGTGCTTTAAATTGCATGAAAATCAAAGGATCTGTGTCTATGAGTTTCTGGAACACTTTGGCACTTATCAGCTGAACCACACCCGGATTGTCATCTTACAAAAAGAGCAGATAGGGCTGGTGTTGGATTTTGCTTTACCATGCCACTCAGAAGCTAATGACATGATCAGGGAGAGAGAGAGAGAGAGAAAAAAAAAAAACCTGCTGTGAGCTGCTCCACTGTTTTTGTGGAAGTTTCTTGAATGTTGTATAATTTTCTTATATGATCAGTGGAGGGGTTTTTTGCAGAATTTTACTGATATGCACAGACTCCATTCAAATATGCAGTTTCTCAAACTCCAAATCAGAATGGTTCACGGTCACTTACTGGTATTTCAGAGTTCTTTGTTTAAATTTGATACTTTGAACCTCCAGAGGAAAGAACCATGCAAATAAAGGCTTAAAAAAACCCAGCAACAAAGCCCAAAGTGAAAGCCTGGACTTAACATTTGGTTTTCAACATTACTACTTGTAGTTCTTTGGAATATCCTGGCATTGTAGTATGGTTTTCCCATATTTCAGATTCTGCACAGATCATATCAACCTCTATTTCATTATACAAGAGTGACACCTTGAATCAGATGACACCTTGAATCTTAGAACCAAATAAAGTAGATCTGGAAAATATTCAGAGAGGAGGGACAGAGTGAAGACCTTCTTTGAAAAAAAAAAGAACAACTATTTTGGGAGAGAAATGGAATGGAGGAGGCAGAACATGAAAGAGACCAATGAACTTGTGACTAGCACAGAGAAGTTAAAAAGACATTAATGTCTGTTATTTCTCTGAATATTGCAACTAAGGATCATCAAAGCAAACAGAGAAGAGGTTCTTAGTGCAGATGGATAGATCAGCTGAGAGCTCTTTACCAAAAATGTAACAAATGCTAAAAAAGTTTGTGGTTTGTGGAGAAGTTTGACTTATTCTTGAAGCAGCTATTTTGTGTGACTATACATATAGAAATAATTTCTTAGCTAATCCCTAAATTAAAAAAAAAAAAAAAAAAAAAAAAAAAAAAAAAAAAAAAAAAAAAAAAAACCAACAGATTCTGAATTTATCTTAATTTTCAGAGGATTTTAAGGTGTTCCACTCTTGGAGACCAGGTGTCCTATATGGACTATAAATAGTGTACATGGTACTATTTTCTAATAATTGCTCACTTCACAGAATGAATTGTATTACAGGTGATTTTTACTTGTTCTAACAACCATATATCTACTTACCAATTAAAAGAAAAATTTGTATTGCAAAATATTGTAATGTGGAAGATGAAAGCAAGAAAAAAAAGGGGAACAAAAGCGCTACAGTTTGTGCAGATTTGTTATTATGCTTGAATTGATACTTCAAAAGATATTTTTTTCTACTGGCTGTCCTTTCTTGGCTGTCATATTTTACCAGCTTGGTTGAAATTTTCCATTTTATTGGCCCTTTTGAATGACAGATATTTAACATCCATTGCCAAAGTGATGTATTTGAGAACTTTTCAAATAGAAGAAAAAATGTAACCATGCCCCAGAAACGCAGAATACTGTTTGTGAGTAAAAGCCCAAGCTGAGAAATCTACAGATACAGCTGCTGGGAGGGTATTTCCTGTTCTAGTTCTCAAGACAGATTTGGCAAGACACAGCAGTGGCAAGGAAAATAGATTGCAGGCTTTTAATCTCTGCAAGCTCTCGAAGAACTCAATCACTCAGAAAAGTTGGCCCTAGAACTTAGTGTGTATTTATTATCTATTTTACGGCTCTGTTCAATTTTGTTTTAATGAGTCCTGTTAGATAACATGAAGTCTGGTAGCAATGTGTGATTTCTTTTGAAGCAAGTTTAATTTTTATCTTGATCTTTTACATTTTGCCTGCCCTTGGCTCTAGAATATTTAGCAAAAATATTTTTTTTTTCTGTGTCCACTTTCTTAACTGTTTTTTTTTAAGAAATGGTGAAAATTGAGGAGAAAGCTACTGTAAAAAAAATTAACCCACCATAATACAGAAAGGTATACTGGGATCAAGGGAGATGCCTTTCCTAACCTATCAAATTTAACACTCTATAGGTAACAAACCCAACCATACTAATTTTTTCTTTACTAAAAGATATGTATCTATAGGTTTTTAACTGATTAGCCATTCTTAAATTAGTTTTTTAATAGCAAGCTAACATAGAACAAAAAGCCAAATGAGCTCAAGACAGCTTTATTTCTTGCAATGCTTTTCCTTACACTTGGGGAAGACCAAAAAAAAAATTAAGCTGTGTGTCTTTTCTTCTCTTGCAATCTATTTTGAATTTGGGCTAACATGGACTTGGAATTTGGGTGCAAGCTCAAAGTTCTGTTAACTGTAGACCCCCCATTACTAATATGTCCTGTGTAATTTGTCACAATCCTGAACTAGGTCTGTGTGTAGATTAGGAAAATGAAACTGGCAGAAATTTAGGCCAAGGGATGGCAAAAAGCACTTGCAATTGTCTCCAGTGGTCACAATTAATGTTCAGAACAACAGTGAGAAGAAAGTTGCAGTGACAAGGCCAGCAGGCCCTCACTGGGTGAACAAAGTCTCAAAATGCCTGTGAGTTTTGGGAGGCAAAGGTCGTAGGAACAATATTGGGCCACTCCAAGCCTATGTCATAAACTGTCAATAAAGGGCTCTTGTGCAGGGCAGGCCTCATGTTTTCTCTGCCTATGTTTGTTTTTCCCCAGCACCCCATCAATTCACAGTGCAGGTTAATAAAAATCCACACAAGTCTCAAGGTGTTTCCTTTAAACTTCTTTGGAGGTTGTGTGGATAGACAATAACACACATCTGACTTCATGCTCAGACCTCTAGTGGTCCATGCTCTTTTTGCAGTGCTTCTCAGCACACATTGCACATATCTGGCAGGATTACACTGTAGGGCTGTGCTTTTTGATGAAGTTTATCTGGACCAAAATTTTGCATGTAACATAAATCGTAGGAATCTGTCACAAGAAGACCTGAATCATCTTGGCCACACTGCCAGCATATCTAATCAAATTTGTCACTGCATGACACAGACTCAACCCCAGGTCTGGTAAAAGAGGAGATAGAGCTCTGCTGTCTGATCTTCCTGGACCTCAATTCATTTTTATTCAACCTTTTAAAAGACTACCTATGACCTATAATCTCATTTTAATCTCTTCTTAAACATCTTCTGTCTGTCTTCAGATTCCATAACATTTCACAAAATTATGTTCAGGTTGAAAATTCATATTAATACCAAGGTTGAAAGAAGAAAAAACTAATACCTTGGAATCACAGCAGCTATTAATCAAGTTTAATTGCCATCAGGTCTCCTTAAAGGTAGTTGATTTACTTACATTGCATTGCAATGAAGTGAAGGAGTATTATATGGAAAATACCAGAAAGAGACAATTATTTTAGCAGGTGCACACTGATTTGTGGTTGAGCTAATTTCCAATGTAATAAGTTCCCATGTTTGTTTTTTTTCTCCTAAAAATCTGGAAAAAGATACTATTTTACAGGTGAGTTTTACCATGGATTTCTGTGACCATAAAAAAAAATTCTGTACATAAATGACAGAAAGCCAGATTGATGCTGTTCAAATGTGGCTGGATTTTGCAACCCACTGCTTTAAGATACAGATAGAGCAACTGAAAATTTTTTGATCAGTTGTCTGTCATCTCCAAAGGCTCTGTGATGTTTTATCTCCAGTTCTAGTAATTTAAAAGGTCAAATGATTATTTTAAAGAAAAAGCAGCTAAAGCAGAGTGTCAGGAAGTGAGATAAAGAAAATCCTTTTATGTTTGAAAATATACCCTTATCTTAAAATTCACTTTTCATGTAAAAATAAGGCCAGCTCTGAAAAGAACAAACAATATTTTATTTTGTAAAGGAAGCAAATACAATTGGTGCATTTTTTTCAGTAGATTACAAGCATGTTTTTTTCTAAAACTGTCAGTCCTGCACCTATCATAACAACTATGGGTGTATATATCTATCTATAGATTTTTAAATTATTTTTTAAAAAATTTAGTTATTTTTTCCCTATTGAACATAATCCCAAACCTCACATCCTGACTACTCAGGAATTACCACAGTAGCACAAATTGTTGGCTGAACAAGCCAATGAAACACTTTGATCATTTCATGGTTTGGAATTTATCATAAATTTGAAATACACACCTGGTCAACTGAAAAGTTAAATACATGTTTACAAATTTTTTATCATAGTAAAAAATTTATTGTAATTAAGCTATCTTAAAGCAATTTGGTTTACTATACTAAAAAAATCTTATAAAATTTCACTTTATTTATTCAGAGTATTTATTGGCTGCAGAGCTGTTCTTAGATATTTCTGTGTACTAATTGCTGAAACCTCCTCTTCCCCTTATGCTCTTCATTTCACAGAACTTCTGCAAGAGAGGAATTGGAGTCCTGGCAGAGCGACCAGAAGTGTGACACTCAGAAGAGGAAAAAGGTATTTCTGTTAACATCCTGCAGGAGGCATTAATAGAAATCACCTTTAAAAAGCTTAAGGAGATCTTCTGTTAAGCAGGCTGCTTAACAGAAGTCTGCCTTTAGTATAAACAATACATGAATAAATGTATTAACATGCAAACAGAACCCCTAAAAACCCCATGCTAGATGAAGACTGACCAGTAGGGCCCATCTGTGATGTATCTCATGACAATGTGGTACCTTACTTGCTTTTTAACATACATCCTCATCTGAAAGGAAGGTGGTTCTTGGAATCTTAATGTTTATTCCAACAGCCCTTCGGTCTTTTCTGATTTAGCCTCACATATTCAGTCACAACAACCCCATGCAGCACTACAGACTAGGGGAGAGTAGCTGGAAAGCTGCCCAGTGGAAGAAGACTTGGGGGTGCTGATTAACAGCAGTTGAGCATGAGCCAGTGAGGCCACTGGTGAGGCCACACCTGGAAAACTGTGTCCATCTCTGGGCCCCTCACTGCAAGAAGGACTTTGAGGGGCTGGAGTGAGTCCAGAGAAGGGCAATGAAGCTGGTGAAGGGTCTTATGAGAAGCAGCTGAGGGAGTTGGGGTTGTTTAGCCTGAGAAAAGGAGGCTGAGAGGAGCCTTATCACCCTCTACAATCATCTGAAAGGAGGCTGTAGCCAGGTGGGAGCTGGATCCTTCCCCCATGCAATAAGTGACAGGAGGAGAGGATATAGCCCCAAGCTGCACCACAGGAGGTTCAGGTTGGACATGAAGTAGAATTTCTTCATGGAAAGGGTTGTAAAACATTGCAACAAACTTTCCAGGGTGGTGGTAGAGGCACCGTCCCTGGAAGAGTTCAAGAAATGACTGAAAATTACACTCAGTGCTATGGTCTAGTTAGCAGGGTGGTGATCAGTCAGAGGCTGGACACCATGATCTTGGAGGTCTTTTCCAACCTGTATAATTCTGGGATTCCGCCATATTTCACACTTTTTTCCAGCATTAATGTACTGAATAATGAAATATATAACATAGTAAATCTGTCAAATGGGGAGAGTCTACAGAGTTCTTGTTCATCTGTACACAAACTGAAAGGTGGTAGCATTGAGAACTTTGAGAACTTGCTCAAAAATAATGGTTCTCCAACAAGGTGTGTTTATGCCCTACTGTAAAGGTACGAATGTAGTCAAAAGTACAGAGAACTTTGCAATTCCTGTTTGCACATTTACGTAGTTTACAGATTGTTTTCTTCTAATGACTTTATATCAGAAGAAATCATTGTATTTTTATATATCCCAACCAAACCAATTGATTCATTGACAATGGTTGCAGTTTAATTGCCTCCATTCTAAAAAAATATTCTGGAAATATTTGGCAGCATATTATTGGAATCACAATAAGTAATTCTGTGAATTAGAATGTTTTTCTGTGAAATTATTACATATTTATAGCAATATATCTTTATTCAGACAAACGTTTCTTTATTTATACAAGAAAAATATTTCACAGAAAAAATGCTGGACTTCTTTTAAAAGAAGTTACTGAATGACTAATGATGAAGCAATATTATCAAACGTTATCACTACAGAATTATAAATAATCAACAAGTGGAGAGAATTATTTTGAGTAATTTCGTTGACTTGAAAAGAATTTTCTATTAACCTTGATAGAAAATTCCATCACCAATTTTTCCTTTCTCTGGAGGAATATTTTTAGATGAAGAAATAAGCCATACCTCTTTAATAAATTGTCCACTACTAATTATTTCCTTACATCCAGTCATCAATTCAAACTCTTATTATTGCCTGTCAAGAGCTTTAAAATGTTTAACATGGGAAGAGGAAGAATTATGTTTATTTTGTTGAGGGAAAAAAACAACCCCAAAAGATTTCTGCAGCAAACAGCATCCAACCTTCCAAACTGCCCAAGTCTATCAAATACTTAGTTGCTTCTCACTTTAGGTTAGTTAGTTTTCTACAGTAGACAAGTGAGGCATTTTGTTAAACTCACCCAAATTACAAATATAATGCTCTATCACAAAGAAAAGAAAAAGTGACTTTTGAACCACTGGTATTGGTAGCAATATCCTATTTCTCCCATTGAAACATATAGGCAAGTTAAAGCCTTATTTCTAAACAGAGTTTCTGCTTTTTGCATTAGATACACTTTGTAAGATGTGTAGCTCAAAGATTCCTTTTTTTATTCAAAATAATGTGAAAGTTTCCACCTAGGTTAAATGGAATGCAGCATGGTTCAAAAGGTTTTAAACTAGGGACTAGGAAAACAATTTGGCTAAAATAAAACTGACCTGAAGCCTTATGCAAGACTCAAACAAAACTTTGTAGTTTGCAAAAATCTGACTTAAGATAATCAGCAAATTTAAAAGTCACCATGGCAGGGAAATAATATAATTTTTGTCTATTCTATAAGGCCTATACTCTTATTTTGGGGATCTCGATTTGGTTCAGATAATCATCCAGATTTTTAGATGCTTATTTAATTGAACCTCTAAACCTTTTGACTTTGTCCATCTTCAATTTAAAAATCCTCTCTGGGAAAGTTATCCAGATGTAAGTTCTACAAAAGCACACCTGGCAAAACAACATCTGCCTGACAATGACTTAGTGAGCCTCAGTAAAGGCTGACATATGTGCACATGCAATTGGACCTTATACCAACTAAGTGTTTTACATATTAGTGTACACTAGGGAGTCCTGAATCCTGACAGAAAAATATGATGGCTTTTACACTTTAAATTACAGTGAGGCTGTATCCACAGATGGTGCAGGTACAACATGTGCTTTTATACAGCTGGCAGGTAAGGGGAGGTAATTTCCCTTACAGCCTCTTCCTGATTTCTAGTGTTTGCTACGATGCAGTTGCAATTTGAGATCAGCATTCTGAGTGGAGTTAGTTCCAGCTGCTGATATAATGCTGACTGAAGGCTCCAGTACCATTGAAGAGGCTTCTGTTGATGCTTACAGATGACAAAATATCATTCCCCCTCCTCTATTACAGCATCTCTTTCATAAGGTGTGTGGGGCACAGTTTGTTGTGGTTTGGTTAGAGGCAGGCCTTGAATAAGTTAGCAGAGCTTCTTTGAGATTAGTCAGCTGGAGAACTCACAGAGCCATTCCTATGTGCCAAATGGCCATGCTTTGAAGATAGGGAAAGTAAATCTTATAACGTCAGGTTGTTGCAAACTAACAAAGGAGCTTTCATTCTGAAGGAAAAAGGACTGATAGATAGTCTGTTCTCTTATGCTGACCTTTGTCTTAAAACTATAACAAAAATTCCAGTAAATATTTATATTTGGCCAAATTCTGAGAACAGGACATGGCTCAGCTGACCACCAGCATCCAAGTTGGAGTAGAAGGACACTTACGCTCACAAGACAGAGCAGCAGTGCTGCACTTCTTGCTTCAGAGCTGCAGAAACCCTCTAAGGCAGGATTTATTAGTTTTTTTCCAATGGAAAATGCAGTGAATTCCTCTGGATACCCAGCCTGACTCATAGTCCTTCTCCTTCTCAACCTGCCCAAGACCTTTATGCTTTTGTGAGAGTTGTGCATTACAGAGTTCAGTCTTAGAAGACCAAACCAGTACTGCTTTTAGAAGGGCAGGCCTGAACTTTTATCAAGGTATCTTCAGAGGATAAATGGGCTGGGATAAAAGTTGTCTATGGGGCTGGGATAAAAGTTGTCTATGACAGTTGGGAAAATCCTCTGCCCACTTCTAGTAGGCCTAATCTAAGTGCAGAGTGCACCCATCCATTTTTAAAGTCACCCTTTCCTGCCTCTTGTTTTGGCATCTGCAGCTCATGGAAATGTTCTTTCATTTCCAGACAGCGCCATAGCCTAGGATTAACCAGGAATAGTTCCACAAGCATAGTTGTATAGCCTGGTGACTAGGAAAAAATGAGCCAGAAGTGGAAGTTTGCAGAATCTGCAGAAGGACACTATGTTCTGCTAGAAAAATACAATGAAAATCATTCCCCTGGTCCAAGCTTGTTGTTTATATGTTGTCTTTAATCTCTTTTACTTGGGCATTAATCTGTTTGTGTTCAAAGCCTACATTATACAGCTGCTGCTTCCAAACCATTTCCAACCATTTCCTTGTGTCTCAGCACCATGCTACCTCTCAGCTCACTTCTGTACTATTGACTTTTCCAAGAGCTTTTGTTGGTCAGGTGTATGATAACATGTGACTCAAGTTTGGGCAATGGTGTCAGCAGACACAAGGGTTGTCAAGGGGTAAAGCTGTCTCCTAAAAAAAGGCACTGCTCCTAACAGTGTGCATCACACTCATCCCCCTCTTTGCTGTATTCATGGATGCATTCTTTATAGAAAATTCTGAAATCAGATTTCTTTTCCTGGAAAGAGGTATAAATAGTAAGTAGATGCAGGTTAGACTACATCTGCATCTGGAATCAAATAGCCTCTTGGGACCTGACCTCGGAGACCAAGGCCAAATCTTTTAATGAGAACTTAGGCAGTGTCTTATAGCAACACAATTGACTTGTTGGGAGGTTTGTATGACACCTGCCAAGGTAAACTTCCATCAAGTTGTGGCATTTACACACTTCAGCAGCACACTTTTTCTATTTTTTTCTTTGAATGGGTAATTAATTTTTTTTTTTCACTAATTGACCAAAAGTTCTGTAAATCATTAGATTTTTATAGCTATTACAGACTACTGAATAGCTTCAGAAAAATATCCCAGTGTCAAAGATTGAGTGTAAATTTTACACAAGCCTAGACAAAGGACCTGGCCAACATTAAAGCTTCTCCATTTTAGCAAAAACCTCCAAATCTGACTGAATAGCCTGAATAGACTGAAACATTGGTCTCTTCTTTCATGAATAATGAAGATTTCAATGATTGTCAACACAGCTACTAAGAAAATCTATATATCTATATAGATATCTATACTAAGAAAATCTACTAAGAAAATACTATAATTTTAAATCACCAGCTTAAATGAGATATTGAAAAAGCAGTAAATATTGAGGAGAAGGTAAGGCTAATGAACTGAGATTGATCATGTAATTCACAGGCTTTATCTTGAATTTGTTCAACCCAGAAAAAGAAAAAAACAGAGAATGAGAATTTCAGATGTAGACTAGAAATTCCAAGTTTCTATACCATGGCAGTGCAGGACAGTGTAGCCTAAGCTGGCTGAAAAGCACAGGGAAGTTGGCTAGAGGGACAAGAGACCACAGTGTGAAAGGTTATTGGAGACCTCAGTAAAGGACATTTGCCCAGCAGGAAATACCTCAGTGCTCTAGGCACGTGAGTTAATTATAGTAAGGACAGCATGCTTACAAATATAGGGGGACAGAGCCATCAGTTGGCCTTGGCAAAAAAAACCAAAAACATGGTAGCAGAAGCCTCTGCTGAACAAGTACTGCTGCTTAAAGCAGTGTCTTGTAGCACTGATAGCACCAGTACTGCTGGGGCTACAGAGGTTTGGTCTCAGTGGCCACTGACACAGCTACTGGCACATGGGCTGAAATACTGCTGGCTTTGGTGGTCTCAGCATGTCTTTATCAAATGGGATGGGAAGAATTTGGGAAGGACTGAGAAGCTGCTGGGTTTTTTCTGAGCCTGGAGGAAACCAGATGATGCATGCTGTGATTGCCCATGGGGCTGGAGAATGAGAAACCTGAGTTGGCTGGACAGGACAGTGTCAATTAAACATATGGGAATGTATTCGTTGTGCTCAACTATGCATTTAAATTTAAATAATTGAACATCAGTACAACATTTTGAAGAACAGGTACTAGTAAATCTAGTCTCCAGAATGTTCTGATTGAAGTTATTTTAAATAGGACTTACAGGGTTTATATTTTAAAATGTAAGATCTTTTATTCAGAGATATTTTTATGCTAAACTTGAGGTTTAATCCTGTATTTTACTTTTTGAAATACTGTAAAACAATGGATCCTCAGGCTCTGTTTCATCAAGAAATTAAGGTGAGCTGCAGAAAAAAAGAGCTGTAATAATTGTGCATAATATAATCTCATGACTGTTTCTGTCATACCACAGATATTTCTGGATACTGTCACAGCATCTGAGGAACCATATTCCAGCTGTTCTCAGACTTTCCCATTTCTGGAAGCCTGCCCTCCTTCAAATCCAACCACAAATGTCCACACAATAGAAAGACAGTCATTCTCCAAGAAGTCAGTCAAAGACTGACTAAAGATTACCCCAGAATGTCTCTGTTATTTTTTCACTCCTACCTAAGGACCTTTAGAATCACAAAGTCAGACATGAATTCATTACCTCAAAGCAAGACACCAACATTTTTGTGAGGTAGCCCTGATAGAATTGTGTGTAAAGGTCTTTCCCAAAGTTACAAAGGTCTTTAGCGCAAGCATGTCCAAGCTGCAAATCACAATGTCAAAATATGCAAAAAAATTTTAATAGGTCACACACACCCCTCAAAAAAAAGGAATTAACAGGTTTTCTGTTCTCTTTAAAATTTAGGCAACTTGCTTGATGACAATCAGCAGTCCTGTCTCTTTCAGATGTCACCAGCTATCTCTTGCTGCTGCTTCACTTCAGGTTTGAAGTTCCCTGTGCTCCTTTTTCTTTTCTGGTTGAAAAATCCTTCCCACCCTGGTGTCTAAATACTTGGGGCAGCATTTTCAAAAGACCCAAAAATGTATGTGGGATACTTCACATTTTGTTTAAAAAGAAAGAAAAAAAAAAAAAAAACCTTCAGAGTCCTGTTGAAAATTTGTATATCTCTATATATTTGATTCCTCATGTCTTTAACCTCAACACTAGTATGCAGAACTCCACTGGATCCTAATTTTCAATAACTTTTAGTAAGTTAACATTATTTTTTTACAATATTACATATTAAGCTTACCTCTATGTTGATCACTGGAACACATGCTATGTTGTTCAAATATGTACATGTAGAATGCTTGTGTGTGTACCCCCAAATTAAAAAAAAAAAAAAGATAAAAAATTAAAGTGCTAAAAACTGTATTTAAATAAATAACTTGCCCTACTCTCTAGTCTACCCTAGTCTATTTTTCTTTAGTTGCTTTTTTTATGGTAAGACATCTGCTTTTGCTGCAGGATTATTTTTAAATTTTGCAACAGAATTTAGCTAATTAATACAAAATATCAAAAACCCCTAATGCAACCCAAGCCAAAACCCAAAAACCCCCAACTGATTCCTGGAAACATTAACGCACACGTGTTATACACAAGATTTTACACTTGTCTGCAGCAGGGAGCATTTTAGCTTGTACATCTCACTTCTGGACTATGCCTTTGAAGAAACAGTCTACATTTTCTTGTTTTCTAAACTTTTCTTATGGTTCAAGTAGTTTTGATTTTTATCCATGTAAGTTGCTTTTCAGATTCTGTTCAGAAGGATGACTATTATCCATCTGAAAAGAAAATATTTCATAAACTGGTAAGCTCATCATTATATGCTATTGGATAAAATAGAGGGATTGTCACAAGGGTTTAAAGCAAATTATCATCATTATCATTGTTATGTAAAGATAAAAAATAGGTGCATTTCACTATGGAAGGCACAGCAAATCAATCAATTTCTCCATTATCATTTTACTGAGAAGCATACTAAATGCATCTTATTAGGAAGTGTCATTCTCATCCCTAAACCAAAAAGAACAGAGTAGAACCAAAAGGGGATACTGATAAGGGGAATTATTTTCCTATGCAATTAGCAGTGTTATTCCCTTTTGCAAGATGACTTTGTAGCTAGGAGTTCATGAAGAGATTTTTTCCCTAAGATATTTTTTGGCCATAGAAAACATCCTGTGTAGTTAGGGCTAAAATAACAAGAGATTCGCAGCTCTGACTGCTGATCTTTAGCTCACTTCTAAAATAGCATAGATATAAGAATCCCTTTTCTTCTTACTCTACAGCAGGCTTTTTACATCAAATTTTTTTCCTTCTTCTTCCAAACATGAATACTGACCTTTAAAAGGAAAGTATTTCTAAACTAGCTAATCTAGAGGAGAGAGGTTAAACATGACAAGCTCCTTACAATGTGATCAATAGCTTCGTATAGAAAAAATAGAAGACTACATAAGCAAAGTCTAGGATAAGAAGTAATATTACTGGGAAGATTACTAAAATTATAATGATATTTAGAGGTTTCATTTTGCTGCTTTTTGGGCCAAAAATTAATCTTTGTCCAAAGAACTTGAGAAATGATACTGGGGTGACAAACAGACAAGTGGATATGTGTGCAATTATGGTTGCTTGCAGAAGGTGCTTTGGTTTTTTATTTGCTGTGGCAGTGTTTTCCTTTGTTTTCATGACAATAAAAGTAGAAGATAGTATCTAAAAACTTGCTTTTTAGATAAGATCTAAAAACTTGCTTTACAATTTTTTCATCGTTTTTCCTTAACTTGTACCAAATAGGCAATGAAAGAGAGTAATGGTTATTTTCCATGTGGATAATCCAGGATTAGAAAAGGTGTGGGAATACTGGCCTATTGTTCATTCATTCCAAATAAATTAACTTTTTTGTATAATTCCTTATTTATTTTCATGTCTCAACTGTTTGTTACATTTAACTGCTAAAACGAAATCAGTACAAGGTGTTTGTGACAAAGTGCATTTGGCAGTGTCTCAATGATACATGTGGAGAGAGGGATGAACACAGCTCCAGTCTGAATAGGTGGAGGAGAGTCCAAATGTTCATGCCTGAGAGGCACAAAGGGTGAGCTGAATCACACAGCACTAACAGGGAAAGAACTCTCTTAATAATAAGTCTGGGAAAGCAGTGCCTGATTTATATAAAAATAAATGGAAGTGGGATATTGGTGATAGTGAGCTGTGTTGAAGGCTCTCCTCAAACCCTTCTCACCTTGCTAACATGTAAGCCAGCCCATTTGCTCCAGTACACACTGAAGGCTTTGGAGCATGAGAGCTTCCTGATTTGTCTCTCAGGTTGGCCCTTATAAAATGGAGCTCCCGTAAGGTCATAAAATCCTTGGGATGTGGGGCTTCAAAACCATTGCCAAAGTTATGTTTGGGTCAGTCAAAATAAAAAAACTGCTCCAAATCCACTCTTGTGGACTGGGAAAATTGACTCACTGCTCATGGTAGGTGGACTTCCTTGAAAGAAGAAGACACAGAATGTAGAATCATGTGTTGCTTTCATCAGCAAGCAACCTTTGATGCATGTTTCTCCTACATCCAGCCCTTAGGTAACAGATAATTGTAGAATGTACTTAATTTTGGACACATTCCATATTTACTTGCAATAACTGCCCTGTGAGACTCATTAATGCTTTAAAGCTTCCTATTAAACAGAAACCTCACAGTACTTTCTTTCTAATAAAATAAACTGAAAGGTGAAAATATTTTCTGTTTGTTTTTTAATTACGAATGTGTGTCTCAAAAATTACTCCTAATTTGTTGGATTATTGTAGTTTTATGTTCTTTCAGAGGCATGTAGATGAATAATGAAAGAAAGTGCAATAAAAACAAACAATAATTATTCATGCTGACCTGAGGCATTTAAAGAAATAGAAGAAAGTCTAAAGAAACAGATTTCCTATAGTGCTACTTTCTTAAGTATACTAAGGTAATTAGCTTTAAGAGGAGATAATTTCAGTTCACTGAGGGTGCTCTTTTAAGTCTTTCTGGGAAATTTGGATTTTCCATTGATAGTAGTTTTAAATTGTCACACTGGAGCCAGAGCAAATTAAAGTGAAGAGCTACACAGTCTAAACAAATAGCCCTTCCCATGATCAGAAGCCTGACAACATAACTGCATAAATTATGTCACATGCCCACAAGTAATGCAGGAACAATTAAAAAAATAATTGCAAAACCTCACTGCAATCCATAAACAATATGTGATGTCTTTTATTGAGCTAACATTTTAAGCTGTCTAATTTTCCAGTTTATCATGTTGCATTCTTACCGGTCTTAAGGAAATAAACAACAAACATTGCCTGTTCTGTGACCTATTATTTCTTCTGTTTAAAGGGTGACATAGCAATTCCCCATGAAAATAACTGGCTAAATCCTCAAAACCATCAATGAAAAACAGAAGTTCAGTTCTTATCTCACTTTGAAGCATAGTTAGGATAGATACAATATATTTGTTTGTGGGTAGGGATATTTTAGTAACTTATTTTATATATTGAAAGCTTCTATTTCAATCTCTTTTGTGCCTCCTCTTCATCCCTCATCTACAACCATTTTAAAGTTTCTTTTCATGCCACTTTCTAACTGAATAAGAAATTAAAGTCTGCTATTACTGCTTGCTGTAAGGATCTCTCCCTCTTTGACATGGTTATTCTCATGATTTAATGTCCTAGATATGGACAGTTTAAGAGAATTCAAACACAAGCTGGTTGAGGGCTCTGCCACTGCAAACAAATAATCTGAATGTTTTGGGCATTGCTACCTCCCTCACTCTGCACAGGTGTGTGTGTGCTGCTATCCTTCTGTGACACCCTTGTGCTGCACTAGAAAGGTTCCATATGACCTCTTTTAGTTCAAAGTCTTCTGTGGCACCTTGAGATAACATCTGGAAGGTGAGGCTTAGGTGCAGGCAATATGTGGCAGCACACCCCAGCTGATATCCCTGCAGGCAGATGGCATTCCTCCCACTGTGCTCTTGTTAGCCCATCAGCAGGGACTTCTACTCAACATCAGTGGCAACAGGAATGGAAAAAAGACTTCACCAATGGCAAAGTTGATGGCAGTGCCTCTCATCTTCTGTCCTGTTCTTTGCACCTACAGATAAGAGGCACTTGATAATGACAGTACCTTGATGACTGCCCAGCTGGATGGTAAGATGAAGGACAGGTTTTCCCCTACCTGGGTAGAATTTAAGGATTACTGTTTAGCACTCATGCTTCTCAACATGAAATCCTTCAGCTGGATGATGCAGTAAGAAAGGGTATTAGATCATTTCACATATCACTTTGTCCTTTCCCAGCCTTAGTTTTCAGATACTATTTTCATAGATATTGTTTGTTGATCACATATTCATGTTCTATTACAGCTCTGGAAAGTGCTTTGAGAATTTTGACCAAAGGCTGCAGAAGCATCATTAGAAACTACATAAAGAAAGAGAAATCACAGGATATGACTTTCTTGTTGAGGGTATAGATACTGTTGTCAAAATTGCCTGGCCTTGTACACAGCTGAAAAGCTTTGGAACTCAGGTTTTCCAAAGTTTCAGTACTACAGTGGCAAAGTTTAGAGCCTTCTATTAATCTGTTTTTTATCATTATTTTTAATATATAAATGTTAAGGGTGTATTTCACTGTTTTTCTGACTCAGACTTCTTTTATTTTTATTATTACATTGCAAGAAATTATTATTAATTTATTATAATAAAAATTGCATTTGGAAAGGATAAATGAGAGGTGAAGATCCTTACAATACTAAAGAAACAGTAAGCTCTTCAGTAGGTCCACGTTGTTTTTCCTCTCTACAAAAATCATTGTAAGCAACATTAGGCAATATGTTAGTTGTTTTTTGGTATGGCTCCATACCAATCATGGCAGGCATTTTTCAAAGAGAGAGCTAAAATATTAAAAGTCTAAGTGAATTAGGTGCCCATCCCATTTTAGAATGACCTGAGCATTAGGAGCAAACATTTTACCCGGACTCCTAAAATCAAGACCAGATGCCTTTCTAAACACTATGCTGTAATTCAACCATATTTTTATTGGACACAGTACAGGAACTACGGGGTGAAATTCCATGGTTTCTGTTATGTAAGAAGTCAGACTACATGATGGCACGATCCCTTATGTCACTAAAATCTCTGAATAACTGAAGATGAAATCACATCTGATTTGCTCACTTCCTGGATTCTTGAGTAGTCGTAATTTCACTCATTTTCCAGCCAATGAAGCAAGCTCTGGGGTAAACAGTGTCAGCAAGATTTGTATTTTTAATGCAACAAACAAGGAAAACCCTCAAAACTTTGGGAAAACCTTCCTGTGAAACTTCCACCATCTTTAATGGGCTTATTCCACTTCAGGATTGAGCTGAAGGGAATGCAGGTCTATGTTTTTGCATTTACTCTAATGCTCTTGTCACCAGGAAATAAATCAGGGAATTTATGCTGGGTTGGTATATTAAGCATCACTTTTATCAGCAAAATCAAAATGCTGATAAAAGGAAATAGAATCTATTTCTGGAATAGGACTTCTATAAATCTACAAATGATAGTGCCTACTGAAAAACAGAGGCCTTTCTCTTATTCTCAGGTTCAGTTATGATGGAATTCACAATTTTATTTTTGAGTGTGGAAAATGTCTTCTCATTTTCAGCACTCTAGAAGCCAAGTATTTAAAAAAGTCCAAGTGTGTTGAAACTTTTGAAAGAACTCTAATGTCAAGAAAACCTCTGCATGCTAAACCATGCTCAACAATAAAATGAGTTTTAAATGTCTTTTCTGTTAGGAAGGATCACTTGAATGAAAGAAAACTGGAGATCAGTCCCGTCCAATGTAAGATTCAAGAACCAAAAAACTTCCACCACCTAATCAAAAAACAACCCAGAGCAATCAGCTTCGGTGGGAAATGGAAGGAAACAATAGGCATGCTTTGACCTCAGGATTGTTTTTTCCTTCGGGTCTGTGGAGTCATTAGAAAACTCTGGTACCCTCTGCTGGCCAAGCAATAAATCTGTAGCCCCGGAGCCAAGATGACATTCCCACGGATGCTGACATGCAAGCTTGGAAGCAAGAGCCACGTTGACTTGAATCCTCTTAAAGAGCAAAACGAAAAACCCATGGAACAACATGTGAGAAAGTCAGGAAAAAGTCTCAGGCTACCAAAAGAGTTCTATAAAAAAGGATCTAACTAAGATATTTAACACTAGGTTTTTATTAAAGTATTTTAAAATGATTAAGCCTCTACTTAAGGATATTTGTTAGATTTTCAGAGTATATTGTAGCAGTGCTATATAATGACTGCAAGCATGCTTGTGTTGTGTTCCTCTTGTCTTACAGATCAGGGCTCAGTGCTGCCAAAGAGAGGGAGCATGGCACATCTAGTGCACTGCTTAAACATCTAAAATGTGCATATGCATATTTCTTTGAAATAGAGTGATACCCTCTGTTACATGAGCTCACCTCTAAGCAGATACCAGTGAAGTTAGAACTTTGTTTTATCCATTTGAAATAATGTGTATTTGGTGCCTTGCAGTTCAGGAGGTTAAAAAGGTAAATGGTTTCATGTATACCATAGGCCTCTGCTAAAAAGAGGACAATAATGATGAGCCAGACACTTTTTCAGAGGTGGAAAGTAACTAGTCAGAATAGTTAATCTTTTGAGATGCATCCCTGGCACTAAGTGGATTCTTCTCATTCAGCTGAAGGCGCAACAGCTGGATTCTGTCATCCCTGACTGGGGCAGTCTTGTTAGTGTAGGATGACCTCTGGAGCACTAACACAGATAATACTGGCACCTCTCTCCACTCTAATCAACTACCAGTCTGAGCAATTCTACAGGAGATGGGGGCATTAAGGCCATATTATTCTAAACAAAATTCATTGATGGTAGCAGAGTATTGTGACAGCAAAAGACAGATTTTACCTTTCTCACCAGAGGTTTTTAGGGCTAAATTTGTGGAATGGTCTGTAAAAACAGCACAGCTCCATATTTTCTCCCTCTTCTTAAAGTCATATTTTGCAAAACTAGACTGTTTGTGTCAAGTATGTCTAAGCTAAGACTCTTACAGTTTTACTGCCATATATAAAACTGTTCATTGCAACCACACATAGTTAATGTGCTCTCCCTTAGTCTCTTTCCACATAGATTAGAGCTGGCAGGAAATTTTTGGGCATTTAGCTGGAATGTGAAAGGCTCAGGTTCAAATTACTGTTCTGTCCTGCCCTGTTTCAGAGCAAGGCATTGAAAAAGGATCTTCTAGATCTGAGCTGACTACTCTTGTGGCTGGACCAGTGCTGTTGTGGTGACGGAGCTCTTATATTTTGACCGTTTTCAAAGAAGCTTCATTAAAAACTGACCTCTTCTCATAATGTACATTAACTTTCACTGAAAATATTTCCTTCTGTAAAGTTTTCAGTCATAGCTAATACAGCTAGCTATACATGAAATACAAAAAAGAAAGGCAGCAAGGCTATCAGTAGTTATGAAAAAGCAAAATGAGGCTAGCTAACTTTGTTGAAAGGGATTCATTTGCCATGCAGGCATTTGGTGTCCTGCATCACACTACTTGCAGAGCACAGGAATGCTGTAGATAAAAATGCACCAGTGCACCACATGCTAAGTACAATATGTTGATTTTATAGGCAGCAACAATTCTGTTTATTCTTAGCACTTATTAGAAAATTACCAATACCCACACTGTCAACTAAGTTGAGCCTTCTGCTGCACTTGTACTTTTATAGTAATAACATCTGCCCTCTGAATCCTTGGGCTAATGGAATGCTGCTGCCTTGTGCCTGGGCAATATAGAGCCATTGGATTTGGTTGTGTTTAAGAGTGGTTGAGTTTAAGAGTTCAGTTGTGTTTGGGAGTGTTCACCTCTGAAATTAAGATCCCACTGCTAAAAGCACAACAGAATTGAATGTCTGCATCTGAATTAAGAGTGTTTACATTTACTTTGCTGCCAGTGGGGAGAAATAGGGTGTCATTTACCTCCCAAAATAAATATTAATTAATTGACAAATCCTGCCTTTGATTTTTCCTGTCAAATGAGAAAAGAACAGTGATCAGCTGTGAACAATTTGGGGTGCTTACACAGTCCTTCATGTCAAAGATGGGAATAAGACCCAAATCTCCAGGGTAGATTTGCTTAATTGAAGTAAACATTGTGTTGCACTCTCTGTTGACAATTTTATTACAACAACACCAGGCTTTATCTGTCATACAGATGCAGCTCTCTGTTGGGAGGCAAATGAATTACTCCGTGTTTGAGACAGGAGTACAAAGTGTCCATGCAATTGAGGACTATGCCATGACAAATACAGCCATGGAGGTGGAAGGCAGTGGTTCTTTGGTGTGGGTGGAATGTCCTAGGAGAAGGGGTAATGTTGTATAATTTCTTAAGCTTTTAAAAGATCATGGAAAATGAAAGCCTGATCCTTTAGAAATTCATCAATACTACTGGACTTCTTTAACAATATACCACAGTCCTTCATCTTTGAACTAATGATAGCAGATGAAGGAGACATGTCATCCTGTTTGGGAATCACTAAAGAAGGCTTCTTAAAGTTTTAATTTTCATATGTTTTGGTAGAAAGTAAAAGAATTTTAGAGTTCAAGTACTCATCTGTCTTGGAGTGAAAGTTTGTTGGGAGATGGGAGGGGAGTGAAGAGAAGAAGAAAGTGTGATTTTGGCACAACTTTTTTCAGCAGAGAACACATATTGGAGAGGTTTTTATTTCAATTTAAAATTTTTTTAAAAAGAGGAAGAAAGTACAATCATCATAGAAATGATCATTGACTTGGTCCTTAGGACAATTATTGGGCCCTCAGTTTCAGTCCCTTTCCTGCCTGATGCATACCTGGCGTGCAATCCTGATGTCCCATATCCCTTATGAGTTTCCCTGCTGCAAAGAAATTCTTGCTCTTCTTGTAAATTCTTTCAAACCCATCTAAGCTTTTGCAGCCTTCCTACTCTGCTGCTTAGAAAGATCATGTTTTTATTGCAGATTGCTCAGAGAATGTAGGTGATTTGGTGATATTGTATCTTTTGCCCAAAGAAGGTTTTACCACCTTCCTTTGTATCTGATTTTGCCCATCTCCTTCTCTCTGTGATTTCCTCTACTGTTTCTATTTCTTTTATTAACCCCATCCAAGAGGTTTGCTGTTCCCATTGTTCCCTGAAACCCCTGCAATGCATTTTCTTGATTGATGCTGTCAGCAGGGGGAGCATCAACAGCACAGGCGATTTCCACCAGGGCTGCTGGGTCTTCATGGAGGAATGGAGACTTGCAGAATCTTAAAGACTGAAGTTTGGCCATCAGCATGTACATCAATGACAGTTCCATGACTGGAAATGTTGACTCATATGTAAAAGATAAGGAGCTCTTTATATTCAAATGGAAAGAAAAGATGCTAACCTACATACATGTCAGAGTTGCCATTAAAAAAAAAAAAAAAGGACAGCATGGGAAAAATGGAAAAATAAGATTGAGCTTGAGATCTTTCTCCATTTATTTACAATAATTTTTTTTAGATATTCACTTTTTTTTTTTGCATTCCTTGTCCACTGTCTCTCTAGAGAATGAGTTAGTTCTTTGCTGGTGAATTTCAAGGCTAATAAATTATGTTGATACTGACCAAATGAAAAATAAACCAATTTTGATTATGCTGGCACTGAAAGAAAACAACTTGGGCAATCTGTCCTGTCTGGACATGCTGTACACTTGGCTGATTCTTTCCTTTAGTGAGTCATTGTTTTCTGGTAAATGCTGATTACCACTCCATGTGCATTTGTGAAAATCTCATCAGGCTAGGCTCCTGTAATCAGTGCAAACATCAACATATGCTAAAATAAAAATGGTGCATTCTAGATTCTATATTAAGAATCCAGAGTTAATGTATATAACACAATGGATGAATACTCCTATAAAATTCTCATAAAATATTTTAACACAAAAAATTACGATAGCTAGAGACTTAGATAATTCACTGTAAGGATGTTACAAGGATATGTATGTTTGAACAACTTATGCACACTGAGAGTGGAACGAAAAAGTAAGTTTTAAAACTAAATTAACTCTGACTTTTCACTAAACAGAATACAAAAGTAAGCTTTTAAGACTCTCCAACCACAGTGGAGTAGAGAAACCTCAAGTTTTCTGGGGTGATGCTACCTGTGTGTATAAGATTGTGGTAGGATTTGCCCCTCTGTTGTCTGCAGTGTGCTGCAGCTGGTCTTCCACTTCATGCCTATAGCTATTTGTGAACTGTTTATGGGCAACCCAAATGTCCCTGTGACTGAATTCTCTGGGGAGCCTGGTGAGGTAGGTATCTTTTGAATGTATTTAACTCACATCAGTTATACTGCATTCAGCCACAGCAATTTTTTTTCAAGGTAGATATAGTGCTGGCATATATGCTTATGGTGTTGGTGTACTTTTTTTTTTTTTTTATTATTGCCTTGTGGGTAGAGTATTCTTCTACATTTAATTTCTTCGTAAACTTGTGGGACTTTCAGTTTATCATCCCCCAGAAGAGGGCCTGTCCTGGCTAAGGAAACTCAGTGATTCTCTTCTCTCAGACCAGCAGTGAATGTTCAGGACCAAGACCAGGGGTAGATAAGAAGAGACCTGGCACTAGGTCTTACAGCTGGTGCCAGCCCTACTGCTCCTCAGAAGAGATGGCAAGACCCCTTTCTCCTCACCACAATTGTTTTCTGATCCCCAAAACTAGAACCACACAAGGCTTCCAGAGCTTTAGCATTGGCAAAGCAGATTGTGGGACTGTGATTTCTTTGGTACCAGAAGAAGATGTAGGTAGGTACCACCAGATGACTGGTGCAGGTAGAGACTTTCTTTGCCTATGTTTGGATCCCACCCTAAGTGCTTCTTGTTGCACAGCATTAGAACATTCCACAGTTTTTAAACATACTTATCTATTTGGTTTATATGCACAGAAGTACTGCTCTTTCCTACAGAAGAACAGAAGCAGATAAAGTAGTATGTGATCCCATAGGAAGACTCCAGTACTGCAGTCTTGAATTTTTTTCTTCTAAGTCTTAAGGCACACCCTAAACAAATAGATCATCTTTCTTCTCTGCATATGCTTGATGTTTTGCTAGCAAACACTATAAAGTTGTGATTTTATTTTCTCCTGGGCTGTTTTTCTACAACATATGTGTGTCTTTAGTTCTGCAAGTTAAGTAGGTACAGTTTTTCATGCAGTAAACCAATTGGTATATATAGTATTCCTATGTTTAAAATGCCTTTGAAGACTCGTCCAAAGCTCACTGAAGCCAATGACATCTTTGTTTAATTTCAATGGAATATGAATCAGGATGTGGATTGAAAGAGAAAATGTGGTCCTGCTTCTGCACTGATAATTAATACAGGCATCCTTGAAAGTATAGGATGTTATTTGGTTGTAGAAATAATGAGATCATATGGGACCATAGACTTAACAGAAATGGCTGTTTCCCACTTTCTGAAGTGTGCACTATAGTCTGAAGCAGTACCTGTCTGAATAAAACTTCAGCATACAGATATCTTCTCTGAGAAAACAGATTTTTTTCCACCAAATTTCCTTCTATTTTGAATTCAGTGAATCTGAAGAGAAAAAATAAATCTCTATTTAAAATAGATTTAGAAGAATATAGTAATCTACAAAAATATTGTAAATCAAATTAAAATAACAATCTGAGTTTGCTTAACATAGCAATGTTTTAATTTGTCCAAAAGCTGTTATTTGTGGAATCATAGGATAATTTGGGTTGAAAGACACATTTCAAGGTCTTCTAATGCAATCCCCCCTGCAACAAGCAGGGACATTTTCCAGATCAGGCTGCTCAGAGCCCCATCCAACGTGACCTTGAATGTTTGCAGTGATGGAGCACCTCTGTTGTCCAGAGAGGTAGATAACCTCTCTGGACAACAAGTTGCAGTCTTTAATCACTCTCACTGTCAAAAATTAATTCCATTTTTCTTGTTTGAATTTACCCTCTTTTAATGTAAAACCATTATCTCCTGTACTATTTCTACTGACCTTTTGAAAGGTTTTTTAATTACTGAAAAGCCATGATAAGGTCTCTCTGGAGCCCTCCTCTTCTCCAGGCTAGGAAGTCCTTGTTGTCTTAGCCTGCCTTCAGAGGAGAGGTGATCCTTTGGTTGTATTTGTGACCTCTGGATTTCTTTCCTCCAATAGGTCCACATTCTTCTAATGTTGGACCCCAGACAGCTGGATGCATACTTCAGGTAGGGTCTCATGAGAGTGGAGTGGAGGGGCAGAATCATCTCCCTCACCCTGCTGGCCACGCTGCTCTGGATGCAGCCCAGAACAGAGTTGTGTTTCTGGGCTGGGATTGCCCATGGCTGGGTCATGTCCAGCCTCTCACCCACCAGCACCCCCAGGTCCTTCTGGGCAGGGCTGCTCTCCATCTGTTCATCCCCAGCCTGTGCTGATACCAGGAGTCTCCCTGATCCAGGTGCAGCCCCTTGCACTTAGCTTTGTTGAACCTTGCATTGAGCTACTCCCTGAGATGAGCTCAGTTGATTGGAGCATGGTGTTAACAATGCCAAGGTTGTGGGTTTGATACCCATAGGGAACACTCACTTAGGAGCTGGACTCAGTGATCCATGTGAATCCCTTCCAACTCAGAATATTTTGTGGTCCTCAGGTTTGTCCAGGTCCCCCCAAATGGTATCACACTATTTTTTAAGAACTCTTTTCAAGTTTTACAAAGCTACAGCAAACTGAATATTCTGAGCACACACAGTCAAAAACATTTGGAAGTCTCCTGGACAGATTTGCTGCTAATTGTAGCAACCCTTAATTAAACAGAATGATTCAACAATTAGAAAGTTTTTGTGGGTCAGTTTCTGGACTGATTTTAGAACAAAAATGGAGGAAAACCCCATGTGTTTTAAAGTAATAGAGGCATGAAAAAACTCCCCAATTTGTCAATATGTTTTTATTATTAACAGGATTGTTTATTTTTTTTAAAAAACCCCCACCTTTCAGAGATGGTTATTTCCTTATTTTTTTTAATCTGTTAAAATGTGTTATTTTTGAAAAAGAATTTTCAATGAAAAATTACAGCTTCCAATTCAACTTCATCACAGTTTTTGGGGATTTAAATTTAAAATATCTGTATTTTCAAAATTTATTTACTGTAAACTGTAATACAGGAAATCAGATTTGACACAAATTGTTTTGTCTTGACCTTAAACAATTTTTCTAGAGAAGGGAAGAAAATGTTCATCACTCCAGAGAGTGAATACATGATGGGCTACATGGAAGTGGACTCACTAAAACCACAAACCTTTCAGCTGCTGGCAGCAGTTCACTTCTGATAAATACAAGATGAGTCCATTGCACTGTGAGTACAACAGTGCTGCGAGACTGAAGAGCCAGCCTTGAATTGAAAAATACTTGAATGTGAGCAAGACATTTGCTGATGAGATGGGATCAGACAGAACTATTATTTTCCTTGTAAGCCTTCAGTATCATCTGAAGCCAGTACTGTCGCAGACACCTCTGTTTGAACAGCACGCTACTTTCACTGTACATCTGCTCATGGAGACAACAAAAATTGCTACAAACAGAAGGAAAATGTGTTTCTGGTAAACTATAGCCTTCTCTCAAACACTTCCTCTTGTCGTCAGAGCAAACCTAAAATTTCATCATTTTTCTTGACCATTAAGTCTTTTGAGCATTTTTCAGCTTTCTCAATGACTCATCTATCTCAGCAATCAGCCTATTGTTGCTGAGGAAATACCCTTCAAGAAGCATATTAGGGACATCATTTCAGTGATTATTTTCTATGGAATAATTACCATTTTGTTTCATTAGTGGCTTTCTGTTTCTAATCAGACATTTATTTTCCACATTCCCCAAACAAGGTTGCCCAGCATATGTTAAGGGAGCTGTGTGTGTACCATATGGCTAAGAATAATAAATGTTGTATAAAATGGGGAGAGTGAAAGAGAAGAGTAATGTAATATAATAGATAATGAATTCAGCTACATTATATGATTTTAGCATTGTGAGGTTGCAAAGATGAAGGAGCACACATGGACTTCAAACCCCAGCAGTTTTCACTTTCAGTATTCTAAACTGAAATTTCTTTTGCCCCGTCTTGATCAGATGTGTGTGTGTGTGTAGTCATGAAATGACAAAGAAGGAAGGCTTAATTCTTGTATAGAAGTGTACTGTTTAACTCCAATTTCAAGAGAGGTAAAACACACTAAGTCCAAATATGTGGAACTGGAATCACCATGGAGACAGTAGTGTGTGGGCATTGGGGTACATTTTCTGTATTTCAAAACAGTATTTCTAAGTAGCAAGACCACTTTCTCTGGCTTATGCTAAAAAAAATGTTGGCTCCAAAATAAACTTAAACATTCCTTTTAGAACTTGGCTGGGCTTCAGGAAGTGAATTTTCACATTGCTCTAATCATCTGCTTTTGAGGTTTGAAGCCCATAAAAATCATCAGCTCAAATCACTAGAACGAAGAGCTGAAATAAAAATGGTTTGATTTCCTAACCAATATCCACAATTTTAAAAATGTCTTCTGAAAAATAAAATTCTTGTTGGATGATAACATGAGATATAAAAGGGACATTTCAAGCCATAATTTAACACAAATTGTTATCGGATATTAGACCTATTGTTTGGAGTTTGACCGATTCTGTCATCAAAATCCCACATAATACTGAAGTTTTCAGACTACATATTAATAGTGAAATGTGCATTTGGCTGGGCAGCTCTCTGACTTGCTATCAAATAGAAATCTGAAGAAATTATCTGAATGAAAGCTGTCTCAGAGCTAATTACCTTGATCCACACACAGCCTTATCCTAATAGTGCCACATTTCATAGGTGTGTTAATGTTGAAAGTTAAACATACAGAATGCTCACACTTCTACTTCTGGCACTTGTATTATAGTCAGGGCTGTACATCATATACTGTTTGTAACCTTGCTTACAAGGATTATAACTTATGACTGTTACAGCTGCAAGTTATTTAATAGCAGTACCTAAAAGCTGTGCTCATTAGGCTCCTAACCCGTGTCTCTCCCTGAAAAGCGCATTATCATAGTTGGCAATATCAATAATTTTACTTAAAGTAATACAGCCCTGCCTTGATTTTATGATTTAAAGGTAGTTACTGAGAACTCTTGAGATCTTAACATATAATTTAGGATCAGCTAAATGTACACAAGACCTTACTTATTGGAGAATCAGAGGTGTGGATATGCACATATTCATTTTTCTTTCCAACTTTTGTTTCAAGCGTACCTGGTAGATTTATTGCTTGACTGTGCTTCGGTAGTCTGACTCCCTGTGGTGATTTCCAAAGGTCTGCAGGCAGGAATATACCCTTACTGTTGCAAAAGATTATGACATCATGGATGTTAAAAAGAGAATGAATGATGTGGTTAGTCATGCATTCAATATATTACTAGAGAGGGGGTTATATGGAAACATGGCCTTTCTGTCAGGTAGAATAAATGACATATATAATTTGTTTTGTCCTTCTCTTAAAAGAACAAGGGAAAGGAGATAATCTGTCTTAATAAGGGCATGCTTAGAGTATCAACCAACAAGAAAGTAATATATTCTTAAACATCCATATGTGATCTCCTTATTAAATTAGGATGTTGAGCTAAATTTAAAGTATCAATATATAAATCAGTCAGTCAGTTAAATTAGCCAGTTTTATACTGATAAATGGGAGTTAATAAAGCAATTACTTCTTTCTGAACCATAAGGCTCTGGTTTCCAAATCAGTTGTATGAGTTATGGATTACTGACATAATTTACAAGTTTTCATTTACCTGACTTATACCCTTGATTTCTGAGGAATTAGTCCTTTATTGTATTAAAGGCACAACAAAACAGCATTTGCGTAACATTATGGTTGGAGCAAAGCAACGAAACTCTCTGACTTCTCAATTTATGGTGATAGTGTCCCTTAGTCTAGCTGCTGTTGTTCATAACATATAGAGAGTTAAGGACAGAATTGTTGCCTTAATATTGAAGGTCATGACTTCCCAATGTGTGTGTCATGACCTATGTTCTATACTTGTTGAGTTTTGCCTTTTCTTTCCCTCAATTCTGCAAGTACACACCACTAGCAGGCAGTTCTGCACCTATGCTGGCCCTTTGCTATGAAAGAGGTGGCATTAAAACTTGTCAGTGTACTGCCACATAACCTTCACGTTTCCTATTTTTATGAGGCTCAGCTTTGTCTAGGTTGACGTCACTGAAGGATTGGAAATGATTACAATGTGAACAAGGTCAAGCTTATATAAGGTGTGCCTTAAATAAATTTTCATTTTAATTTTTCACACACTTTTCTCCTTTTAATGCTTATTGCCTGGTATTTATCTTATTAGTCTATTCAGCTAGAAGTAACCTGTCTCTTGGGCCACACAAGTCTTGAAGCGTTGCACAAACTAGCCAAAGTCAGGTAGAATTTATCTGGAGTCTAATCAACTGCTGTTCTTTAAACAGCAGTTCTAAAATTCAAGAAAGTTAATGGTTTGCAGATTAAACCATTTACTATCCTCTACCATGTTACTCATTGAGAGTACAGTAAAGGCAATGGCAATAGCTGTTATGAGAGAGAGCAACAAGAACATTTAAGGAAGACTTCATGATGCATGCTGACAATGTCTGTACAACTCAGTTCATTCAGTGTTTCAAAACAGAACCCCCAAAAACCAACCAACCAACTGAAAAGAAACCAAATCCAAAAAAAACCCAAACCAAGCCCTAAATCAATAAAATCATATTCTGATGGAAAATATAAATTTTCACATGAAAAAATTGGTGGTGATGGAACAAGCTAAGAAATCAAACCTGGGTAGGTAGTGCCTGAGACATCTCAGATAAAAATAAGGAATGTAAGGTACAAAAAAATGTCAGGTAGAAATAAAGGAACCAATAGCCAGCCCATTGTAGCAGAATTCTCAGAAGGAAAAAAACCCTGAACAACAGAAGAATTATATGGCCAAGGGTAGGATTGTCCTGAGACCTGGCCTAAATGGCAGACCCCATTTTACAGACTAGCAGAATTAACAAGGGTCTGGTGGAAGAGCAACTCTAGTCTTCTTATTTACTTTGTTATATTTACCTTGCAGGCAATCCAGAAGTTGGACTAACACTAGGTGTGGGATGAAAAATTTAAGAGATTGTCTTTCAACTCTGCAGTGTATCTCCAGTCAAACATCAACAGCTAATAGACAGGCAAGGCTCACAGCTTCTGTCTTGGTGGCATGATCAGTGCTACTGTAGGATGTGAAGCCAGTAAACTTAGTCACTCACTAAAGGAGCTATTTTAATTAATGAAAGGAGCTATTTTAATTAATGAAAGGAATCTTCTTATGACAAGATTTTTATTTTTTCCTCAGTGAAATTTATTGAAACACATAAACATTTACTCCTATAATTATTATAGACCAGTATCTGCCCAGTGCATCATGTATTTTAAAGCTCAGTCCAAGCTCCAAGCATTAATGATCCAAACAATAACTCATGACAGAGGCAGTCAGGTGGTCATCTCCCTGGTATGTGTCGGAGACTAAGTATTGTTGTCAGATGTCAGACTGTATAAAAATGCTTCTAAGGAGATATCATAATGGGTTTCTTTAATTTTACCAGGATTTACCCTTAAGCCTTATGTAATTGGCTAATACCTATTATGTTAGACAGCTTCGACCAGAGCAATTTGGCCTGCACTGCTGGCATTAACATTATTGCAAGGCATCAATAGGTCTTCCAGTTATAGGCAGATAGGTGCTACCTGTCACATGCCTGGCTAACAGAGATAAATGGATTTACTCTCAAATAGGATATATTTGTAATAATATCAAAGCATCTTAATAAACATAATTAAAAATGCCTATTTTTGATAGATCCGACAGAAACTGGTTAGACTACCTAAACTATTCCACTGTTGACTCAGGAGCAGCCAAACTGCTTCCTTTTATACACCTTTCTTTTTGGCCTCAATGAAAATGAAAATTATTTAATTATTTAAAAGAAGTGGCATTTTGGCAGAACTTCACATTTCCCTTCAGTCATCTATAAATTTATGAGATTTTAGATAACAGGACTTCCCTTAATATACCTTCCAGGATGTTAAAGAAATGTTATTTGTTTACGGTATACGGAGCGATGCCAGATCTGGCTAGTCTGGAGGCAAGATTTTTCCAAGCTTTTGATCTGCAGGCTCTGGTTTCCAGAATGTTGAGATCCATGTTAAAAAGGAATCTGGTGTACAGAGTCTGTTCATTGCATTCCCACAATTATAAAACAGAACCAGATAAAAAGACTGATAAGGGCGGATTAAAAGTATGGAACAATAACTGCAAGAAGAACCATGACCAAAAGGACAGTGGTCTATATAGAGGAGGTATTACAAAATCAAGAAGCATGTGTAAGAGGTGAATATAAAATCTTTATTTAGTTTTTCTTCACACAAGAACTCAGCACATGAAAACAGTGTCAAGAGAAGGCCTTTTTTCTCTCACATAACTAAATGGTGGTCATGGAGTACTGTGGAACAGAGTTGTTAGCCACGGGGTGTTAATGGAAAGTAAAATACAAAAGTATTTGGAATCAAATGGTACTAAGCTAATTCCTGGAAGATGGATTCATCAGTGACTCTTAAACATGTAGGAAACTGCTCCATGATTGCTAAAAGTGGAGAGATTGTATCAGATTGTTCTGTACTTGTTTTTTATTTCCCTACATGACCACTGTTGGGGGTGGAATAGTGGGCTATACAAACCATTGTGTCCATGACACTTTTGTCACGCTTCATTTTCAAGGATTTAAGGAAAGGAAAATTCTCCTTGGTTATTATTGATTGTTACCTCATCTCCCTAAACTGTCCTCCAGACCAGCTCTCCTTCTTACTCTTCTGGGCTTCCTTCCTTTTCTCCATCTTCTTCTTGTCACATACACTCCTTTAAGCATTCTCATTAGGAGGACATTGCAGATGGAAAGAACCTGATTCATGTATTGAATATTGATACTCTGTACAGCCACTCCTGGACTCCAGAGACAGTGATTTTTCCTTCAGCATAACTATTGAGCATGATTATATTGCTGCCGTGTCCATTTTGTTGACCAGATTAGAACTAGGTTTTTCATACCTGATTGTTCTGAGCTAGATTAATTGTTTGTATGCAGCTTTTGGTTCTATTTAGCATAGAGGATAATGGCTCTAAATAACCACATGATCATGACAGTTAATGTAAGCAAAAACCAAAATGCTTTTGGTTTTGCAAAACAAAGAAAGGCAGATAAAATTCAGTCTGCATGTACTTATTATTCTCCAAAATATTGCAGGTTGAACAGAACTGTTCAACTGAAGGCTGATTTTAATAAATGATTCCAGCTCTGAAGCCATGATATAATACTTGTAAATTCCTTTTAGATTATTAGACTGGCAGTTTAGCATCTATCATTCAAGATAGACTAGCATAATAATGATCACAAATAGCTTATCACACAACACTGCTGTAGCTCTTTGTACACAATGGTTCAGATTGCTGTTATTCAGCTCCTACAGGTGAATTTGATGAAGTAAATCTCAGGGAATAAGTACTTAATTCTCTTATACATGTCAAAGAAAACAGTTGGATGGGTTTTATTTTTGTTGAGTGTTTTTAGTTTGTATTTCTCCCTCTGCCTCTGAGGTTTTATTCTTAGACCTTGTGCATGAAACTGAACTTTACAGAAAAACTTCCTAGGCTGCAAAGAAGTAATGGAAAATAAGCTTATACACTCATCCTTTGTTTGGATTATCATGAGATATTTTGTCATGGCACAACCAATGTAATCCCTTTTGGATGATTTCAGCCACCTGGACTAGTGCAAGTCACCCCTGCTCATGGCAGAAGGGATGGACCTAGATGATCTCTAAGGTCTATTCCAACCCCAGACATTTTAATATTCTATGATTCACTTCCCTTTCCTGGAGAAGTTTGGGTGCCTCTCTTTTTGGCTGTGCTGCATTTTTCCCTCTATGGAACTCACTGGCCAGTGCAGGCAGACACCCTTCCCTCTGGAGGTAGCACTTCATGGCATGGCTGTACAGGCCGTGCAGGTGCCAGAAAGGTGCAAGATCCCAGAGGGATTTTCCTTCTGTATGCCTATAATGGACCCTCAGGTCCCGTTCTTGTCACCTTTGCTGAATCTCCACTTTCCAAGGAAGATTTATATTCTTCTGACATTGAAGAGTTAAACAAGGGGGGAAAAAAGACTTTTACGCTGCCCTGTAAAAGTCATGTTTTGCTGGCAAACAGCAGCAAACTTGCTAGGCTTTCTTCATTAGAGCCTTGCCATTTAAGCCATCAGCGTCATTTTGTGAGGACATCAAACATGTGTACACCAGATGCTGGCAACACAGAGCAGCTCTAAGGACCTGACTCAACTTAACAATAATCTGTGGACAGCGGGTGTGAACCTGAGCTGGGCCAACACCTCATCAGACTGCATGGCTAATTGATTTCAAAATTAGAGTTGGTATTTCTGAACAATAATCTTAAAAGGCAGCAATAAAATACATCAGAATCCTTTGAGCTAGCCAAGCTTTCATCCAAATGGCTTATTACAAAGAGCTGGCACACCTGAACTTTGGCATAGACAAATAAATCCCAAAACAGTAAATGGAAACCACATTTGGCACTGGAGGTTTGTCAAGAGAAGTTTGCAGTCATCAGGAAACAAGATTTTGGATTTTTTTCCCTTAGTGGCAGGAAGTAATTCACTGGATGTATTTTATTCCAACTGCTGTGATTGATGCAATGAAAATATAGGTAATGTTGAGGAAAATGCTCTTTTTAATTTTTTTTTCTTAAATTTCTCAGTCTTCAGGATCCCAGAAGCTCTAAAAGCACAGGAAGGGTTACAGTTATCCCAACAGTGATAACTTAATTGCATCTGTCGGCCTCCCTCTTTGAACTTTGAACTGCTGTTTTGTGGCATCATGATCCAAAAGGATTTAGATCTGACTTTTGTGTGGCTACAATAAATTATACCCAAGTATCTGAGCAATGCCTGGAATCTTATCTTCAAGGCAGGATGAGGCATCTCACTTAAGGGATGGTATAAATTTGGAATACAAATCTCTTCAGGTACTAGCATTTCAGATTGGGTAGAAAAGATTGCTTTTTCCTTTGCAATAGATTGAATTATAAGAAAATCAAGGACATATAAATAAAGCCATTAATTTCCTTAAACATTTCCTGAAAAAAATGGCTCCTCAGAACTGCTTCAAAATGGGACTAAACCAATCTTTGCAGCCAGAGGCTGATGTGTGCAGTACCTGAAATCCATTTGCATTCAACATCTCCATTGTTTGCAAGCAATTTTATACATTTGAATTTGATGACTAGCAACGTAACAGTCTAGAGGCATTTGCAGCTTTCATCATTAATTGGTCTAGGTGAAATGTTACTCACTGCCTGATTACTAGCTCTGTGTTAAACTGTTAGTGGTTAAGTTTTACCGTTCCGACAGTCTTGGGTTGGGTTTGTGACAACTGAGATAGTTCTCTTTGTGCTTTTGAGTAATTCTGTTCTGTACCACCAATATTAATGTTAGCATGGTCTCAAACTTAGCTCAAAATTTGAGTCTTGATGGTATGATTACAACTTCACAAACAGTCTCAAGACAAGCGTGACTACAGAGTTGTTATACATTGCTGTGCCAAGGGATAGAAGCCGTCTTTTCGCTCTGCGTCTGACAGACGTAGCAAGCTCAGTTTGGTCGACTCAAAATGTTGTCTCTTCTTTTGGTTTATGTCTAATTACAATTTTCAGTCATGGCCTGATTCTCATCTCACTTGCAATGTGAGTTTCCAGATGTATCCCTGGATTTCCACAGCGTTATTCATAACAAAAAAATTGGTCTGTGATATGCCAACTTTCTGATTATCCAGGGCCCAATTCAGTTATACAGGTTTAAAACAAGCCTAATTCTATTAGCTGCCAATCTGTAGTGCTGTGAGAGGATAATCAGACCTTGTAGATTCATCTAACCCTTATGAAAAATTTTGCTATGCACATTATTTTCAATCTTGCCAATATATAATTGTGTCTCCTGTGGGCCAGGCATGTGAGAACACCTTTTAGTCATGTACTGTACTTTAGCTATGTTTAATTTTAGAAACATTTTCAGTGGCACAGGTTTGGGGTATGTGGGGCAATTCACATTTTTACCCATTAGTTAACTGCAAAAGTTATTTTTCTCCCTATTTCAGTCTAGTAAAGTGAGCTGAAAGAGTAGAATTTTTAAAATAAAATACCTCTTTTTATATTATGGGCATCTTGGCCTTTTCACATCCATACACATATTAACTTAGCATGCAATTACTTAGTCATTAATGCTCATGTAATTGTTTGGTGTTAGAATAAAATATAAATTAAACTAAATGTCTTACATGCAAATAAACACTAATGGGAGAGATTCAGACCTCTCTTACTTCTGCTCCAACAGTCTCACTTCAGCAAGAGTTGCAGAGATGCAAATGAGAACAGATTTACCTCTAAATTTTTGCATTGCTCGTAATGACACTTCCTTTTGCATGTGCAGCATAAAAGCAAGGACTCGTTTTTGTAAAGTCAAATAAGGGATTGACATTTGTAACTTAACTCCAGCACACAGCTCTTCATGTTTTCCTCCTACTTCTACAAGTATTCATATGTAAAGCAAAAGAATACATCAAAGTGACACAAACAGCATAACAAGAGTCTGTCTACAAAGTCCTGCGCCAGCTGGGACTCTTACATGGTTTAGATTAGAGTCCAGAGAGTGCTAAGGCTGGACCACCACAGGAGAAAGAGCTAGGGGACACTGCAAGTGTTCCCATGCACAGTAATAGACAAACACCTGGGTCAAATTAATCTAGGTTTATCCACTGTGAAAATTCACAGGGTTTAATGGCTTTCCTTACCTGTGAAGGGGTGGTCTACTTATAGGACTTCTGTACAGACTCTGATGCAGAGGGGCAGATTGCAGATTTTTGTGTGTTAAAGGTCAAAATCTATAGCAAGAGGCAAACAGGTGGGAGTTACCACACAGCAAACAGAAAAATACAGCAAATATATGAATTCCTCAGCTTTCATTAATTTTTTTTTGAGTTTTGAAAAGCAACTGAGATGCTTTTAAATCAAGTTCCAAGAGAAAACTATATTTGTTGGTTATGAGGAAAAATAGTAAACTACATTTCTGCTGTATGTGTCAGGATTATTTTATTCTAGAGAAAGATAATGGAACACCTGTGATGTTTGTATTTCTGTGGAATTACTTTAAAGGTTTTCCCCTGTTTATCTCTTGGGCTGCTCTATGCAGACTCTTCATTACAAGAAATTTTTCTATTTTCTCAAAGTTTACCCACTCTCTATCTTCCTTTCATGTCAAAATATGGAGCAGGATTTTGCTGTACTTAAATCTTCAACTAGGTCACAACAGAACCAATGGAGAGGGGATATGGACCCACTCATTTGCAAAAAGAAGCTTGGCTGTATCAAGTATTTTTAAGAATATCCTTCAAATATACCATTGGTCCCATTAGCTGTCATGCATAACAAGAGGTAATCAGCAGGTTTCCTAGCTCTAATGCTGCTGTAAAAATAGCTTTGGATTAGGGTTTGTTTGTTTGCTTTATCCATGCATTACTCTTTGATAACAATGTTGCAAACACAACTGTGCTTGTCTTCTATATGGAGATGGATGGACTGGCTTTCTCCGAAACAAGGCCAGGAATTCAACAAGATAACATGAGGGAAATCAGAAAGTAACTGGAATTTTTACAGGACTTCTTCTACACTGTAAATATAGCCTAAGTTTTCTGTACTGCTAGCTGGAGCAGCTTCCTGGCTTGGTACTTACATTGCTGAAAGACCAAGGGGTATCCCTGGCTCAGCTGGCTCCCCCAACAATATAAAATGTTTTAATGTGGCTCACCACAACTAACAGAAAGCTGTGCTGCTGTGTAGTGTCATTGCTTTACCTGTAGTGATGAAGCCACAGTCCTGTTGCTGTAGGAAGCCAGTTGCCTTATCATTATAGGTAAAGGAAGAGCCTCTCCAGAAAGTTTTGATGCCTATTAAATATTGTATTTACTCTGACAATGGAAAACCTATTTCTCTGTGAGTAATTGAGACATAAGATTTGTTTCTTGTGTTTAGTTTTAAATAAGCCCATCAATCTATCAATACAAAAAGTAGAAATGAGGCAAAGGGACAGAGCAGTTCTAAAAAACAGTGATCTCCACTGTCAATCTGGAGGACAGGCAGAAATGGCTAAACAAACCTGTTATGCTTTGGAAGAATAAAGATTTGTGGATTGCAAAATATTACAACTTAATAAAAACCAAACTGCAACTTGAATATTTAAATCTTTATTGCATGTAGCAACACATAATGTCCATAATAATTTATGAATTATATTTGTCCAGGAACTGACTCCTAAGGAGAGCACTAAAGGACCATGATGCCATTGTTGGTGTATAGGAAATTTGTGAGGAAGGACAGTTTCATGATTCCTGGTCAAGGGAGAAGAGAACACTTAGAAACAAGCACTGCAGACCAATATTGACTACTTGCACCATGGCAGTCAGTTCAGGTGATGTGATGGCCCTCTGAGAAGTGCTCTGCAGATGTACAGCTAAAAACATCAGTATGTTGGTTTTTTGCTTGATTTTTAGGCCTTGGCCCTTACAAAGTTACAAATAGAAATCCCAAAGGAATAGAATGAAGCAGACATGACAACAGCTGTGGAGAAAATAATTTATAATACTCAAAATAACATTAAGGAATATGATATATGGGTACACCACATGAATAAAACAATACATTGGCCTGGAGTTCTTTTCTTTTTTTTTTTGCCAGATGTTGCTTTGCTAAATCATATGGGTATTTTCAGAACACATAATACACAAGGCACAGACTGCTAAAGGCAATGATGATATAATATTAATCCTTCTGGTGCTTCTCCAGTGTTTCTGTTTGGCTCTACTCACCTTGAGTTCACACTGATGGGAGTCTAAGAGACATTGAGGAAAGGGAAAATAGTGTCTCTCCCCATTAAAAACTACCTGTGACACAGTGTGGCCTGACCTCTCAAAACAATGTCAGCAAGCTGCTGGTCCAAAGGAAAACATCTCACAGAAAGACAGTGCATTAACAAGCATGCTAATGACTTTTTACTTGGATCAGAAGGGCAAAACTGTTATTTAGATATCTACAAATTAATTGTTTATGTTCTACCAAATATTTCTAGCTACAGCAAAATATCTGTGCTAATTTAAGACATCTGAAGATCCTGATGGCAGGGATGAAACAGGACAAAGAAAGATATTATAGTTTGTAAGTGGAGTAATGTAGAAAGACACAATAATAAGGACACCCTGTTATCTGATGTGCAGTATGAGGAACATAATATCAAGAATAAACCTGCTGATTAATATGCCTTATTCTAAGCATATTATTTTCAGAATTGATTTAACTTTTCTGGTTACCACTTTATCTCTCTTTCTGTGGAGATCAATCTATGACATTTTTCTCCTTTTATAGCTTTATTTTTCCTTCTTTGTCCAGCATTATCAAACTATGACACAAATTCAATTATGATGTTGTGATGCCAAACCTGTGGTCCTGGCAAAGTGTATCATGAGGCATATCTAGGTAAGTGAATTAAAAAAGCATCTGAGCAGGTATCTGGTGTGTGTCACTGCCCATTCTTCCATAATAAACAATGCTCTTCTCCTCATTCATTTGTCAATCACAGTAACTAAAGATTATTATATGCTGTATGTACGTGACACCAGCAATTTGCAAAGTCTGTTGGCAAGAAAATCAGGTTAGAATGACAGAGTGAGAAATTAAGCAGAAGTCTGATGTAATTAGCTATAACAATCAGTGCTCTAATTTCTGATTTATTGTTTCCTGTTTTCCTGCTGCTTTCAGTCCATGCATACTGTATGTGCTTCATATAGGTCAAACAATTGTCTTATCAGTCCTGGCAAACCAAGAGGTCAGAGTTAACAATATTTATTTAAACATGCAGGATGCTTCCCACTGCAATTAGGAAATAACTATTACTAATAGATCTTTGGTGCTATTTCCTCATTTATAAGACTTTGTAGAGACATAAAGGCAATAGCGAATTCAGATTCAGCCTTCTTTGTAAATATTTCTTGCAGATAGATTTACTTGATGAGTAGCATTTTGGTTTGTTAAACTGACCCCACTGAATTCCACCAAATGACAATCTGACAACAAAATATCAATATGAAACGTTTGCACATACACAGATCTATTCAATAACAATGGGCATGTGGCGTTATGTAATGCCAGATCTTAAAAAAAAAAAGGCAATCCAAGTCTTGGTCCCTCTGAAATCAATGAGAGCTTTGCTGCTGGCTGCAATGGGATTACAACTTGGCCCTATAAATTTGTTCTGGCTGCCTTTTTCACATTGTGAAGAATTTAAGGTCTTTGGATGAGCGATCCCTTTTCATAATCCAGGACTGAGCATAATTTACTCTTACATGGTTCTTGCAATTTCAGTGGGAATTCACATGACTGCTTGCTTTGATTGGAAATATGCATAGTAAATTGTGCATCTCACATATTTACTACATGTATTGAACTCTTTAGTTAATGGACACATTTTCCTAAAAAGTGAGTCTAGGAGAGATGCTTAGAGTTCATGTACTCTGGTCTCCATAGTATTTCTAAAAATAAACTAGAACTAAAACATTCCTGACAGAAGCTGACCTAGCATATTCTTCCAGATCTTTGGAAACAGAGATCCCACAAACTCCTCACGTAATCTGTTCAACTATTTACTCCAGTACTCTTTCAGAGGTACAATAGCAGGAAAGTTCTAAACCAAATACTCTTGCTGCTGCAAAGTAATCCAATTATTTTCCTTTCTATAGTAGACATGGGGAATAATTTATTCTTTGTAGTAGCCTTCTACATAATTATGTCTTATTTCTTCTTAGTATTTTTTCTCCTCTAAAATGATTGAATTTTAGCTCTTTTTATTTGAAATTCACATTTACTTGATGTCTGATCATCTGTTTTGTTCTGTGCTGAGCCTTGTCCACTTTTGACAGTGCAATTGCAAAACTTGGTGCTGTATGTACACCTCTTGTGTTTATACTTCCCACTGTGGTGCTTTCTTTATTGAAGTGTCAAGACACCTGTGACTCATGTGATGCACTATAACATCCAGATCCTTTTCTGTAGGACTGCTATCTGGGCAAGACATTTCTCAGAGAGTATTTGTGAAGCTGATTGTTCCTACTTAAATATTTTATTTGCCTTGATTGAATTGCTTTCTATTTATTATAGCTTCTTTGTCCCATTTGTCTTCCTTATTTTGAATTCTAACCTTGTCCTCAAAAATGCTTACACTCCTCCTAGCTGGCTATCATATAAGAATTTAATAAACTTACTGCCTGTTGTACTGCCCAGAGCATTAATGAAATGATTGCACAGTACCAGACTCCAGACAGATTTCAGTAGAACTCTTGTTGATACTGCCTTTCAACATATTGTTTTCCAGTCTTTTCTGCACCCTTATTACAGAGGTGTAAGGAAAGAAGCTATTTTCCTGTTTGGTTGGGTTTTTTCCCAATGAAGTGAATATTTATGCAAAGCAGCATAGACTGTTTAATAAGTGAAGATGCAGTACATTATTTTTGGCTGTTACTTTTCAGTGGTTAATTTTAAAGTACTTAGAAATAGATGCTTTGTTATATTTTCAACTGTCTGAAGTCATGACATGGTTCCTTGGCTTTACTTTTCCCCACTTTTAGAAATAAGCAGTATATTTCTCTCTCTTTTTTGGTGCTCCAGAACCTTGACCTCTGCAGATTCTCTAATTTCTAATGATTCTAATGATTCTAAGTTTGGTTCCCCTTTAGATATCTTTGTGCAGTCCTGTGTAACTCAATGAAGACTGAAGCTTAACCTTTTTGATTTTGGTGCTAATCACACAATTTGTAACCTCAGATCATTACTTTTTTTGTGAACCATGAATCAAAAGAGTACTAAACATTTTGTCCATCTTGGCATTATCTAGCACTGTTAACAGTCCTGTTGGCTTTTCATCCCTGTTGATTGCCAGGATAGTTTATTGCTTTGAAAACTTATTTTTGAGGAGAGGATCCATCTGTTCAGAACCTCTGGGTGACATCCATCAGTGAGGGCCAGATCTGAAGTCATCTGTCCAAGGCCCAGGGCAGTGCTGGACAGGAGTCATGACTGCAGCACATAACAGCAGCAAATTTAGGATATGGGTACTATCAATGAATTAGATTCTAAGACATTTTAGAGGATTTGGTGAAATCATCTGCCTATAAAGTTGTGTGACATTACCAAAGGGTGCATGAGAATGGAGGGAAAAGGAGGGAAGAAGGTGAACAACATAAATGTGAAAAACGTCAGCTATTTAGATTGTCTATATAATTTTCAGGAAATGTAGCAAAATCCCTTCCCATTTCCTATCCTTCTGAAAATTAAGAGAAGTGTGGTTTTTCTCAGCAAACCTATACCTGCACATGGAGCAGTTGTGCTTTGTAGACTGCAGCACATGAGATTTCTGTAGATGCCTTGAATGATGGGGTCTGGATGCCCATCCCCATCCCTGGGCTGAGATATGAGCACTGTCAAGGGCCTGAATCTCAGACTGTTCAGAACACCCACACCAGGAAAGAGAGAACTTGAGCACTTGTTGCGCTTTGGAGCCTTGCCTCCTTCACTGTACAGATTGAAAGGCACTTGTTGTGCCTTTCAATCTGTACAGTGAAGGAGGCNCTTTCAATCTGTACAGTGAAGGAGGCAAGGCTCCAAAGCACAAAAGACTCACACTTTAGACAGACATATAATGACAAACTAAAGCAGAGATTTAGCTTCAGCTTCTTTTTTTTTTTTTTTGTTTTTGTTTACTTATGGAGAACAAAGAGGCAGGATGTGTGTATGAACTAAGTGGAGAGCTACTGTAACTCAGCATGGGAAAGAGAATCTGACACATGTCCACANTTTTTTTTGTTTATTCCAATGGGCACTGTCTTCAAGCATTTTTGTTTCCTTCTGAAGTTTCCACTTGTTTCTGATTTACTGTTACTACTTAGAATGATTATGATTTTGGAAACTTTACTCATTAGTATTACTTATTTTTCATGCATATCAAGGAACTTTATAAACAGAAAGAGCCTAATTCATTGATAATGACACATCAAAGTTTGGGTAGAAAGCAACTGGAATGTGTTGGGGAGCAACACAACTGGAACTTAGTTCTCAAATGTGTGTGTGCATGTGTGCGTGTGTGAAGTTACTGTAGGAATATATCACTGTGTTACTCTGCTGGTTATCATTCAAGGATACAGGAAAATATCTTAAAAGCTCTTGGGATCACAAAATAAACCACTGTAAGAGCCAATTTACTGCTGAAGAATTTGTATTTCTTGTATTTACAAATTAACATCTTTGCCAAATGTTCAGCTAGCATCAACCATTATAGTTTCCCACAAGCCAATTTATACCACCTTACAATAAATAAAGGTAGCTGTAGGATATCATAAAAACAAGACACACTGATTAAAAGTTTGTGGCTGATAATCATTGTCCAGATTACTAATACTAAATATTAGTTTAATTGTTTTACAATTTCAGGAAAATACAAACCCAGCAGCATTATATTCTGCAATCATTTGGGGTATTTATATCCCCCAAATTTCAGTGAACTAGTTTTTCTCATTTTTTCCCCTCAAAGTAATTCATCTTACTTATTTGCTTCCAGATATTGATACTAATTTTCTTTGCCAGTTAATTTGAGGGTAGAAAATACAACTTGGGCTCAGTCCTCCTTGTTTGATAATTTAATACCAATATTATTTAGGTTATTAGTTTTACTGGTAAATCAAGAAGCAAGTTGCCGGAATACAGCTGTGACCCCAGGGCAGGAACTTTCTGCCAGCTGTCACCTTCTGACAGTTTGGGCTGTTAATTACCTCCAACAGTTGGAGCACAAGCACCTCTGTGTCTGCCAGCTGGCAGCCTCTGCCTCTCACTGGCAGCCTGAGATTTAAAACCTGTAACAAAAAGCTGTTATGTAAACAGTTTATTGTATAATACACAATGGCAGCAGTAGACCCACACTGGCAATCAAAGGTGCTCTCTGCATTCACAAGTGGTTAGGGCTGGAAAGGGTGCAAGATCCTGCTTGCCTCTTTCCACCAGTCAGCAGACAGAACATAAAGTCCAAAGTGAAACAGCCTGAGCTGAGGCTTCTCAGGCTCTGCATACTGGGATCTAAGTGCTTGAATTGGTGGTACTGTTGAACTATTCCAATTACTTTAACATGTGAGAATAAAAGACTTTAATTGCCTGGTGACACACCAGTCACCAGCCCAGAGAAACTGCAAAAATCATCTCTGAGGTTTCCTTCTCAGAAAACAAATGCAGACTTCCAAAGTGCATTCTCAGGTCCTCTCATTTAAGGACTCATTCCCTGAAGTGGCACAGATGTCCCTGCAGCTTTAGCTGGTCTGTATCTGGGAAAGAGCTCATGATTGCCCTTCTGAGGGAGCAGTGTCACCATGCTGTATATAAAACCTGAGCTGCTCAGAAGTGTCAGAAGCAGGTTCCTTATTGCAAATTCATGAAAGGCTCTCTTTATAGTCATAATGGCTCAAAGCATGCAGCTAAAGCAGTGCTGGAGCCAGACAATGGGACATCCCCAAAATGTGGCTTGCAATTCGGCTTCTGGAAATTACTATATTATGACTTTACTCATCAATTGCTTAATTTTAGAAAACAGAGCAAGAGGAAGGTACCCAAACCCCCTTGTTAGCTTCAGCTGAGAGGTTAGAGCACTTACAGAGGGGCAGAACTGGACTGCCATCCATCCCAGACCTGACAAGATTCAAGCCCCCATGGCATTTGTCTGCAGAGCAGCCTGATAATTTCCAGGTGAGCTATGGCCACCAGAGATCTAGAACTGCAGAACTGATGAAATCAAACAAGAGCAAGAAGGAGCCCAGCTATGGACCAGCATGAGGTGCTCTCATAGGATCATATGCTTACTCTCTGTAATATTCAAGTATTTTATGTGCTGGCTGCTTGGTGCAATAAGCACAGTGTTTCTGTAACAGAAATTTGTGGAATTTTAAAGACCTGGGATAACAACAAAATCATGACTTATCTCTCAATTTCCAATTGGTTGCATATAAATTTGAATTCAGTAAATGGAAGAAATGTAAGGAATACTCCTACTATTAGGTTTGTATATCCAGTATAAGGGTGTTCAGACATCTGTTATCACTCTCTCATGCTTACGTAAAGCCCATTAATACTGATGATAAGCAAAATTTTCTTGGGTCCTTTAAATGGTATCATCAGAACAGGAGAAATAATTATTTAAGGATCAAGTGGACCAGTAAACTTTGTTTTCAGGATTTGAAATAAGTGAAAAAGAGACTTGTAACAAAATTATTTCAGTGGATTTTTTTAGGTGATCATTATAGAGCATTCTTTTTCTCTCTCTCTTACTAGATTTTACTCAGAGTCAAAATAAATCAATCATATCTTGATTTAAATATTATTTATTACATGGAAATGAAATTTCACATCAGTGGCACACTTTCCATAGATGTCACAATGGACACTTGTTTATTAAATTTATTCTAAGAAACACTGTACTTTATGTCCTTTGAAATAACTCCTAGAGAGAAAGAACAACTCTTAGAGAAAAAAAGCTACTATAAACCAGCAATTTGTACAATGGAAGCAAGCCTGGGGTTCCCTTATGCAGATACAGTTATCGGAATTTTCAAGTTTTTCATCTACCTCATCTTTTAGGTAGACTTGAGCACAAAATTTGCTTTTCAATATCAGGCATGGAAATGCTCTACCTCCTCCAAGCCCTTGCAGACAAAGGGAAGTTGGAACCAGCATAAAGCTGTTTAGTAACAGAGGGGGATAATTGTCAGCTTATCAAAAACTAACAATAGCAGCCCAACTACCACCCATCTGGTCTGCTGTCATCCAAGTAAGTCTCAGCCTCCCAGGCCAGAGGTGCCCACATAGTTTTCAGAAAGGAAACATCTGGGAATAGCTTTTATATCACTATGGAGCATGCAATTTCATTCCTATACTTGCAATTTGTGTTTTCCTGACAGTTATTTCAAAGCTACAAGCTGAATGAGGTTTAATCTCACAATATCTGTTTGGAGCAAATGGCTGAGGTGGAATGTACCAAATTGTAGTTTTGACTGTGATGGAACTTCCCAGTATTCACACCAGTATGAAGAGAAGCAAAGTTTGACCCAGTGCCTTCACACCAGCATAACACTGGGAGGATTCCTAAAATATGTATGTATTCTGAAATTTGAAATTTAATGTAAAAGAAAAAGTAATTTTAAATCAGTTTTTTTTTTTGCATGATTTATACAGATGAAATGTTTCTTATGAATTCTCTTTACATTGCTATTGAAGGATGCTTTGAAAACAATGCACAGAAATGGAACCAATTGCCAATGTGAAGAAAACCTGTCTTCAACAGGCAGGGCTAAAGAAACCTCCATTTCTTTGCATTCTCCTCTGTAAAGTAGTGGGAAACCTTTGAACAGTTCCCATTCCTGCAGGCAATTCCCCTCTCATGGTTAACTTCTTCACTGCTGGCTCAGCAGTCACATCTGCCTGTGTTGCCATATCACTTTGGTGCTCCCTTGAAGCTGGGGAATTGCCAGCAAGAGATACCTGGTATCTATCACCAGCAGTCAAGCTATCAGACTGACTGGAGCAAAGCCATTTTAAAGTTATATTACAAACATTTTCTGTGATTTTCACAGATCTGAAGCACCCTGAGTATTGCAATTTTTTTCATTTAAATAGACTTCTATTTTATTTAGCAGTAAGAATAGAAAATATAAAAATATTTCAGCATGAATTTTCTTTTTATATTTGAAAATATTATTTTAAATGTTTTCTAGAAAGTATATTTTTCAACAAGTCTATTGTCTTCTATCCCTTATATTTGTAATAATAATTTAAATATAATTTCTTTTGCCTAAAGTTTTTGTATTCCCCTATCCTTTCCAAGATATGTCTGATTTGATTTCTGCTAGAAGGTTTAGATGAGAAAATCTTTACTGATACTTAGGCTGTTTCATTGGAAAAATTCGGAGTATTTTATAATTTTTTTTTTCCTTTTTCTTAACCAGATATCATGGTCTATTTCATAGATTCAAAGCTGAGTTTTTGAGTTGTTCTGATATTTGAGCTCTTTCAATTGCTTAAATTGTGAAGTTCCCCATTTTCATTCACATATTTTGCTTTGTGGGTTGTTTGTCTTACTGATGGCACACACCATCTTTTTGCCCAGTGTTCCTGTCAGGCAGATCTTTGAACAGACATTATGCATTTGCTATATTCCTATTTCACACTGACCACAGCATATAGCTAATTTTCTGCCTGTGAGTAACCCTGCCTGACTCAATTGCTTTGCCCTGCTAATGATTCAGAAGTGTGAGGGCAGGAAGCCTGTGTGTTCTTGGGCACTCAGTGTCCAAAGCCAGGCATAATCCATTGGGTGCCAGCCCTGCAGAGGGAATGAGCCTGGCAGTCTGATGATCTTGCCTTATGACAAAGACATAAAATTCTATGCTTGAGGCTGGAGGAGATGTGGCCTGCAGGAGAGGGATATTTTATATTGCCCCCTTTTTCCTTTTTTTTTTTTTTTTTTAAATGTGATTTCCAGTACCATAGAGCAGAGGGAAATGAAGGAGGGAGAAGTTCAGGAGGAAGAGGCATTGCTCAGGCTTTCTTTGATCTGCTCCAGTTGAAGCTTTTCTGACCCAGACAGACAGATCAAAGAAAGAAGCCAGAATACAGAGCACTTGAGACATTTCATGACTGTAGAAAATACTGCCCCAAAAGTGCTTCTTTTTTAGTTTGAAAAAATGCTTGCCTTACATATAAACTGTTGTGGCACTTATTACTGGAACCAGATGATCACAAACTATCGATTGTTTTATATACCTGTGTCAGGAAGGCATTAGCTATATAGTGCCTCAGATAAAAAACCTGTGACTGGTACGTGAAGACTGCAGTAAAACTAACAGAAACAAATGATAACAAATTGCACATCTATTTTATTTATTAATATGCCTTTGCTTAAAGGGATTCCAATTTCAAATGTTCAGTAATCCAGTGATTGGTAGAAGACTTTCTTTGAATATTAGTAAATCTTAGTCTCAATAATTTAGTGAGTGGCAGCAAAAAAAACCTCCTGTATTGCCATCTTCAATCTGTGTTACTGAGTAGCCTTTACAGAACACAGAGGTACCACTGAATAAGGACTAAATCCTGGTTTCAGTATAAGCTATGTGCTGCATTCTTTATAGCCATAATTAGACCCCATTCTGCCCCAAAGATGCCTCTAACAAGGGCTGGTCCTTGTGATTATCTTCCCATGCTGTGAGCAGTCACACTGACTGACCTCCACTGACTCCTCACGGGCCTTGTTGGGATTTCTCACTGGGCTTGCACATCAAGTGCAGGACGTGCCTTCGGCACCAGCTCCAGCAACAAGCCCCTTCTGCTGAAAAGTCATAATAGCCTTGTTTATGTGGCTTTCTGGCTTTTTTTCCTTGTGGGAGTGGATGGGCAGCAGCAGAGGCTGAGTGCAGGTTCTTTCTCTGAGACAGAGAGAAGGGTGCCATCTACTGAGGCACTCACATCCCTTCCTGCATCCCACAGGCTTTTCACGGAAGCCTCTCAGCCGTGTGCCAGACTGGAAAGCTCATAAGACCAAAGTAAATCCATGCATTTGATGAAACTCATTAAAAGACATTTCAGGAAGAGCTGCATTTGTTCAAATTACTATGTTATTCCATTTGCTGCGTCCTAAGTGAGAGTGAGCAGCTTTATGATGAACAGGGACATGATGCAAAGATCATTTTGGCACATATATTTTAAAATAACAAAATTCATCATGAAAACTGGCTATTTGCACTGTTAGAGGAGGGGATGAATTGAATAGTTATTGTGTAGTCATTTTGGTTGTTAACTCTGAATTTAAACTGTTTATTTTTATGGAATCAGAGTTTCTATTTAGCCTTTGTTAAAATCTGCTTCATGCCGATAGTTATGCAGCTATTATCATTTCATGGCATGCATGGGACTTCAAAACCATTATCTGAAAATAGATTACAGAATTATTTCTGCTAATTCTTTAATCTGATACTACAAAATCCATCACTGTGATATTTCATGTAGCAATGGTCACAAATAAACAGCATATTTTTCTCTTGTGGGGTCATCTTTGAAAATTGTCTTCTAGTACAGTCAGTATGTTTGTTTCAAAAGCCAGATCTGTATTTTGCAGAACAGACTCGTTTCATTATCTGTTGGTATCTGTCTTCTTTAATGAGAAAAGGGCACTAAAGACACGGGAGAGACAGAGCAAATACCTTCATGTGTGACTGTGAGTAAATCACCGTCTGTGTGTAAGCCCAACACATGCTTTCTGTTCATAATCCACAGGGGAGTGTACTAATCATGCATTTTTACTGCAGCTCTATGTATCCAAACATTTGACCAGGTAAAATTATTGGAGATGTCAGGGAAAAAGATATATTTGGTGTTCTTACTTTCACCTCATCTTAGAACATAAGCCCCTGTAAATAAAAGCTAATCTTGGCAAATCATGTAGAAAAAGTCAAAATCAAGTTGTCAAAGCAATAAACAGTCCAATACAGCTGACAGGTCTCTTTGTTACAAAATAATACACATGTCAGCCATAAAAAAGATAGGCTGAGACCTAAATGTACTGGTTTTGAAACAAGTATGAAAAGTTCTTGGTTTTGGGAACCTATACCCCTGAGCCATGATAAAGTAAAAAACGAATTTATTTGTTTTTTTCCCCCTAAACATTTTTCATCAGCCTACCTTGATCTAAGAATTTATTGCACATTGACAGCAAAAGGAGAGAGAAGCACTGGCAATTATTTGTACTGGCTTTGGGGGATTTAAAAAATTTTATCTGTGAATGACAATTGTGATAGAAAATGCTTCATGCTGGTGCTCTTTGTGCCTTTTTCATTCTTACCACCACATTATGAAATAAATGTAAATTTTCAAGTGCAGATGTAAATGCCATGAGTGTTTGGCATCAAGAAAAATTTATGGCATATCAAATTGTTCTCCTATGTTTTTGCATAGGTTTTACAATCAACAGTTTAAGTTAGCAAGAATTGTGAACTATTTCTGAAAGGTATTTATAAACAATAGTCAAATTTATGCATGCAGGAAGATACTGAGAAGTTTGAATAGCACTGTCACCATGCCTATGGTCTTCCTTCTCCCACTTACTACTTACTGTTACAATTCTATTTTCAAGATAGATAAATCTCTAACCAGGTATATGAGTAATTTTGATTTAAGCTTCCAAATAAAACAGAGTACTACATCTGTTATCCAAAGGCCACACACTTGTAAATGTACTTTTCTTTTTAAGTTTCTGACCTTCCTTGAGTACTGTAATTTCTTTAATGCAGCTGAACAAGGTTCAAAATATTTAAAGCCAAGTTCGTGTTTCTGAATTTAATTTAGAAGCAGTATAGCTAAAGTGTTTCTTGGTGTTTGATATCATTACCTATGATTTTGCCATAGGTGATTGAATACTGTATTCAGGAAAAGCACTGAAGAAATAGGAGTTGAGCATACCTGTTAAAAATGTAGGTGGGTGCTTTATATTTTTCATGCTTACTTTTCTATTATTGTAATTTACAGAGTTTCTGAGCTCACAGAAGTGCTGTTGTGACAGTCACTGGAGAGATACACAACAAAAGGCAGTACCAATTCAATGCACCTTGTAATGATTTCTTGCTTTTCTTCTTTTTTTTTTTTTAATACTCTCCACCCCAAAATTGTGAAGAATCATCACAGATTTAATTGAGTCTATCTAGGCTGCTTTGAAACAAAGATGCCAAAATGCAGTAGTCTGACCACTACCAAATGATATTTTTAATAAGTTACGATAAATCTGTTGATAAGCAGAAAATAATCAAGAAAATATTGCCTTCAAATTTCCTAGATAAATGTGAGCAATATGCATGTGAACTTTGAAACCTATTGCCTGCACGAGTGCTATGAATCATGAACTCCAGTATTTGAACTCCAGCTTTTATATTCAGTTGTTGTTTGGCTTGAACACAGAGTTGAGGCTCTCCATACTTTAGTTTTTGTATATTTAAGAAAAGGGAGAGATGGCAAGAGTATACTTACCCACCTCCCCTTTTAAGGGATGATCAGTTAATGCTGCTATAACACTTTAAAGATAGGCTTTCCAGAACTCAAACATGATTAGACATTTATACAGATAATAAAACATTCATACTTACCTAGGATAAGATAGGAGGGATTTAAAATACTCAAGCCTCCTGGCATAACTAGCTGCTTGAGATTAAAAGGGAAACTTTTTTTCCAACAGGCTGGTTATTACTTAGGATATTACTTTTGGTGGTTGTGGGGTAGTTTGCATGTTACTTTGAAGTATCACACACTGTGTTGGCTGGAACAAGACACTCGTTTAAACAATCTGCTGACCTCAACAAGCATGGCAGGTCTTATTCTTGTGTGCTTCTAGATCCTCACTGCCTGGTGGAGATGAGCCCTTTAGCTTCTGCATGCATCTTACTGATGCACAACCCATCTGTCTATGCTACCCCACATGGCTAAGGCATGCTCCACCCTGCCAAGCCCTTAGGTATTTCAATTTTTCATATTTTTTGATGAAATTGAAGAGCTTGTGGTTCTGATTTGGTTCAGTGGACATAATTCCAATAAGAAAAGCCTTACTGGCTAAAAACTCTCCAAGCCAGCCAAGTTGCTTTGGCAGAATCAGAAAGTAAATAAATAAATAGACACTTCTGGTGACAGACTTGGGGTGGGGTCATCCCCTCTGACAGAACAAGAATAGAACACCCAAGTATTGTGCTGGTATAGCTCAACTCTCCTCTAACCATTGCCCATCCATTTTAGTAAGCCCAATATATATGGGCTTACTAAGAAATAAGAACATTCCTCTTTGAGAAAATGCTATTTATAGCACTATGTATTTTTAATTATTTTTTTTATTTTAAATTTTGTATCTTTTTGGCAACAAAATGGTTTACATTTTTAAATACACACAACTACATGCAGTGTGTGTGTGGTATGTGTACATGTGTTTGGGCAATAACTAGCTTAAATTGACACATGATTAATTTTTTTAAACTTGCTTATCAGACAACATGTCACATTTAATTTTATTCAGTTCATAGTTTCTGTTTTACTGCCTCATTATATTCTTCGAATTTACTGGATATTTCTCTCTCAACCCTTTTCTTCCCTTTTGTTGTATATTTTTATATATAAATACACACATACATGTACAGAGAGAGGAAAATAAATGCTCTGGGGAAATCTTGAAACCCTTTTCCTTTCCTAAACAGCAACAAGGGATTTACATTTATAAATAGGGAGCCAGGAGCCAGCAGGCAGAACGCTAACACACAACATCAGTGAAGTTACACAGATAAATTTTTCAGTTCTTTTATCTAGTAAACATCCTAACGATCAACATCAAAGGCTGAAGTAAGAAGCCGTTCTCTTTTGTGCCAGATTGAGAAAGAGTGGGCTCTTTTACATCTCATTTGGGAGATATGAGGAGCCTTTGAATGGATCATTGCTTTTTATGGGTAGTAATGAGGTGAGAAGTATTCTAGTGTGTGGCACAGGCCTTCATTAAAAGCGTGAAACAGAATGGCTTATGGTTAAAAGGAGTAATTTGTTCTAACATACTTGCTAAATTGTGCTGTAACCACGCCAGGTCGCTGGACTTCATTTTCCATAGGATTTCCGAATGCATTTGTGTGTAATTATTCTGCCTATACAGAGTTGAGGGATTTTTCCAATGACTAGTGCTAACTAGCTGACAACACTCATTCCTTTACTGGAAACTTCTCTAAATGCTATATTTTAAGAGGTGTGGAAGAGCCAGATTCTTTTTTGCTCAAGCCTATATTTCCTGAAAAAATTAAGAACCAGCACAACAGCATAAGTGTAACCGATCCAAAGGTCTTATTAACATGACAAAAATCCCGGGAGCCATCCCCTGGTTGAGGCGCCTTCGCCTTCAGTCTGAGAGGATTTTGTCAGAGAGGACCATGCAAACCGAAGGCAGCCAAGCTGCTGTATGCTGCTGGCTCATTTAGAAGGAAGTGCTAAGGTATTGAAATAAAACCTACAGAAATTGTCTGGCTTAGTTTGTGTCTTTCACAACAAACAAACAATCAAACAAAACCTCCGGGAAAATTCTATATGCCATTTTTCTCTAATTTTTTTTCCCTGTCCCATTTTAGGACTAATATCAGTATCTAAAAATAATTTAAAAACCTACAAAATTAGTATTTTCATTAACTCAAGCCAAGCTTTTGTTTTAAATGCACACTGAAGAAAATTTATGAGATTTCAACTTTTGCTCGGAGTCAGGCAAGGAAAGTGTTTGAAAGCTCAAAACAATCTCCTTCCTAGCTTTGAACTGAGGGGAAGGGACAGGACTGTGCCTGTATGTGCGTGTGCATGTGTGTTTGGCAGCAATTAAAATATGAGAGCAGTGCTTAGAGCCACATGCTTCCTCAGAAAATGGTAAAAGTTGCATATGTATATAACTGATGGAGAATTTGCCCCATAATGTTGAGACATCTAAATACAGTTGTTTCTTAAATCAGCTTACTATTTATTTCTGTGCAAGTGAAGAAAGGCTAGTCCACTTTAACCTATTCATATGAATGAAAAAATGGAGGAGTTTTGTAAAGAATACATGAAATCAAGTCCTGTAGCAATTTGTCTTCTGAGCATCAGACACTTAGAAAACTGAGAAACAGAGAAATTATTTTCTCCCCATATTTTCTAGCCATATTGTGAAACACAGAAGGCATCAATGTTTAATGTTCATCAGTAAGTGCTGGGGTCATTCCTCATAATCCTATTCACAACATTTTGTTTAAATTTGTTAGTGGCAATGATTTAAGATGCTTATTTTAATGATGTGGAAAAAACTAGAATAAAGCAGAGAAGTACAGTCTGCTTTAGTTAAACAGCCACTCCCATGAAAGTGATATATATATATGATTGTGTGTTTGTATATATGCAAGTATAGTGTATATATGTATTATTATATATGTGTATATATTATTATAGAACATATATACATTACATTGTTTGAACAAACAACAAAATACAGTCTTAGATTTTGCTATATGTTACATTGTTTCTCCTATCTTTTTCAGGCACAGAGATTAAATGTCAAGAAAAAGATTGGGTAGTCTGTCAATAGACATCTGGAAATTGTAAGAGTTCAGGCAGTGACTATATTTTCTCCTTGACTGCAAGTGAGGAAAGTCATATGGCTTCTTACAACAATGAGATGAGCTCAGGTTGTTGTGAAAGTTTTTAAAGGATGCCTGAGACAAATGTCAGCTACTTCGTTATTGGGAAGATCTGAATGTCCTAAATTTAAAGATCTTTATGCCAGATTGATCATGAACATGATATTTACACATGTTAAAGTCAGGGTATCAACAGAGATTGTCAATTGTCTTGTGTTGTGAATCACATGTTTTAACATGTATTTTGGAACTGATGGCTTCTCTATGGTTTGAAATAGTGTTTAAAAATAGACCTCTGTTTTGCACTGACTTCTTGGAATTTAGGTCTGCAAAGCCAGCATTGGCCACCTTGCAAACACCACGGAGTTTGTGTTGCAAATACAAGTTAAATGCACTTAAAACCAAAACTGACTTGGTTTTAACTTGCTTAGCTGCCAGTGCTTCTGATCTTCCTCTTTATCCAGCTTTGTCTCCAGACTAGCTTTGCCACCACTTGTTCAAAGGAGTTTATTCTGTGGATAATTGCAGAATTGATAACTGCTTAAAAGGAGGAGAAAATAAAGATGAACAAAATGAAATCACTTGAGACTGGGAAATAGGAAAATTAAAAACTCCATCGATACGACTACCAGAAGGTAGAATGCTAACCACAGTTTGAAGCCCTGGAGCCAGGTTTACTCATAGAAGATATGAAGATCATGAAATTGTTGGTCTCAATCCTGCCTGGATCTTCCAGATGATATTACAATTTTTTTTTGCTACACAGAAACAAAGGTTTTTAAGTTTGTAAAGGACTCACAGATTCTGATATCAGGATTGTAAATGCTGCTATTAATGCCTTCTTTATTAGCAATTATTAAAAAGGCAGAATTAAAAGCAGTGTAACAAAAGTAAGTCTTGCCCCATGCCTCAGTTTCTCTTTACAGCATGTAAATCAGCAGGTATCTGTGTTTGAGCTTCACAGAGTTCAAATGGCTTGGTGCTATTCAAACCCTTTATTAAGAGACAGAATCTGAAAGGGATATGGTTGTGTGTATAGACAGTTGTTTTGTGTAATAATGTCACAAATTACTCCAAATCTCTCCTGATTAATCTTGAGCCAAATTATTTTCAATCATATGTCAAGATATTTCTTGCTTCATGAAACCTAGCAGTGATGATAAAAAAAAAAACAAAAAAACCCAAACAGATTATCAGAAGGGAAAAAGTTTTACAGTGAGACTGGTCTCAGTGCTGTTTTTAGGAGTTGGTGCCAAGGTCCCATTATCCCTATTTATTCATAAAGCATCACACAGAGGAGGGACATAAATGTGTACTATGTTTTTTCTCAGACAGTTCCATTACAACCAAAATCCTGCTGCTTTCCTCCTGTTATATACTCCTGCTCACAATCCAGAATCACCCTATTGTTCAGGAAGAAACTATAGAAGGCAGGGATACACATCCTCCTCATTCTTCTAATTTTATACAGGACTGGATTTCTAAATTATGTTACTTTTTTTTGCCCAGTAGAAGCTCCTCTAGAAGACAATTACTTTTTTTTAAGGTGACTGATCACATACTTTGGTTGAAAGTTTTATTTGCCTTCTTCCCATGTCTCCTGCCTTCAGACACAGGGCAAATCTTCAGCTGGCAGACTAGGCTTTATTCAGGAATAATAAATTCAGGACCAGGCTGTCCAGGTTTGTGCTGTGACATGACTCCTTCATGCCTTGAGTAAACTTCCATGCACTACCAGAATCCTCGATTTCCTCACCCACCTCTGAAAGGCCTGAGTATGTGCTGAAAAGCTCATTTTGCCAGTATAACTATTTACAAATACAACCATTTTAGTAAGTTTTGCATGAGAAGTTGCATTTCTTTCCCTTGTCCACCAGGCAGGTGTGTGGGGCAGACCACACCCAAGCTAAGAACCATGTGGGTATGGAGTTACATTCACTCCATCAGTCCCCTGCTGCTACTTGGTGTGCTTTTGTGAACCTTAACTACCTGCTGAGATGGTAGGGAGAAAGGATAAGGGAACCACAACCAGAATGAGCACATCAGCAGTTTTAACCATTAAAAGGTTTTCCCTATCCTAGTACCAAACTTTTCTTTTTGGAAACTACAAAGTCTTGTCTGGCATAAATAAATTCCATCCATTCCTTCTGAAAAGATGAAAGTATGTCCTGCAAATAGGATGTTTATCTATTAAGTTTAGGTTTAAACCTAAGCCTGTTGCTGAGGACTCAGAGGTGCCAGAGGCTAGAGCTGGGCAGAAAACTGACCTGACCACAGCAAATTCCCTCTCCAGCCTGAGATCTCAGGGTGAGATCTCAGCTGTTTGAATGGAAGCTGTGGGTCAGGAAGTCTCTCTCAATTGTCTGTGCCCAAAAATACATCTAACACAAACAAACCCTGGGGACTTTGCACATAGATAATGCTGAAGTTTTACGAGTGTGTTATTCCTCTGATTAGAATCCCCAAAGAGTGGAGTGCAAGGAGAAAAATAAGGCATAGCACTAACTAAAGATGGGAAATGCAAATGTAGAAGGAAATAATTTGAAAATTATTCCAAAATGATTGTTCAGTTACCAAATACCAAA
>VZRH01000516.1:250147-296648 GCA_013397555.1 Urocynchramus pylzowi | reverse complement strand
AATATTTTCAATACAAAAAAAAAAAAAAAAAAAAAAAAAAAAAAAAAAAAAAAAAAAAAAAAAAAAAAAAAAAAGGTGGAAGTCAGTGAAAGGAGAAATTATTATTGCTTTTTTAATTTTTTGTTTTGGGTCTTTCATATCATTTTATACCAGTGCACTGATATGACATAGAGCAGAGCCATATAAACAGTTGCATTGGCACAACTGGGTAGGCAATAAATTGGAACTGGGGTTGAGAGAGCAAGTAGATGAAACCAGGAAGAAAGGAAGAATATGAACATCTTTTTTCACATTTTGCTGTTGAATTAATTAATTGAGTCTAAATCTGTGCTTTACAGGGGCTTAACTTCCTGTTCCTGTTAACTTCCTGTATTTATGCAGATTTCAAAGCACCAATGCTAGGGAAAATATCCTGGTAATGGCACTTGTACCCTACAGCAGTGGGGGAAAGTGGGGTTCAGTGCTGAATACTATGAAGAAAATCTATGAAGTGCCATACAACATTTTGACCTACTGAAAGTGAAACACATGGGCTGCTGCTTAAATTGCCATTTCGCATCAAGGCAGCACAATTCTAATGTGTTTACTACTATTTTTTCTTTTAAAATGCCTAGAGGAAAATTAATTTTTATAAAAATGACAGCTAGGCCTGACCCTCCATCTTTAAGCTCCTACTTGAGCCTTAGAGATCCAGCACATATGGTACAGTATGTTACAACCAGCTGCTAATTGGGCTCCCTGCAAACATGACTATTAAGGTCAACTGAATCAAATAATGACAGCTCAAGCTTTAAATCCGAGGGATCTATGCCCTTCTGCTGATTGCACACAGCTCCCTTTGCTACTGGTGAGAATAAAATGGATTTATCCAGAAACAATAGGCTCCTAGCCAGCTTTGATATTATTTATAGTATTTCTAATATTGTTATCCACTTATAAGTGCATTTGGAGTTATACATTAGAATGTGCAAGGTCCACTCAGACATTTCAAAACAAAATTATATGTACTTGGATTGTATATAATGCATACTGAATTTGTTCTTAAATTTCTGTCTTGCTTCCTTTTAGTATGTATAGATAAAAATGGAGAGTAAAATTAAAAATTATAAAATTTTAAAATGTAATAGAATATCAGAAATCCTGACGCTCCTATATTGTGAGAGCATATTTCAAGCAGTACTGCTTTGATCTTGCTGATTTTATCATAAAGTGATAGAATACTACTTTTAGCAAGCTTAGTGGAGGCAAGAAAAAGCTTAGGAGAATCCTACAGCACTGTCTAATAACAAAAGTCTTGTAATGTATATGAAATCTTGACAGTGGCCAAATAGTGTGCTTGTGTCTCAGCCTGTTACTTTGTGAACATCCTGCTAACAAAGCGTGAATCTCACATACACCTCAAGCTCGACTGTCAAAGTCAAGAGAGCTCCTGTTGCTCCCAAATATCTGTATTAATAAACTGTGTAAACAAAACTTTTGTGGATGCCTTGCTGGGTCTGAAGTCTTAGGGACCTGTTGCTGATTAAGGAGTCTCTTTAGTTAACATTTGTCTTTCACATTTATTTTTCAAAGTATTTCCGTAACAGGCCAATGTGACTGAAGTTTCCTGACCCTCTGCCAATCACAATATAACCTTCAAAGGAAAGAGATAACCTCCCACTGAAGTAAGATACGAAGAAATGTTCTTCAGAAGAAAGTCCAGTAAAATTCAAATAGGGAGTGCAAAACTGGAACTGGTTTAGAGAATTATAATACTGAGATTAATTTAACTCTTTAACAAGTTAGTCCCATAGCAAAGGGTTGATTTAAATCAGAGTTCCACCTCCCCATACATTCTGTAGGGAGCAAAAGCAGGGAGAGATAAGCCCTTCTGTGGCAGACACTTTGAAAGGCAGTGAGAAGCAAGGATCTTTCAGCTAGGACTGCTTGATGTTTGTCAAAAGGGAAGAGCTGAGATAAGCAGGACCTGAATCCTTGTTTGCATTATAACTGAGTGAGCAATGAAGCTTTGGTCCCTTGAGGTACTCTGATACACTGATATTTATTTCCAACCCAGATCATAAATTTGGAACATCATGTTTTGTGGTTTGTTGGAAGTTTTTGTCTTTTTTTTTTTTTTAATGAACGACTCCTAACAAACATGATTTTAAGAGTAGATTGTTTTGACTCCATTTGCTTATCAGGCTACATTGCCTCTTGAGCAGTAACCCATATGCCTTGTGCCCAAATTCTTCCCATGTCCAGGTTTACTGGTGGGGTGACTTTTCTTTTTAAACCCCGATGTACTGTGTTTAGATTAAAGAGGTAAGAGAATATTAGAAGGTGCAGCAAGAAGTGTTACTCCTGTGAGAGCACCTGTGGCAGACACATCTCCATTTATGACCTCCAGAGAAAGATGGTAACCTCCCCTGACTCAAGCCACCAAATCAGATTTCTTTAGAAGGTAATTCAATTAGCAGACAATAAAAATATTTTTTTATTCTTTACACAATTTTCACTGAAAGGCTGATTTCCACTGAGTACATTTTCTTATCTATGTTTCTCCTTCCTAGACAAATAGCAAACTGATGTTGTTTAAATGATGAGAGACTCAGCTAGCTTCCAGGACTACAGTCAATATGTTACCAAAACATCATTAGGGGCTTTGTCTATTTTCAGCATTCATTTTTACCCCTTTGCTTGTTTGCTTGTTTTTGTGATTGGCATTTACAAAACTCCCTAGAAACTTGATCTTTTGGACTGAAAGTTGAAATTCTGGTGGTCAATGTTTGGGGTTTTTTTTTTTGATTCTGAAGGGAAACAGCTCAGAATCAGACTGTATGGTCCTTGCACAAAACATTGACAGTGACATATTTTCTGGTTCTCAGTAACCTCCAGGAGCATGTGTGTTCATTTAGAATATGTGTCTGCAAATATGGCTCACAACCTCACTATCTTCTTCGAGTAGAGGAAGATTAATTAGTCATCCCTGTTAAATGCCACAATAACCCATCATTGTTTTAACCAGCATCAGCCTTGATTTACAGATGTGAAACCAAAGAAGAAACTGCTGCCTTTCTTGCCTAATATTTGGTCTAAGTGTCTAAACATAATGCCGTGTTCCTTTTCACAAATCAAAGACACTTTATTTATATGGGTCCAGTGCTTGCTGAAGTCTGGAGGAGGAAGAATGGAGAGACACTGCACAGTAAATTATAGTTCAGAAGTTAGCTGATTGTGATCATGGAATAATTATCATCTGAATAGTTGTTTTTTTTTTTCACTATAAGTCACATTTTATTTTCCACATTCCTCAATGATAGAATTGACCTAAATTTACCAACTTTGCAGTAAGAAGCTCGTCTTACCCTCTAACAGAAGATAACACAGATTTAAGTGAGGCAACAAATACACTGTTATGACAAATGCTTAAAATTAATTGTTGTCCTTGAATTTTTTTTCCTTGCCCAGCTTTCAAGAAGGCCACTTAATATTCTGTTTTGATAAATGCAAGGGTATATGCAAGGAGAAAAGAGGAAGAAATTCCAGCTTGTATCTTTAAAGCACTGGAATGGTGTAAATTATTACAGTGGTTTCACATTTTCATGGGATCAAGGCAACAACAGTAAGCTCATAAAACAGATACCACTAATTATGCAGAGGAGAAGTCATAAAGTCACTGATGGAAGTATGTTTTATATTCATGAACACATCATTAAAATTTTAAGACACACTATCAAATTCTACATTTTAATACTACACCCAACAGCATTAAACCCTCCCAACAAGAAAATCAGATTGTTTAATGATTGTGCTTGTCACATAGGTTTCATATGTCTGCTGTTGAAGCAGATGTAGCCTTTTCTGTTGCTGGATGGCTTTTTCACTGGACAATTAAAAAATAATTTTTTATGCAGTTTGTGGAAAAACTAGATACAACAAAAAGGAAACAAAATCACCAAAAGTTAGGAATATTTAATTGCAGAGATATTTAAATTTAGCCAATCACATAAAATCGTTTTATAGTGTTGTCAATTTGTTTTTACTTCTCTTGTATTTTGTTTCAATGAGAAAGATGTTTTAAAATAGTAGGATAGTGATTCAGGCCGGCTGCAGCCAAGCACACAAATGTTAGGTATTTCAAAGGAATTTTTAAAGTAAACGTGCCTTTAATGTAGCCATTTAAGTCAAGGGCAAAATAGAATAGGAAATATTTCAGGATTGCCTGTTTGGCTGAAACTCTTGGAAGATTAAGGAGTGTCCTGTACAACTTTCATTACTGTCATGAAGAGACTGAAGCCACTGTGAAAATATTCATGTGAATAAGGCCCCAAATTCTCTGATGTTGAAAGAAATGCAACAGACAGCAGATAGATGTATTGATGGCACGAGTGACACTTTCAAAGATGGTTCTTGTGATCTACCAGAAAGGATCCTGGTTTGTCTTTGGACTAAGAGATGCAAATAGCTGTGCAGTTGCACATGCACACACGATGCCCCTGCCCTACCCCTGGTGTGGACACACAGTCTCACTGCTCTGCTCCCCTTCCCTTCACAGTGAATTGTGCTGCTTCTTACATCTGGGACCTCCAGAAATAACTACCTCTCTAGAAAGGCTGGGCACAGTCAAGGAAATTAACAGCCAGTCTTGTTTGCCAGCATTAGTAACTAAAAAATTCAAATACTTACTGCTGCATTTAAAGGATTTTTTTTTTTTTAACATCTAACAACAGATTAAACTAGACCCTAAAGTGGTCTAGCTCTAGTTAATTACCACATGATATTCAAATACCAGCTAATACCATAGTTAAACATTTATCTGACAAAAATTCAAGAGAGAGCTTCAGTCATTAACATAAATTTATTGAAGTGAGTTCTCATAGGACTCAGTGAAGACTTCTGCCTAAAAAATCCATGGCTAAATGTGGGCTAATATTAGGTCTCCTCTAAACCTTTCTTCCTCCGAAGCCAATATTTGGCCTATACTATCTGCCAGCATCTTTTTAATGAGAAGCACACATCTAAAAGCTCTCACAGCTCTCAAAATTTAGGAGTAAATATTTTAAAATTAAAACCGTATGCTAAGCAGTGCAGATTTGCTGGTGCAGATGTTATTTTTGGCTCATTTTTTTTAACTGGTTCGTAACCAATGTGCTTCAGCCCATTTTTCCAGATTTATTAGTAGTATTCTGAATACCACGGATATAGAGAAAGAAGTTGATAGAATAATATCTCAAGATATTTTAGGTGGTTTTCTACTAAGCAGCAAAGTTATTGCTAAAATTCTGTTAATGAGATGTATCATCAGGACACAATGTATAGCAAAAGGGAGAAAAAGAGAAAATGGAGATAAAAATCACTTAGAGAGTGGGATAAGGACCATCCTGCATGAAATTCTACACTCCACCTTTCTCAGGAGACTCACACAATCATCTGCCATTTGATTTGGGATTGCTTTGTGTAGTTTCTGCAAGTCAGAGTACAGTCATGTAAGCTTTTGGTGGTTTTATGATGGTGGTCCTACATTCATTCTAATTATTTAGGATTCATAACTATTTCTATTTGTGCTGTTTACATTCATGCCTGATATCCTCAATATCATTCTTCCCTGAAAGAAACTGAAGTCTCTGGTGAAGAGTTTTCCACAGAAATTTTCCATTCTCTACTAATTCTTAATTAATTCAGTATTAGTTGATTCTCTGGTTATGAGGGACCCTGTTGTCAGCCTCATTATGATGGCCAATGATTTACTTAAGAACAGATCATGTATTTTTTCCATAAGTAGATCTAATTAATTTTATTCCATCAAATGTTGGTTACTGAGATCTTAAAACCACACTATTTAGAAAAGTGAGCTTCTCTTTCAGTTGGGCATGGAAAAACACTATCATATTTTTTGGATTGCAAAAACTGGATCAACTCAGTTTAACATCAGAGGGGACAGTGCAGTAACAGAAGGATTAAAGCACAGAGCTGACGTTCATGCCATTTATGATGATCTGTTCAGGTATTTTTCTTGGAGACCAAAGTTGCTAATTCTTCGTTCAAGAATGGACAAGTCTTCTTTTTAAGCTGTATTTAAATAAGATAAATGGTTTTTACTCTGTGTGATTATGATGTTCTTACTGTTGTGAAGATCTACTCTGTAAATTAAGTATTTTGAATTTGCATACCATACAGGCTTAACATGGGACCAATTTTTAGCCCAAAACTTACTTAGAGAATTAAAATACTAAAAATTGTGACACTTAAAAAATAATTTTTTTAAACAAGCTAAGAAATGTGAAATTTGAGAATGAGAAGCTCCTCAGCCACAGACAAGAAAACAAAATAATAGACTATAAACAATTAATTATACATAAGAGTTACAAAGGGAGTCTGAACATAGGTTTAGAAAAATGTCTGGGCACTAAGGTCCATTCCACTAAACATCTAATATGATAAGTAGTCCCACAACTGCTGGAGAGCTGATCAAATAGCAAAAGCAGTTTTTGCATAGTCAGGTCTTTTGGCAGAACTGCACAGGGTTTGCAGGTTTCCCATTTTTATGTCTTTAAACATTTTTGTTTGAGATCTTTCTGTTAAGTTTTGCCAGTTACACCTTAGGCCTACATAAGATGCTTTACTATGTTTGATGGTGAAACAATAACTGCAGATTTTCTAAATGTCTTTAATTACTAGAAATCTGTAAAGTAGAAAAGCTAAGTTGTTATGGGATTCTTACATATTTTAAAATTATTTTTTCCAAAATTGTGGATGTTTTGCAGAGTGTCACTTTTTTTTTGAAAAGAAACAAACCTCAAACCTGCAGGTCATTCATTTTTATTGCCCTCTGGAACAAAACAGAAACATGCAAGCAATGGAAAATGTCAAAACCAACATTCTCACTGAATTGTTAAAGAAGTCCTGATATTTTGGTGAGAAAAGATTCAGGAAAAAAACCCCACTTTTGACTGGCATGTTTACAGACTGTCATTCCATAACCAGAAGGATATGTATTTAAACCAGATAATTCCCTTTACTAAATCTAATAATGGCACCTTGCTAGAGACACTGGCTAATCAGTCAGCAACTAAATCTAGGCCTAATTTATCAGACAAACTTCATTAAATAAATTTTATATTGTACACTGCACAAAACTGAACTCAATAATTGGGATTAATTGCCACCTTCATCAGTTTTAGCAAGGTCAAGGATTAAGCAGGCTTGCAGAATGGTCTGACCTTTCATTGCAATTCTGCTTCCACTGAAATTTTTAGCTGTCAAATTCACAATTGTAGGTTTTACAGGAGATTGTCACAAAACAGATTTTGATGTGGTATTATCCATGTCTCACTTTACCCAGCCATGGAATAGCCAGACATTAACAAAATAGCTGCTTTGAAAGGCAATGTGAAAATAATATTGAAGTGCAAGTTTTTTCATGTTTTGATGCTTTTTGCTACAGATTAGGAACTAAAGCCAAAAATCAATCACATTAAAAAGAGAAAAGATAAAACAAGATTAAATTTTATATATACAGATTTTATAGAAAAGTTCTGAATAGAATATGAATAGCTGAAAATTTCATATAAAATATTTTTCAATGGTTTATCATTTTAACTTTTCATGAAAATGCCCCTAAACAAAATATTTTCAGCCAAAAACTTGTCTGGTTTTGGTTATTTGGGAGGGAGGAGGTTGAGGAAGAATTAAGATTTTACAATATGGGTCTAGAAGTGCTCTTCTGCACTTGGTTATGTATATTTAAGACATATCTCCCTCCTGGCATGATTTGCAACACAATAATGGAGCAATGTTGAGAAACCCATGTTATTGCCCTCAACTTAAATTCCCAGAATTGTCAATCTGGCAGCTGTCACAGTAAAACATTTACATAATTTTTAAATTACAGACAATTATACAAAACTCTTCTCCATCAAAGGATTGGTTTCCTTCCCCACCCTTCCCCTGAAGTCAATAGCAAAATGTCCTTTCTAGGCAGTGGGAAAAAAGTGCCTTGGTTATACTTACAGAAGAGCACTGTATGCTTGAAATCATATTTTTGCTTTTAACTAGTACCATGATATTAGAGAAAATATGTTAGCAATGGGGATGCTATAAATAGTAGCTATGAAGTCTTTGATGGTAAGCACAGTTCAGGCAGAACATACATGATGACTATTTATGGAATGCTAAGAAATAAACATGCAACGATGGCTTTCTGGTTTTGTAAAACTGTAGACTCCCATGACTTGGAGTTAATTATTAATATTTTTTCCCTTTTTGTTTTTTTAGATGAGAAAAAATCAGCATTTTTCTAAATGACTGAAAATTGTAATTGTCAGTCAAGGAAAGAGTTTCTCTCTTGTCTCTTTTTTCTTGCCGTCATCCCTTCAGCTATATGAGAATTACATTTTTTACAGCTGTTTGAATGAAACAACACAGGATTGCTCTTATCTGTCCCTGGTGCTGTGAATTTTTTAGCCAAATCACAGCCAGATGGACAGATGAATACGATGCAAGTATGAATGACCTGCCAGTGGTTTCATTTCAGACGGCAAGGTGAGCCTGAGTGTGTATGTGTACATGATGCACACTGTCTGTGTGCAGGCCCACGAGCTCACACGTGCTGTGACTGGTGCTTGGCCAGAAATGTGAGACAAAGAAGTGGTCTTTGTATGTTTTTGGTATGTTTTTCACAACATACTTTTTGTAAAGTATGAGTGCTTTTTGTATGTTTCTTACAATTGTTCACAAAAGCGTTTAGCTGTAAAAAGCTACATCCAAATGCGTTTTCTTTTGCTAAAGCAGCTGTTCATATGGGAAAAAAAATTAAAAAAGGGAAACAGGCAAACCCAGCAATTTTTGTTTGATTTTACTGCAGGATGCATGCTCGGCTGCTCCTCTGGTGATGCCCACAGTGCCGTGGAGCAGCGGACCTTGCCCCTTTTTGTAGTTAACTGGTGAAAAAGACTGCATCTGCTTATCCTCAGGCATTAATACAGCTAAAGGAATAAGACATCAGAGGCCTGCAAATGAGAAGGTCTTTTTAAATTTACAAAGCATTTGCTCCTGAATCCACCTCAGTCAGTTTGGGGAAAGCGCTTTTGGCACCAAGTCACCCTTCAGGGAAAGACTGATAATGATCACTAGAGACATACTACGGGCTCCTGCCTCACTCACTTCAAAGGCCTTCTCTCTTAATCAACATTAAATCATCATTTTGCCTTGGATATAGGGACAGCTGTACACAATCTATTTGTTTTAAAACAGATTAGGAATGGGTTCTCTGCCAGAGTATAAGCTGCATGATAAATGTACTTTAAAGCCATAACTAGGAAAAAACATCGCTCCCTTCGTTAGTTGGATTCCAGCACTAGCTGAGAACTCACATTGCCTCGGGACTGGACCCTTTGGTTGTCCCCAAGAGCACCCAGGCAATATGACAACTTCAGAAAAATCCAGTGTCTGCTGATCTTAGCTGTGTCTTTTGGTGAATTTTCCATGAAAAGCAATAGTCACAGGAGGTAGTATCAGATTGTCTAGGTCTGCTTTCTTCTTCCTTTTTTTAAATCTCAGAGTTAAAACCACTATTTCATCCACTGACAGTCTCACAAGGTGACAACAAAGGCCTTTTATTACCCAATTAAAAGTTGATGGCCAGATAGTTGTTAAATAATTAAGCAAAGGCCCTAAATTACAGGGAGGAGGGGGGGGAAATCCCTTCTCTTGATCCATGCTGGAGATATTTTTGTATGGTTGCTAAGCATTTCTCTATAAGCTGTTTTTCTCGCACAATACAAATGCACTGGAATGTGCAAAATGGAAAAGAGAAGTCCAGCAACTAGCCATATTTCCAGAACAGGACATTATGAACTGAAAAGCAGTGGTTCCCAAAAATGATTTGAGAGTCAAAATGAGTACACAAAATGAGTCAAAAAGAATATTCTGAGAACAACATTGTGATGAAATGAACTACTCAATTTTTTCATGTGCAGAGACAATATTGTTCATGAAAGACTGAAATGAACCCTTCCTAATTTCCACTTTAAAAAAAATTGAAAATAAAAATATGAAAGTATTACAAAGAATGTGTCTCACAATGAGAAACTTATAATGTTCAATCTGTATTATTTAGAAAAAAACCAACAAAAAGACTCGCAGGCAAAGTGATTGTATGACACTAGCTCCTTCACAGGGAGAAAACAGTGTTTTTAATACTTCAGATATTAGAGAAATGAAAAATAAATTTAAGAAAATTGAAGCAAAAGTGAGACAAACTCAAATTGAAAATGAGGCCCAGCTTCTAAGAGGGACCAGTAGGAAAATCTATCAAATGAACTAGTACCTTCTGCACTATTTTCTTGTTGTGCTTAAGCCAAAACCAGTCAACATTCTGGGGGGCTGCATCCTAATTAAAAGTATTAGCTGCTTTAATTCAAATTGCACTCCACTCAGAAGAAGCTGAGTGAAGTGCAGTGCCTTCCAAAATAAGAGTGCTACAGCTGGACAGGAAGATCTAGCAGCTCATCTCGAGCTCTAGCTCTTCTTACGTGCCCTTGGTTCAAGGACAGGTGGCACTGCATGGCATTTTCAAGCATCTGCCTTAACTGAACATTATCACAGGCCTGTGCATGGGAATTTCTGTGCCAGTGGATGTCACCAGTTGCACAAAGAGAATGCATGCAAGGGGTTGGGACTGTTGTGTCTACTCAGAATGACAATAATTCCTATCTATTTGGTTGGACACTTTTCTCAAGCCAAGAAAATAAATTATGAAAAACAAAAGTTCAGATTACTTACATTTTTATGATAAATCACAATTTTGCCTTAAGCATTGTTCTTTCTTTAAATACTCAAGACACAGAATGAATGTTTTTTCTTGATACTCTTATGACGAAATTCAGAATATTCTACTCTAAAAGAAGTCTGATTGTTACTTCTGTCTTTATGTATATATATATATATAAATGTTTTCTTTTATGATACAGATAATTGAAGACGAGGAAATTTGCCAGAAAACTGGAAGCCAGTGTAGCAATGCAGATATTACCACCAACTTGTTTCCACACTGTGTTTATCACATGGTGAGCAAGGAGTAAATGAGAAATGCACCCTAGCTTCTTTATGTAGGTGCTGTCATAAAGAATATTAGATTTCCAAGAAGCCAGGCATGGGAATAAAGGGAGAAGAAAAGACAACTAGATTAAATTTTAGCTAGCAAGCAGTAGAGGGAATCAGCTAAGCAAAGGGAGATGGGGATATTAATTCAGTAAAAACTGGGTAAATTTTTGGCAAAAAAAAGAGATTAAAGATTAAGAGGGGGAAATCCTAGTAACATGGAGCAGAAGAAAACACATCATGTGTGGAAAACCTACCTCCTCTCTAGAAAAGGGCTTCACTCAGTGGAGCTGAGCAAGAGTATTACATTGAATAAAGAGAGGCCTGTTACTGTCCTGCCAGACAACCTATTTTTCAGTGCATGAGAATGCACCAGATCATCAAGCTAGTGAGCAGGATGCAAGGAAGGAAAAGCTATATAAAATGAATCTTATGCATTTGAAAAACAACAGAATGCAAATCAAGGCAACATAAATTATAGAGAGGGAGTGAAAGTTACTCCAGGGGTTTTATCCCCTGCCCCCACAGGATACAAGCTATTTCCTTTGAGTTTGCAATAGTAATTTCAAAATGCTACTCCTGGCACTGTCTGAGCCACATGTATTTTCAGCACTTGGCAAGAAGACATTTAGAAGATAGAGGTTGTTCCTTTACTTGGGAAAGGGAATTGAACTTCTTCACTGTGACAGTAAATAATGCGTTTCTCCACCGAGGTCACTACTGCACAGACAACAGTGAATTTGGCATTTCCTAATTTTTTGCTCCTTGACTTTTCTACCTAAATAGCTTTTTCTCTTCACTGAGCAGTTGTCCACATGGAGTCCATTTTTACTGTGTGTGTGCTCATGGCTAGCGCAGGCACAGGGAGCACGTACAGTCCAAGAATGGACTATATGTGCATAACACATTTCAAAGAAGCACAGTTCCTGAGAGGTAAATAACTCCTTACTAGGGGCAATATTGACTAAATTAAGAGGGGATTGTCTGACAATTGCCAATGCAAATTACTAATCTTTCATAATGTACGCTGGATAGACAGGGTTCTGATTTCTCAACAAATGTTCACTACTGAGTAATTCTACCAAGTAATTTGAGACAATTTGTAATTTGACAGGACTGAAGAGTTATGTCCCTTTGTAAAGCACATCAGACTGACTAAATATTCCAAAATTAATTTCCAACAATGTCCTCCAGTATGTTACAGTTCTCAGACAGCTATGTCTTATGTTATATAAAAATGCTAAATGGTGTTCATAATTAACAGTAATGATGAGGGAAAGGCTTTCATTTGTGAAGGCAGTTATAGGACATAGGAATAGCCATTCTGGATTAGATCGAAGCCTGTGCCTGTAACAATGACCAGTAGCAGATGTTAGAGGAATAAAAGAAAGACATAGCAACCCCTCCTTTCCTGTGCAATCAGACACTGTAAGTCTGTACAGCCAGACTTTCCTGTGAAAGGGCACATATGCAAGAAGGTAGCAACTTGCCCGTATTTACCTGCTTATTTGCAGAATTCTGTTTTCCAGAATTCTCTTCCATGTTGTGAAAGACTGCAGCCTCTTGCCAGAAGACAAATGGGAGATTTTATATATCACTGATATTTGCTGAGCAAATAATATCACCCTCTTCAGAGAAGCTATGGCATGCTGAATGTCAAGATCAAGCAAAATACCCAAAGTGTAAATCTGAATTTCTTCCTAATATATCTAGTGGAACTGCTGAAATGGCTGTGTTCAGTGTTGTGGTATAAAAATCACTGACCCACCTTGATAACTGATCCTTATTGAACAAGTAAATTGCAACTTTGATTTTTAGTTTAATCTACTATTAATGGTAAAACTCGATTTGAGAAGGACAAACCACTTCAATTTTGTGTGTTTTTAATCACCGAGTAATTTAATTTCTTTCTTGTGGGAAGAGACACTTGTGTTAGCTATAGTTGGACATAAGAAATATGGTTTTAGTAGTTTATGTATTTCCGGTCTTGCTTTGTCAGTAGCTATAATTTTGAAAAATTGGTAAACTTAAAAGAATTCAGATTGATAGTTTCACTTTCAAGTAGTGACCAACGTACGTCAACATGCAATATCACATAGTTTGGAAACTCAAATATATACCTGACAGATACAAATAAGAAAAAGGGAGGAATCTAAATCATGGCTGAACTGTATCTGGTTTGGATCTTGTTGCTCTTTTTGAGATCTGATTAAGAGACTCTGAGCAGGCAGGTTTGCTTATAAGAAGCTATTCTGCAAATTATAATGGGGAGGTCAGAGTCTCAAACTGCCATGAAGTTGCTTGAATTCATTGTTGTATTTGGGCACCAACTTAGAGACAATGTCAGGACTGTGTGGAAGCAAAGTGAATTGATGTTGCTGTCTTTCAGCTTATGTACCTCCCCAGATGAGAAAGGGTTAAGCATGAGTTAGGGATGCATGTGAAAATATATGGGTGAAGGAGGAAAAAAAAAAAATTTCTCTTCTAGCTTGAGCCACTCCATCTGTTCCCTTAATTCAGTGGCAGACCTTGATGGGACCCTGGGATCCGCTAGTCCCACACTTCATACAGCTTCTCTCTGTAAATTAAGTTGTTGGCCTGTGTTACTGAGGGTTTAGGAAGGTGAGTGATGACCTTGGTTTGAGTATGTTTGTATAGAAACATGTCACTGTAGGGTGATGTCTTTCCTCCAGGGACATAGGGCCCAATACTAACCATTTGTTAAGAAAATACCAAAGCTAAACATATCCAGTGTATGAAAGGATCCAACACCCTTGCCAAGTGTAACTTACACTCATCTTTGAAACATCAATGTACACAGTATTTTAAAGGTTATTTTTAGCACTTGTCTTTTAAACTGCTTCCCATCTGATGCTAACATCTTGCAACTTTCAAACTAATATGAGTTATTTTTATTATTAAAATGGGAAATGTCTTTAATATAGTGTATTATGACAATATGTTTAATATATATTTTTAAAAGGAGATATAAAATAGTATTTATTCTCAAGAATCAGGACACATAATGCCAGAGAAGTACCACAATGCTTTCAAGTTCTGTGTTTCTTTATATAGTTAAGATTAAAAGTAAAACTTTAATGACAATATAGTTTTCCTTTATTCCCGCTTCCCTGCAGTATTTTCCCAGCAGTGATCTATGTTCCTGAGTCTGATGCTTGCCTGTTGTTGTTTGGAGAATCAGTTGTGGTTATTCAGTTTTCTGAGAAAGTTCTATTAAATCACGTTGAGTTCTCTTACAGCATTTATTTTGAAATAGTAAAGTAAGGAGTTCAGTCAAATCAGTAATTTTCTTTAGCTTGTGAAGTACACCAGAAAACATAAGACAGAAATTCAGATTAGAACCACAGTTTTCAAGCCAGGTAGTCTTAAACCCAAATTCCTAAATGTGGTTTTAGACTTGAACTTTAGCATCTGAGCCTGAAAGTGTTGGCCTTGTTTCATATTTCTATTGAGGATTGATTAATGTGTAGTCAGGATGTTTTTCCATACAGCCAGCCTATAAATGTTACCTTTCTAAAGTTCAGCCCATACTTACTTGGCATATTTTTAAATCATTTACCTTCTGTCTCTACACTTTTTAAATATTTCAGACTATTTCAGTTTGTGAAGCTGTTGTGAAACTGATGATCTGGTGCTAAAGCTTCTCTGAGGTATGAGGGGTAGCTGGAGCAGGGGACAGCCTTTGTTTAAACAGAAAAGGATGAAATTTTAGCCCCATCAGAGTCAGTGGAAGCTTTGCTGCTGGCTTCCACATGGCCTGGATTTTACCCAGGTATCCACCTTTGGTCTCAAGTGATGTAAATCAAGCATGACTGCACCAAAGACTGTGAGGATGCAAAATACAAGACTCGTATGTGAAGGGATATCAGGCCAAAACCAGTCAGAAGAACTAGGAAAAGCTGGTCAAAGGAAAGTATCTCTATTAGACAAGGGTGTACTTTAACATTTTCTCCCCTGCAAAATTTTATCCAAAAGTATTTTTTAGGAAATACAGTCCACCACAATGTGAAACCATTCTTAATGGTTTTATCATCAAAAGTAAATTATAAGAATGCTGTATATGTTGGATTTTAGCTCTTCAACAACAGCTAAAGAAGTTTCTTAAAACTGATAATGAACTATTTCTAAATGTCTCATTTCCTCCACAGGTAAACAACCTTTTTGCCATATTTGAACTTGTGTAAATTCCCAAGTCTTGCTCACTCCAACATAAACAGAAAACCAAAACCATATTTTAGTTGCTCTTCTTTTGCAACTGTGCCATTCTATTTAAAGAGCTGTATTAGATAGGAATGACAATGTAAAGAATGCTTTCAAGCTCTTTAGCTGAAAATAATCTTTATTTACAATAGGTTTTGGATAATTTTTTTGGAAGCTGTCATTCCATTACTTTTCACGTAAATCAAAGCAGAAAAGAAATGTTTTTGAGAAGAAGTGGGAACTAAAGGTCATATCATTCAAGGAAAGGCATATGCTTTTTTTGGGCCAGCCCTGAAGAACAGAATGAAAGATTGAACAGATATTCTGGAGAAATGTACTGAATGTTTTCTGGGTGAGAAATAAATTAATAAATTAATAAACTTTAAAATAGAATAAAATGTTAAGTGCTTTTTGTTTTATACTGAGCACAAAGAAGAAAATAACAAACCCTTTTAAGAGCAGCCAGGATATTATTCCAAGAATAACTTCAAGAGATGCAAAAGCAGGGTTGGAGAGCATTAAGCAAAATGCTCTGCAGGAGTTGGGTGAAAACCACCTGTATGTCCCTCCTTCCAGAACACATCTCCCTTTTATGACAACTTTCAGACTCTAATGGAAAAAAACCAAAAACTTTAAAACCCTCTCAACAGCAAAGAGGTCTCTAAACTTAATTTTTTCTGTCAGAATGCACACTAGGGGGTCCTATGAAATTCACAGTGCTGTCAGCCAAACTCCAGAGGTGTGTGCTGGGGCTGGCTACCAGCTCCATCTTAGTTTTAACTGACATGGTGGGCTGGGAGTTGCAGCAGTGGAGAAGGTGGGCTCTGCTGAGGAAGGTTTGCTTCCAAGCAGAGAAGCAGGTGGGTAGGTGAGGCAGTCACCTCTGAAACTGCCTCAGCTTGTGGCATCAAAACATATAGACTTGCTCTACTGAGCTGGTCAGAGCTCAGATTTCAGTATCCTTCTCTATCCTGTCTCCTGTGAGCTAGTTCACTTTAGCAAAAGGTTTTGTTAACTTCTTTTTATCAGCAAGAAAACATATACAGAAGTCTCCCACAAATTAGAAAGCTCCTCACCATTTGGGTGAGCAGCCATAACCTGGCTAAATTGAAAACACCAGATGTTGGAAGATGTGCTGGATCTGCAAACACTATGACAAAACCTTCTGTTTACAAGGGACTCTTCAAGAACCCATTCACCATCCCTGCCTGCAGAAGGAAGGCACTGCTTCACCTGAGATCACTCCAGTCACCACAGAGAGGGAACATCTTTGCATGACGGCTGGAAAACAACTGCTCCTTCTGCTTCTCTGTTTCTTACTCTGTTTCCTGCCATTGCTTTTTTCCTGCCAGGTCTGAGGAAGAATAAATTCCTACTGGTACAGTGATTAAATATAAAACAATGAAGAAGTACTTGAATCTATTTCCCCCTACCCCCATTTCTCCAAGAGCTCTGGTAGAGAACAAAGTGAATGCACCAAATGAGATAATAGGCTTGACATTTTGAAGCATTTTGAAAAGAGATGGTACTATTAAAGGTCAGCAGTATCTTGCTCCTCTTTTTTCTTTCTTTGAGTAGTGGATTGGGCATAATTATAAGATATTTTCAACAGTATGTTAGCTGATCTCAGTTTAACAACCAGAAGCTTCCTTTCCTTAGGGTCAGTTACTTTGTGCTCCCAGACAGAGGAGTGGATCCTGGGCTGAACAAAGGCTGTTTATAGGTGACACTTCAAGTGAATTTACAAGCCTGTTTGAAGACTTCAATGAGTTCTTGTCTACAAGAGCTCCTTGTGTGGCTTGTCATCCACTTGTCAGATATGTGTATTTTTAAGCTGATTGATGCAAATCTGAGAAAATATTAGTTTCATGGGGTTTTGCTACTCTTTGTCTTGATAACCTATCAGCAATGCAACATTTCTAGCATTCACTTTATTATCATATTCATCACTTGTACCTTAACTTTGATGAATATTTTTTTGCCTTGGTTACCACCAGCATCCCTAGATGTTGTATATTTCCATAACCACAAGACCTGAGCAAGGAGGGGAGATAAACAAAAATAAAAGTGGCAGGAAGGATGTGCAAAAGATCTTCTTGCATTGTGTTTATTAATGCTAAATGTAGAGAATTACAAGAAAAATTAGTTACACCCTGAACACTTCTGGCTTTATTTAAATATTTGGAAACAGAATTATATACCTATGTTTACTGAATCCTTTTACCTATTTTTGTTATCTAAGTAAAGTATGACTTACTCAATTATGTCACCCTCAGATCCTCCCTAGAATTAACTGTTCTGGTAAAGAATAAAAAGCATATGACTTGAAGGCAGGAAAATAATGGTTTCAGATTTTAAACCAGATTTTCTTCAAATGTATTTTTAATAATATTTTTAAGGGAAAGTCTGCAGATGTCAGGCAGTGTTCATATGCAGATCTATGACTATATTGCTATTTTACTAAGAGTTTAATTTTGCTTCTCAGTATTCCAAAGCTGTAGGCAAAGTAATTAATGAAAAAGATGTATTTCTATGTGAAATAAATGGCATTATAAACAGAAACCAGGCTGAGCTTTCAAAATCCAGATTTGGACTAAATTTTTTCAATAGTTGATAATTTATTTTCCTTTATCGCCTTTAGAGAGTAAATTAATGTGTGAAATTTTGGCACAATTGACACCTGAGTTTGTCACATCATTTTCCTTGACTGGGGTGTTTGGATTTGTGCTCTGATGAACTTGTTCTGTCAGAAATTATAAGAATGTTTCCTGGCAGGCTATCTGAGTTTTTCCACAGTGCATTTATTTTCTTGGAGATAATTTGTTGTGTCTGTTAGGACTCATTTAAGAGAACCCTCCAGCAGCAGAGTACCTAAAGAGCAGTTACTTTTCAGCTCTTTTCCTTTAGAATTTAATTCAAGCCGAATTTTAGTTTTATTACCCTTTCCCTCCCCATATGGCAATCCCCTGGAGAAATGCTGGCACCCGGGGATGTTAACAAGTAACATAACCCCAAGGTCCCACTGCTGCAAAGGGAAGGGAGGCACAGCAGAGGGGAAAGAGGGAGAGCTGGGGAGCAAAGGGGCTCGGAGAGACAGAAATCGAATCAGCCCCCTCTAAATTTCTTTTTATGTCTTGTGGCACTACATACACAGATCCCCCTCCTCCTCCTTGAAACAGGGAGGAAAAAAATCAGGCTGAATCAAGAGCAGAATCATCACCTAACAGAAAGCAGTGCTGGTCCTGCCCCCACAGCCCTGGCACTTCGGGGTATCGCTTTCAGCGCTCAGTTGAACCACCGTGATAATGGCAAGGGGGAGTTCACTGCAGCAGGTTTTGTTGTCCATACAGAAACAAATACTGGAAATTATATACAGGAGCAACATTGAAGAGATGAGAAAATTGAAAAATCTAGGCTTCGAAAATGGACACACCAAATTCATGGACTTCGATTTTTTTGCAGTCTGAGCTCCACAATCCTAGTTCTGTTAAAATGTGCATGAGCATTAAGATGTGACTTTTAGTTTTGCTAACTCACAAGTTTTGAAAATTACTAGTGTGAAATTTTTAGCATAGTAGTGAGGGCCACATATACAAACAAGGAACTTTACAGAAACACTTCTGCTGAATTGGAAACAATGATATATTAATTTAAGATACTTTTTGAAATGTAAATTCAGAACTAATTTGAAGAATAATTTTCTTTTTAATTCCCCTGTAAGGATCACCGAGATTTTAGAACTTGAGAAAAAAAGTGTGTGATATGATCAGAAGCTAAGCCAATAGTAGTTTAATCCTGTTAATGCATTTCAAACTAAGAAAATAATAATTTCAGCCATCTGACTTCCGTAGTGGTGGGAGAGTGAAAAATTTATTGAGCACAAATGAAATTATCACAAGCTTTTCAATAATGCTGAAATTATAATTTAAAATATTTCTTTTACTGCATGACATGTTAAATAACGATCTTGGGAGAAAATATGAAGATAAGTAGGAGAAATTAACATAATAGGGGGATAAATCACTTTTTTCCTACTAATCCCACAGCAAATTCTACTGAAATCTTAGGGGGTTTAATACCACTGTGAAATTTTGTTTGCTTCCTTTCGATTCAACACTTTCCTAGCTGCAATTAACAGCTCTTGGACAGCACAAAAGACGGGAGGAGGAGGAGGAGGAGTAGTTTATTTGAGGGGTTTCTATTGCCACCTAGTGGCTCCCGCGCCCTTCCCCTGCCCTGGGCTCTGGCTCGGGCTCCGAGAGCTTCTCAGCTCCCAGGGCAAATGCTTTTGTTAACTGACAGGAGAGAGAGACCTGCAGTCCTGTAAACTTTTTAGACATAACAAAAAGAAAAGCATGAATTTAAATTTCCTCATTATATGGACAAAAAAAAAAAAAAGGAAAAAATTCTTTGAGTAACTAAGATATCCCCCAGCCGACATGAATTAAGAACCATACAGTAACTCAGTAATGAACACTGCTTTGAAAAGGAGAAGTTTATACAAGTGTGCTTTTTGTTGTTGCTGTTGTTTGAAACAGATTATATAGATTTGATTTGATTCTGTCTTGCCTGAGTTTTAGTCTCCTGAAGGTCTCTCTGATTTCTGTTTAATTGGTACATTTTTATCTCTGGAACCAAACCTACTTATGCTCCTCTGTAAAGAAATAGAACTCCATGTTGGTCATGACAGGGTATGTTGAGATAAGCTGTAAGAAATATAAAGTCTTCAGTTTTCTTTACTTTTTGTTGATAATGGCAAATATAAAAAAATTTATGGGCTTTCACCCTTGCATGCTGACATCTGAGAGTTAAAATAGAAATGAGTAAGAGTCTTAATACCTCATACTTACGCCACCATAAAGTCTGTGGTTTCCCTGAAGCCAGTGGAGGTACTCATGTCTATGGAGGTAAGACTTGCTGTAAATTAAATTAGATTGAAACCCACAAACCTGAATACAGTCCAGAAGCTTTTCATTGTACCTGGTCTCATGTGGATAGTACAGTACTGAAATGTAGATTATAATACATAACACCTGTATGTAAGAGCTCCTTGTATCAGAGTTTCGCTTCTCCATGAAACAGTTTTTCAAAATATGCTTCCTCTTGTATTAAAAACTTTCCTCCATAAAAATCTGCAATTTTTTTTTATTTCAGTATAGACTAAAAAAAATATGAGATTTTATTTCTTGAAAGTTCTATTTTAATGACAAATAAAAATCATAGGGATTAATTTTTGCCTTCACTGCTTCAACAGAAATAGTGTGCTCTGAGTAATAACCACTCCTCCTTTTAAAATAAACCACACACTTTTGCCTTGGCAGACACTCAGCTCTAGAAGACTTATCTGCTTGTAAAGTTTTCCTTTGCATACGTGGTCACTCAGTTTAAACACATTTTAAGAGTATGGAGCAAACTACAGAATGGAAAAAAGTGTGAAGGCTTTGATATATATTCTATTTTTGCTCCATGAACATGCAGCTAACTCTTTCTTTTCTGGTGAATGATTCATTCCCCTGGACTTGGTATGTCTTTCAATCACAAGAACTGCCCATCTCAAACTTTGATTTCCTGCAAATGGAGGCTTTTCTCAATATTTTTAATGCACAAATTGGCTGGGAACAGGACTGCTAGGAGCCTGACATGGAACTCGGAGACACGCATTTATTTTCACGCTCAGGCACAGCCTTCCTCTGTAACCTTGACCAGTTCACTTAGGCTCAGATTTTCAACACTTTTAAAGCACCTTAAGAGGTACTTTTAAAATACTCTCCTGCCTCAGCTGCCCACCTATAAAATAGCCTGCTCCATAGTGGCACCTGTATTCCCTGCCTTGTGCTTGTTTGTAGAGGGTATTTAGGAAGAGCAAAGCACTTACCTGGCTTTTGTCTCTGCAAATCCCTCTGAAAGACTGAAACTTCTTGGAGGTTCAGCCTGTCCTCTCACCAGAGGATCTACCTCTGCTAAGTCGAGGAGGCCCCGTGCTGGGTTTAGACTTTGAGTCACTGCCACGTTTCAAGCAGTAAAATAGAACAGGAAACCAATGTGAGTGGTCATTCTTCAAAGTGAGTGTGGCTTATTCACACTGAAACTTCTAATTGCAGAATGAGCAATTGCAATGATTCTACCCCAAAAAATGAACACAGCTGATGGAAGAGACAGTGCACTTCAGGGAGTGCTGCAGGGCTATCTGCCAATCCTGCACCCGTGCTTGCTTGGCAGCTGCAGGACAGGAGCTCAGCTGATGTCCCTAGGAACAGTAGCATCTCCAGCAACTCCTGAGAGAAAGTAGAGCCAGTAAGAGCCATCATTGGGTTGCAATTCCAGGTTTCTTACTTAAATGCAATTGATCTATCCACCTAGATCTATGTGTATTTACATAAACATTTGAATTAGGAAAACGTTGTCAAAATTCCCGGTTCACAGGGAAAATTTTCGGTGTTCTCTTGCATTATTTCTTCAAGTGTTTCAAAGTTCATTGCTCCAACACGATTTGGTAAGAAAACACATTCAATATCAGATTTTTGCATATTGCTCCTTTTTTGTTTATTCACTCTAGAGGCATTTTTTTCTCCTGAATACCCTGCTTATGCTAATGCAATAACCATCTTTGAAGCACACTCTAAGTGGCATGTTTATATCATATTTCAGTTATTTTTCTGTGTAAATTTAAACTCTTGGGTTTTTTTGTTTGGTTGGTTTTTTGAGGAGGGTTTCTGATTTTTTCTTTTTTAATGGGAAACATAGGTTTCAAACTCTAGGGCATTTTTTCTCAACACAAGAAAAAGCCTTTTTCAAGCCTTTAAACTCATCTGTTGTGCTTCAACATAGTGAAAAGTAAAAATACCTTAGTTTTAGGAGTGGTGGCAGCCAACTAAAAAATTTCCCTGGTTAAAGACAGGAATCAATGGAAATGTGAAGTTATTGTTACAGCTCAGTCATGTGTTATGTTTCCCAAGTGCTCTGTGCTGCCAGATTAAACTGTGCTTTGCAGGGTAAGGCACTCGTGCCAGGTAACTGGTATCCTGCTCCCACAGAGCAGTCACACCCCAGACAAATGTAAACTTTCCATCTGCAAGCATTGGAATGGCTCTGTTTAAGCCACAGAAACCTAAGAAAAATTTCTGTGAGGACATAACCTAGAAAAGCTCGACAGCTCACTGATGGGGTGAGAAGGTCACAGGGAAACTCTGGTCACTTGGATGCCTGAGATTGTAAATATCTTTCTGAAACATTAGGATGTTTTGTGTGTCTGCAGCGAGTGAGCAAAAAGGAGAAATGAGGCATGTGGGAAAAGATTGAAAAGTCTGAGATACTGAGAAGTAAGTGCTTCTAGTTGCTCTCCAACAGGCTCAGTGATTGATGATGGGTTTTTGTGAGGCTCTGGGTTGCAATGGGTATAGATACTCAGCACCACAACCCTCTGGGGTGAGCTCAGGCAAGTTCAGGAGTTGTGCCTCTCTGCACAGCAACATGACTGGGTCCTCTGCAGGTCCTCACCAGACACCCCTTCCACAGTAATCATACCATGTTGTGTGCTGCAAATATTTTCTTAATGGCTGAGGATATTCTAGCAAATGGGAAAGACTATTTTACTTAACAAAAATAGATATGTTGATGGAATTTTGCTTCTCTTCAATCTTTTTGGAAGTTAAAATTAATACTACAGCAGCTTCTAAGATGCCTGTGCTACCAAATGGCAGTGTGTAGTTTATCTCTGAGGTAGCTTTGGGGAGCACAGTCTTTCTGCAGTTCATTTGGGTTCTGCCTGGGATAGCCCCTGCTCAAAAGATATACCAAGAGGAAGAAGATCTGCTGCCTCACCAATGTGAGATCTCCTCATTGTCCTCACTATGAGCCAGAGAACGGACAAATAATTGTTATCAGACTTCAGGCTTCCACCATCACACCTTCTCTCAGTACTGATGTAAAAGGACATGTAGTCTCCCAACCAAAGTGCCTCATCTAAGTCAGTGGACAGGTGAGTAACCCCTTTCCTCCTTAGTGAGGCAAAGCATGTGTTCAAATCCCATTAAAGCCTGTTGGACTTAAACACACACTTAAAGTTTGGTGAAGTTGAAAGGCAGAGGTGGAGCTGAAAGGCAGAAGTGGAAAATGAGACTGAAGAAATGCAGCTCTGCCTGCTGGTTGAACAAAAGGCCGACTGTACCCTCACTGTGTGTGGATTCTAGCTGCAGTGTTTTGCTTACACAAATGTCCTGATACAGACAGACAGCTAATATCTGTAAGAGGATTGCCATGCTTTGCAAGTAAATTAGGATTTAGTTAGATCCTAATTGCCTTCATTACCCAGATGATTTGCCAAAGTTAGATGCTAGGCACAAGAATGTGGTTTTGGTTCTACAAATTTGGACCCCCTACAAGTATTTGAGAGAAAGAGAGAAATGTCTTTGCATAGATAGTTTGCATTTGGAATATATATTTTCTGGAAACTCATCTCCAGGTAAATAAACTTTGCTAAAAAAAGCTCTCGAGCACTAAAGATTTTAGAAGGAAAGTGAAGTGGAATCCTACACTCAGTGAAGAGATCTGTTATGGATATTTTAAAATTACATTTTCTGAGGGTGAAAAAGATACCTCTCACCAAAAACCCCCAAAGCCAACACTACCACTGATTTTTCACTAGTTGATGATTCTGAAACTGGCTGTGGGAACAGCAAGTCAAGCTGCTGAGGTGGGGGAAAAAAGCACCAATGCTATCAGGCCCCCTGGGTTGTTTTGCTCTCTGCTTTGCTCTCTGATGACACACAGTTCATTTCCTGACCTCTGGAGAGATGACAGGGATTAAAAAAAGAAAGGAAGAGAGCAACTTTTAATGCTAAGGAACGAACATGGAGTTCAACTTGAAATATAGGGAAGAGAGTCTTTCAAAAGTTGTAGCTGTATTTAGCATCAGAGTTCATGAGATCCACATGTCCCATCTTCTTTTTCTACAAATCCCAGAGGGGGAAAAAACCATTTATTCTGATAGCCTGGAAGGAAAAAAAAATGTCTGTTCATCAATTTCCCCCTTTTTTAAGAGATAACCACTGACTCTACCCGTATGTTATCTTTATCCTGAGGCAGCAAATTTATCATAATTTATTCTGGTATATTCTAAATTTACCATGTTGATTACCACTGTATAAACAATGTCTGGCATTTGCCTCAGCCAAAGAATTGAGGCTGGCGCTGATTTGGAGTAGAGATCTGTGGAAGAGCTTCAATTTACTGAAGTGGCTGTAATATCAGTACAAACACCAGAGATAGATAGCTAAGGATATGGTGGTTTTAAAAGGAAAAAAAGTAAGGATTCTTCTCCTGTGTGATGCTAATGAGCCACTTACTGAAATGAATCTGTTTGGAGAGAGAAGTCTGAATGACACAAGGTTAAAAAACATTAGGAAGTGGTCTGCAGGAACAGCTGACTGGACTCCTCATGGAAAAGCTGCTCTTAATTCTTCTTAGGTATCAGTGAGTAAGGGTTAAGAAAATCTTTATGTAATTACTGCATACAAATACGAGTAACATGAAAGGATTCTAATAAGGTTGGACTGAAACCAGTCCTAATCTTTGAGGACTAAAAAAAGAATTTGAAGGAGGACCAAAAAAAGGGGAGAGACTGTCTCAACTAGAGATAAGTTTCTATTCACAGTAAAAAAAAAAAATATTAATTAATATTTTATCAATTGGCCAAACTGCATATTTACTGAAAAATACCTGAGACCCCCTATGCAAGCAAGAAGATGAAGCAAATTTTATGTCTGTTTCCTCATAGAATTATAATATATTTCCTTTAAAACTCTTCAATCGTAATTCTAATTCCCATAGTAAATGCTGATATTAAAATCAATTTATGAACCAAACTTTTAAATAACATGATGAGCTCTTTCATAAAATAGCATATTCAGGATTTTATTTCTATTTACATCCTTGAAATAATGTTTTTCTGTTGTCCTGTTCATCATACTTGCTCTACAACACCACTTTGGCATTAAGATCTTGGGTGAACTGCCCCTGACTTTAATGAGGCTGAAAACACCTTATTTACCTCCCTGGCTAACTCTTATGGTCTTCTTTTCTTCATGTGAGAAATAATTGGTTAAATGATGTCTTCTTTTCTTACAAAAAACCCAAAAAACCCCAAAAACAAACAACAACAACAAAAAACCCCAAAACACAACATCAGCAAAGAAAACAACTAAAAAATACCCACCCAAAAACAAACAAAAAAAACCCCAACTGGAAACCCCACATGAACTTGTCATTTTGGAGTTCTATCTTGTGTGTTGGCTGATTAAAATGAAAAATTAGCTCCTGTTATGTGTGGAGTGTGCACTGTCATGATCTGTGTAAACACGAGAGCTTTTAGGCAAGAAGTGTGTTATGAGCTTAGCAAATGCTTCTCTGGAAGCATCTTAGAAAGTCTGTCTCTAATATTCTGTGGTTTTGTTTGGAATTCTTTATCTTTGCTTAATACTGTTAAGAAAATTTAGATTTAAACTATGTTTCTGATTTTCTGAGTTAAGCTAGAAAGATAATTTCAAATTGTTTTCCTCCAACTTGGCACTTTCTACTTTTTCTGCTGTGCTCTGCTCTTCTTCCCTTAAAGAGTTTCCTTAAATTTAGTGTCAAAATAGGATTCATTGCTAAAGAACAGTAAAGAGAATGGCTGAGGTTATTTACAGCAACAATAATAAATGTACTGTCTTCTGTTTTCAAAGACACACTGCTTCTCAAGGGGAAAGCAGATGACAAATGTGACTTCTACACAAGAGATGTGGTGTCAGAAAATTCTGTTTCCTCTTAGACCACAATTGCCCCGAGCTCACGTGTAACTTCAATTACTTCCTAAATTCATGGCATTGGTTGCTTTGTGGATGAAACTGGACGGAACAAAATCTTGCAGGACTAAATATTAGAATTCATTTTTCATGTCATTTGTGTCATTTCAGCCTCCATTCGGCATCTTTGATTTATGCCATGTACACAGAAGCAAAAGAGTTGCATCTTCTAAAAAAGAACAAGAGAAAAGCATGGGGATCATATATAAATAAAAGTAAAATTCATCATAATTTTGAAGCCTCTTTTGTGCTAGTTATGGTATGAGTAACAGAGTCAAAGGCTGACACAAGTAAGTGCACAAGCACGCGCCGACCTTTGAGCACGTCACCAGACCTGTAACATTACATGGGGGTAGGCACTCTGTTTCAACATTCTGCTTTGTTGGGATCTATAAACTATGGTGGCTTTCCACACTCAATCCAAAGAAAGTTGCTATCTTTGCTCTTTACAGGATCGTATTCTGATATGGAGCATTCTGTATGACACGGCAGTAGTATGGAGTCTGATTTTTGGGGATTTTTTCAGAACCTGTCAAACAGGAAATGAGATTATTAAAGGAGCAGCTGAAACTGTACTTTTATTTTTTTTTTTACTCTGAATTATTTGATGGTGTGCTAAAAGAAAGCCCTAAAACCCTATGTTGCAGGCCAACATGAAGTATGAATAAAAATGAGGGTACATCTCTGCAAAGATAGTTGCTTTATCTAGTCAAATAAAAATTAAATAATTTTTGTTTTAAAGTGACAACACCCAGCATCCAGCAGTATTGCAATGTTTGATATTTCACCATATACTGTGATTCTTTTGCCCTTTTTATTCCTGAATCTTCAGCTAGGTTTTCTGTAAAGTCAGCAAACACTGTGAAGACTCCTTCTGTCATTCCTTTTCTGTGTTCTGTTTTGAATGGTTTCTCCATACTTATAATCCTAAGTACATTTTTATAGGAATTGTTTTTAATGGAACAGTTTGAAATGTTAAATTTCTCTTAATGCCATCACAATCTCCTGGGACTTAGAGACATTTGTTCCTGCCTGATATCTTTTGAGCAATACTCTCCCTAAATACTGTATTAACCAATGGAAAATACAATAGTACCTTCTAAATGGCTTGAAGGGCTTTTTGGCTGGAAGACAGAGATTGTGTCTTTGCTAATGTATTCTTAAGAGTGTGGTATTGTGAAATACAGCATTTTGTTGATAGTACAGAACAAACACACTTTACCAGGAAAAGAAAGCTGTGCCAGTCCATTCTGTGGTACAGGAGTTTCTTCTGTGGTTTTAGCAGCTAAGCCATGTTATTCATAGATCAGTTTGGAAACCAGTTTGAGATCATTCAGAATATTACAGTTTTAAAAAATGGGTAAAATAATTGCATATATTTACTTTCCATTCATGTACAGCCATGTGTCTAGTCATGCCATTAAGAAAAACGTCAAGTTATTTCACAAAATATAATATGGCCTAAAAATAAATATAACATCGTCTTGTAGTTTAGCAATTATTAGAAAAAAGTGCTAGCCCTCCACAAAAGAATGCAGTTTCTTTTCCTCACTAGACTGCACACTAGGACACAGGCTAATAAACAGGGAAGAGGAGTGCAGTATCCAATTTAAGCCATAGAATAGAAACAGTCTGACTGCTTTGGATAAGGCTTATAATACCTTGTTAAGGGATACAAAGACCAGGTAGGAGTCTTTGCTTGCCTCAGGCTCTCATGGTGCTGGGTGACCACTGCTGTGGGGTAGAGCATGGCTGTTGGCAGCACTGCTCCTGCTCCTCTGTGTGCAGTGCTCTGGGAGTCTGAGTGAGCTCCTCTGGCCCAGCTTTTATTGCAGACTCACCTCTGAGGGATGGCACTGCCCCCTCCCAGGAGTGCACTGGCCAACCTCTCAGCTGTGTGACAATGGCTCAGGAAGGAGAGCCATCACTCTCATCACTCAGGAAGGAGAATCATCCTGCAGAGTGATTGTGGGTTTATTTCGATACTGTGTTGGGATTTTTTTTCTAGGGAGGATGGGAAGATTTAGAAGCTGAATAGAGAAGCTCTCTGAGAATAACTGAAGCCATAGCTCAATGAAATGTATTGAGGAATATCTGCCAGACTATATGTTGAATGAAATACACTGCAGAACATGATATTACATGAAGAACTCCTTAACCCCTTTTTTTTAACTTGGGAGCAAAATGGATGTTCAAAGAATGGCTTGTTTTCTTCACACAGTGTCCAAGCCACCATGCTCTGATGCAGTGTAGTGAAAATGGTGGAGGTGCTAATACCAGCATTTTGGGGAAGAAATTGTTATCAGAGCCAAGGAACATTGTCTTTGTCTCTGTTTGTAACGAGAATTATGAGACCAAGAGCTGAGGGAAATGTCGCAGCTGTCTCCTGGGAGACTGCTTTACAACGTTCCAAAAGGCATGGAGTTGATTTGGGCAACCAAACACTAATCTTGGTGCTTCTAGTAGGAATGGAACAGGGAGAAACCTGAAGATGCCATAAATAGAATTGGCAGTCAAACAGCCTACATTTCCTGTGAAAATTGCTCTTTATGTGAATGTTGGTTTCCCCACACCTGTTTTGCATTGCTGACATCTTTTTGGAAGTTTTTCTTTAAATTTGGTTGCTGAAGTTTAATCAGCTGAACTTCTCAACTGACTCAGCAGGGTGGGCACAGGATCTTGAAGGAAAGAGTTTGTTTTCCCAGAATAATGTCACTGTGTCTGTTTAGTTTTATCCATATATTGGAAGCTGTTTCCACTATGATGAGTCTAAACATAAAAGAAAAGAGAAAAAATTATCTAAGTCTGTTTATATTTTCAGCATTTAATTTAAACAAGGTATTATGATGTCCTTGAATAAAAAGGAAATTTTTGCTGCTTTGACACTGCAAAATGTGATGCTGTAAACTAACTGGATCTTTTCCAGCTCTACCTTATGTGCCTGGGTTGGCCTAGAACCAGATTTTAATGTTACTATTGGGAGTACATTTTCAAAGTAATAAACAATTAAACAGTAGCAATGTGGTGGTGAGTAAATTTCTTTACTGTTAAACTTCAGTTGGCTTAGGTTTCTGTTTCCAGGGATTTTACAGGCAAACACTAAATTCCTTCTTTATTCTTTCCTTGGATGACTTACAACCAAAACAGAGCAGGAAAAGTTTAGTATCACAATTTTATAAAATAAAGTAGATTTTATTAATTATTTAATTCTGTGATTCTCTGACAATTACCCAGAACCAGACTTTTTCAATCAATGGTCTCTCTACTACTATTTTTATCATACTTTCTGTTGATGGAATTATAGAACCAAGGCGACATACTATACAAAGTCTCACTGATCTGTAAGTTGTATTAGTTTTCTTGCTATGGAATGCAAGGGTCATGAAGCAAATAATATAATAGTGAATGAGAAGAAAGCTTTGAGGGAAATTTTTTGAGGACTATTCAGCACTGACTTTCACACTCTTGTTGATGTGGAATAGGAAAAATTATGTTAAAACCTATCCCCATCCTATAATTTTGTGCATTCTTGGAGACTTACTTTCAAGTGTGTTACATACATTCAATGCAGATTTTCTCTGTCCTGGAACACAAATGGAATGCTCTATGCCTTCTAACATATTGAAAAGTCTATAGGAGTGTTCTGTGTGGGTGCTCCATGGTGTCTGTGCTCGAAAAATAACATCTGAACGTCAGTAGTGTGGTGTGCTAATTTAATGATGACTTAATATCCAGTCAGAATAATGGATGGACTCATTAGTGGAGAGAACCCACCCTGTAGTTAAAATTCTCAAAGGACAAACACATGAGCAGAAAGACAGAAAAGCAAAAGAGCTGGAAAACCAAATTTAATTGGGAGGGAAAACCAAACTCAAAAGTCTCATCCTGCAGTTTGGATGCACTGTTTAGTATCAGTAGACATGTTATATTGTAATGGAGGGGATGCTGGAAATCCTGAGAAGCAGTGACTTTTCTTTGGTTAGTAATTTCTTTGATCTCCACTGGTTCCAGCAGCATGGGCCTCCTGACACATGCAGTTTGCCAGTGGTGCTCCCAAACCTGTGGTGCATGGATTGCTGCCCTGAGCTGCAGAATACTGTGCTTCTACCTCACTAGAGGTCACAGACAGAGCTGCTTTGTGGTGTGCTCCCCTAGTTGCAGAGCTCATTTGACTATTACCCAAGGTATTTTATTTCCTGCTCTAGCCCTTTCTTACACTTGATCCAGTGCCATGAAGTTTTAGCATGCTTCATTCTTGCACAGATGGAATAAAGCAATGCATGTCCTTGTAAGCTGAGATCAAGACTGTCCCACAGGTAAAAATGGTGTAAGATAATCCAGGAAGCCATTTCCCTCCCCACTTCTATGTAGGCTTTTTTTGTGGTGCTGCTTTCCCAGACATTTTTTCAAAGCATTCAACTGTAGTGTCACATTTTAAATCCTCATGCAGTTGATGTTCTTTCCACTGACTTTAAAGAGCTTTGGATCAGGCCCTAAGTAAATAATGAGAATTTCTTCCACCTTAATTTATGTTTAATTTCTAAACTAAGCAGTTATGTCTTTCATCTTTATTCTTTATATTTTCTCATGACTCTGCTTGTTATTTTAAGGAAGCAGTAATATATACAGCATCTATATACACAGACTGCAATATATGTATACTGCCTGAAGTACAGTGGATTGTCTTGATGAAGGGATGAATATATAACTGTAAGGAGCCCTTTAGAGTTCATCCAGAATACATAGTTACTTATTACATTGTAGCCTGGATTCAGTCAAAGGTGTATTCAATAGTAATTTAAGATTTTTCTCTTTAACTAGAGAAAACTATGATAAATGTTTTGAAAAAGATGCTTATTCCAGGAGGATAAAAAGCACTCTTAGTATCAAGCTTGCTGCTTAAGACTGCAAAAATCAGGAAATATTATTAGATGTTGAATAACAAAGAATAAAGCAAATTATCTCATCTACCAACCAATGGAAAGTGGTTCCCAGCTGTACATTTCCTAGTGTTCAGTCCCCAAACCAAGTGCTTTCAATTCCATTCCTGTGCACGTGTGCATTTATGTGAGGGCTTTTCAGTACAAAATCACATCACACTAGAGATATTGGCTTCTCCCTTCCACTTTCCAAATTAACTGTTGTCTGTGAATGATGCCATCACTGGCATGCTGGCTTTACGCTGGTTTTGCTATGACATGAGAAGCTTTGCATCATACTGTACATTTTGTCACACACTGGCTTTCATTTTCATTTCTGAGTAGAAGGATAAATATTGCCTTTGCAAAGAGTGGAAGCAGAGGAAAGAGAGAGGTGAGAGATTGCTGTGGTTGTCATGCTTCAGCAAAGCTTCCTGTGGGATGTCGGTCTGCATGCACCCCACCACCCCATAAGGATGGAAATTAACTCTTTCACTGGAAGTAACCTTAGCTGAGACAATGTTACCTTCACCTCACCTCAGTTGTGTCAGCTTTGAACTCCACAACTGATAGAAAGGCATCTCCAGAGGGGAATTTGTATTCCAGGTGCCTCTCCTCACTGCTAGTGGAGAGGGTAATGGATACCTCAGTGCCTGTGGTTAGTTGGTGTTTTGGCAAGGTGGCATTTATTGGAATTTCATGATGCTGTGAGGAGCAACAAACATTTCAGGAAAAAAAATTGTATCTAGACGTTTTCTGTGTAAACATGGCCAAGACATATTTAGAGGACACACAAGAATTTTTGGGTGTTTTCACTTCTGTAGATGAGTGAAACAGCAAAGCATACAAATGCTAGTATTCTCATTCAGATATTTACTTTATTTTCATAAATAATGAAAATTTTTTCTTATTTTAACTGAAAGACCCGTGGCCGGCTTTCCAGGGGTATTGAGCCTTCAATACTGCTGAAACTGTTCAGTGCTGACATTGAGAACCTATGTACATAGTCAAACTTTTCACACTACTATGGATGTGAAGATTGTCTTACAAATTTATGACTTCTCCTGATGAATTTTTTGTTTCTCCATGAGGATAAAGAATCCAGTCATTTCTTGGTTCTTAATATTAAGGTAGCATGAAAATAAATCTGCAAATTACTGTGTTAAGCTGGGTGTGAGGGTGGAAGGGAAAATGGGTATATATACATGAAGTATGGGTATATATACATGAAGTTCATAGCTTTGTATTTAAAACAAGGCTGGATAACATGCCTCTGTGTAATGGTTAAAGATACAATAAATGCAGAAGACAAAAAAATGCAGTATCATGATTTCACCAAATAACACAGGAATCCTCTTGAAAATCTAATGCAGGATCATAGAATTAAAGCTGGGTAAAAGTGCACTTGCATGAAGAGGCAACTGATGTGGGTACATCACATGAATTTAGGCAGTATTATTGTGGCATTTCTAAACTTAAGACACCAGCCTTTATATTTTCTAAGTATCCTCTGGAGCATGAAAGTTACAAAAGTTTTTCCCATTTTGCTCAAAATGTTGAGATGAGTTAGCTTTTCTTTTACCCATAATAGCTTGAAAGTTTAGCCTCAGGAAAATAAGGGTGATTTCAAGTAGAAACTGACACACTTGGCATCCTTTGGTTATAATTAAACATTTTTCAGTTCTGTCTCAGATTTTCTTCACCTAAATGCATACAATCTTTATTAATGTTGAAATGCATGAGTGTATAAACACTCACAGAATGTATGTAGAGACCCTTGAAATATTTAACTATCCCTGTATTGTACTATGCCAAGAATTCAGAATATGCTGTTTGGGTGTTTTAAATTCCACTTTTTGCACAGACAAGGTGCTGAATCTGAGATTTGACACTAATAGGAAATAAACAGCTAAGCCTGAGACAGGAAAGCAACTGAGTTTCTCTGAAAATCAACTCCAACCACACCCTAGTTCCTTTTGAAAGAGGGATTCTCCCAGTCCTTCCTCCTTCTGCGACCTAAGGAGAGAAAACCTATTTCAGAAATTTATTAAGTTCTTTATTTGTATTCTTGTAGTGCCTTTAAGTCTCAGTATTGACCATGAGGCAAAGGTTTTTCTTTGTCTAGAGACACTGATAAAAAGGATACTGTGTGGAACTACAGCACTTTAACAAAAAATACAGTATGAACTTGGGAACTATGCAGTTTCTTTAAGGTTGCATGTTTGAGTGTGACGCCTAAGTTGTTCACAGTAGGAAATGTAGCAATTTATTTTGTTACTTTAAAAATACCATATCTGCATAGAGAAAAGATTGAATTACTCTGAAACGTGCATGGAGTGCTTTCCTGAGTGTGGTTTTGGCCATGATATAGGAAGCAAGTATAACACTACTGTTCTCCTGATCCTGTGTCCTGGTGAAGAAAATATAAAGCTTTTATACGTACAAAGTACCTCAGGAGTTTGCAAAATAATCAGAGTTTATAAAATCAAGCTTCAGAAAATTCAACATATGCACTTACAAATAGAGCTTAGAGAATTGTGGATAGTAGTATCTGTGTAAGTACAGACTTTTTCACCTCTTTCAGTTTCATTTCCATGCACAGTGTACACAATCAAGCACAGTTGATAACTTGATAGTTACAACCATAGTGGCCTGTTAAATTTGCTGGTATCATTTAACTTTCTCATAAACATAAGGTTTTTTGTTAAAGTAATTAATGAAAGGGAGATTACATTTCAGAATCTTAGCTGGTGAAGAGATAAGAAAAAAGCTGCAAGATAAATATGCCAATATCATTCCTGAAGCAGAGTAAAAAATCTCGACTCTAGCAATGTCAACAAAAACATGTTTCTCTTCAGATTTAATTTCCATGAGAAACTATGTTAAATTAAAACCTTCCAGTGCAGTGTCCTTCCATTTTTTGCATTTTTACTACCTAGAGATCAAACAGTTTGACACAGCAAAAATTCTAGTGAGTTAAGAAGAAATGCTGATTGGTTTGTTGGCTGGTGGCCGGGGGAATGTTATGACCAAGTAATTATGTGTTCTGGACAGATGTATTAACCAGGCTTCGGGCTGGAGCCACTGCATATTATTTTAGTCATAAGACTAGGGGAACTGAATCATTTTCAAAGAGCTGGCTGGCTGACACTGCCTTAGTGATGCCTGTTCCAATGATTCTTTGGCAACAACTTCCAACGCTGCACTTATGACACAGTAAACAAAAACTACATTAAAGGTTTGTTTTTTAATCATAGAGAAGTTGAACATTTCCACTGAGCTATTTTGCTATTTATCAAGAAGCACTGAAGGTTATTGTACAGCTTCCATCCTTGTTTCCCTTACCAAAGAAGGGGAGCTGTTTAGCAAAACTGTTTTAGATCTGGTGATAGTAAAAATACTACAGAATTCAAGGTTTTTATCAATTCATTGAGTTTTTATCTCTAAACCTGCTGTGTCATGTTTGTTTATTCACTCACTTTTTTGAAGTAAGAATGTTTTTTTTTAATTGGACTGACAAGTAAAATGAAGGGAGCTTTCATTGTCAGCCTCAAGTTAAGAGATGGTGAGACGACTTCTGTTCTGGTAAGTAACAACGTTGTTTTGCAAGATTCCGAAATATTATATTGAGAGGTGAAGAAAGAATTTGGAAGCGAAAAGAAATCTGTATTAAATGCAGTCTTTGCTAAAAAAAATGTAAATTTTGCATACAAAACCAGAATAACGTGTGCACACATTAATATTCAGAATCTTCTAAAAGTGATACTTGAGGTTTTTCAATAAGATTTGTCACCTGATAAGCATTAAGAGGCCTTTAAGTTTTGAAGAAAAATTGCTTTATTAATTTTTCAGCCACTTGATTTTTGCAATTACTTTGTAAATGCACATTGCCAAGGTGTAGTTATTTTACAAATGCACATTGTACAAGGGTTATTTTTTGGGGGTGGGAGTGTTCTGTGTTTTTCATAGTTCTAATTTGACTGGTTCTTTCCCAAGGACACAACATAGAACAAGAGCAGCCCTTCATAATGAAGCGGGAAAGAGTCTGTTGTTTTGATTTCCCTCTTCAGTGATGGATTATGAATGTAAACTGTTATGTAAGGTCATTTTGAACATTGCCCTGGAGGCAGTATGTCAAGGGAAGCATAGCAAACAAGTCAAAGATTCTCTTTCTTGGAATTGCAATGGATTTAAATGAGAAAGGCTCTTTGCTGCCCTCTGATTCTAAGGGCACACTCCGTGACTGGAAAAATATAGATCTGCACCTAGAGCCCTGGCAGCTGCTTATGGGAGGCTTGAGAGGAAGCTTTATTTTTAGGTCTCTTACTTGCTCGTTTGACTGTGGTAAATGGCAGACTCTGTGCTCCAGGTTCACCTTCTGTAAAGCACAGGTGATAAAATATTGGGGCTGACGACAGCTACTGTAGTGCTGAATGTCTGAGCCTTGTGGGTTCTTTGGTTTGGAGGATGCTGTGAATAAATGAATAGCAAAAAACACAAGGGAAAGAGTGTGTTATGGTAAAACGTAAAAGTCAGTCAAAACTCTCCTTTCAGAATTGTGCAGGGGTAAATTATCCTTGTCCCTGGTGATTCATGATGTCTTTTGATGTGCATGTCGGAGTCCCTTATAATTTGCACACCCCAGTCAATTATGAAGGACCAATTTGGCCTGCAAATTTGTCTTCCACCCAACTCCTGCTGGCAGAAGAGGGGTTTGTCTGCAAACTTCCTTTCCATATACCTCAGCTGCCAAAACTCCAGGGTCAGTTTGCTAAGACAGTGAACAAGGGAAAAGTGAGATCCTGCTAAGGTTTTTGTTCTCTTGTTTTCACCAGAGTAGCACAGTGTTTCAGAAAAGCATAATGTTTTTTCTGAAAGAGGAAAAGAAAGGGAAAGATACTGTAATTTGGCACCTGTACAAACACATTTTATTGCTTCTTTGTTTTTAAATATTTTTGATAAACTATAAGTTGTTGATAGTGAAACATTGAGTATTGCCAATTTCTATATATATTTTTTGCTTGATAGAAACTTAGTGAACAGAAGACAAAGAGATGTTTCTCTGACATGGACCCACTGAAGGGACACTCAAGGGATGCCTTCTGTTTCATTGTCAGATCAGTAATGAAGTTGGTCACCGCTCTGATTTGGATCTTTCAAGAATCTTTTTTGTCCTGGGAAGCTTTGAAAAAAGGTAGATCTTTTTTTTTCCTTTTCAGAACCATGACAAAGAATCAGAAAAGCAAATGCTTTATTTTCTACATAAGTCTTCATGTTTGTGTATATCCATGTATGTGCATCTGCCTGGGTGTGTTCATAAGTGATTCAGATGATAACCTGAAAGCCATTCAGTGGAAGACTAACAGACAAAAATTAAAGCCTAAAGTGGTGTCTATAAATTTGTTCCAAACTCCCAAATGATCTGAGCCTGTCCAAGAGAAAGTCTGAAAATGTCTTCAAGACCTGTTTCCTTCAACAGACCAAACCCAAAACACCCTAATCTGAGGAGACCCTCTTTTTGCATATGACTGGGTTGGAATGGGCCCCATGGATCCAACAAGTTGATGTAATGAGAAGCTAAGGGATTGCATATGCATAAATAAAACCCTGCTGTCAAAATTACGTTAATTTAAATCCCCAGAAAGTATATGAGTGCTCAACAGTTATTTATTAGTTCCTTATCCACCAGGATGAGCTTAAATTGTGAATTGAGTCCCTGGCAGATTTATGCAAGTTTCTTCTTTTCCTTAGTTGGAAAAATTTGTTGTGGGAATTTTTTGTTGGTGGTGGTGTTTTTGTGGATTTTTTTTTGTGTGTTTGACTTTTTTGTTTGGTTGGTTTTGGTTTTGTTTTTTTAAGAAAAATAAAAGAATATAATAAGAAAATAAACCAAATCCTTCTGGTTTAACAATGATTTATTTTCTTGTAGTTACATCCGAGATGTTAACACTAAAATGTACAGCCCAGACCCTGGAGTCTCATGAGGCAAATATGTTAATGGCTTATAGATTAAAATAGCTATTATCTCATTTACTCTGGGAACAAGCTATGAGAGCTGAAAAATTAACAGTATAATGAATAAATATACTTTAAACAAGACCAAAAGTTGTTTTCTAAAGATGAAAAGTGGAAGATCATGAGACTTGAGGCTGGCACTTTTTAATAAATTGTGCTGACAATTGTGTCAGGCTGCTATAATCCTTAGACTACACTATACATACTCCTACAAATTTCTGTAAATGGAAATAAACAATGGTCCTCAGGGGGACTGGCTCAGCTTACAAAAAGCAAGATAACTCACTGACAGTACAAGTGAAGATCATCTTTTTTCCTTCAGTTAATTTCTTCAAAGTGTGTGTATACTACTAAATCTACGAAAAAAATTGAAATGTAGTCTCCATTAGATATATGGGTATGCACAGAAAAATGGGGTGGATAAACACCTTCAAGCATTAGGACCAGAAATCCATGATTTTTTGATTTTGATTGGTAAATGATCAACTGGTATAATCCTAGGGGATGAGAACCAACAGTGTATTTAGTGAGCATTTACCAAGATGTGACATCTCTTTGCCTCTTTGGTATTTGGAAGCCAATGGAAGGCAGGAACTGCTACCTTGAAAAAAGCTAAATCCTGCTCATCTGCAGGTTGGTGACATCTTTCCTTCTTCAGTCACAGCAGCTCTTGAATCCTGGTTAGCACATAATTTTGGTTTAAAAAATTGATTAGTGCAACATTCGCTAGTGCCGATAAAAGCCAAAGCATTTTCATCTTGTGCACAGCGTGGAGCTGATGCCACCTCTGCTTTCCCTACTGTGCTCCCCAGCTGTAACACCCAGCTTAGCTTGGTGCTGGGCTGCTGCCTTGCTTTTCAGTGATTAGATTCAGTGTGGGATTTAGAGGCTGATTTCCTTGGCCCTGTTATCTTACAAGCTAGATTTTTTTTTTTTTTTTTTGTTACTGGCAAGGCTCCTGATAGAGATATGTTATTGATACAAAGGAAAGCGGAGTATGAACGAAGATATTTTGTTTTGGTTTTGAAACAAAGAAAAAAAATACAAATTCTGGTGCTTACTGGGTTAGAGATGAGGATGTTTACACGATAATTTGAGTGGGGACTAAAACAAAAGGAGCATTTTCATCCTTTCTGATTAACAGATGTTTGTACAGCACCATGAAGATGAGAGGCATGTTAAGTGTTATTAATTAATATTCTTTCAAGATATTTATAAGATATTTATAATATTTATGCATTTATGACAACAAAAATGTTTCAATATCAAAGTGAATTATCCCAGAAAAAATGCCAAGCTTTTGATCTGCTTATGCATCACATCACTGCAAACCTTTTCCTTTCAACCTAGAGTTACATTCAAAAGCAGAAAGATATACAGCTGACGTTTCGAACTGAACGACATTACGATAAACTAGGGTTTCTCTAGAAGATAAAATACATCATAAATCGGTGTAACACTTACCTCATTTTAAATATTACTGTCTCCTTTTATCAGGTAACACTATATAACCTCCCTTTACCTCCTTTCTTCCCATATTTTATTTGGTATATTAATTCTGAACAATGATCACAAGCAGAATTTTTTTTAATTAAAATCAAATATATGGCCGTAGAGGCTTAGGTTATCTGATAAAAATATTTTAATTAAAAAGATACCAATTCTTTTGGCTCCCTGATGAATTGATAATAATTGAAATGTACAGTGTTAATTTTAATCTGCAGCCAGTTGTTTAAAAAAATAATTCTTACCTTTTTTCAAAGTAAAAAAGAAATAAGTAAAAAGAAATTCCTTAAGGGGAAGAGGAACCTTGCCTGATGGGCTTTTTATTGCAAATTGTCAAAAAATCACCCAATATTGGACAGAGCTTATTACATTTACTTATAAAGTTATTATATTTTATTTTTCTAAGGGTAAAGAAATGCTTGTCTGACTAAAGTAACGGAGTTGTTTCTACTTTCATGGCACTTTACCTCCACAGGAACTTTATATCTCTTACAAATGTACTTTCTTTACAAAATGCTGTCTCTGTCATGATCATTGGGAAATGTATTTCACTAAAGCAAGGCTTCACACCTGGGTCTTGCCCCGAGGAGTGTGCACGAAACAAGGACAGATTTCAAATGGAGAAAATTGTTTTTATGTTGGCAACGTGGCTGCTGTGCAGCAGCCCTGCAATGCCCCGTTAGAGAAATGTGGTTTAAGGAAAAGATAGCAAATAGCATTCTAACACTTCAAGAAAAATATCAAGATCATACAAAAGCAAGAAAGGAAATGGCCACTTCTTATATTTTTATTTATTTATACTATCAGAACAACTTATCTTTTCAGGTATTTTTAAAAACTTCTGGATCAAACTTCTACAAGAAAATCAATTCTAGTACAAGCTTTTTAAGATGGACCAGGAGTTTAGGAATGGCTAGTTATTATTTTAAAGGAATATCCAGTGTAACATGAATTTGAAAGCTGATACTGCAGTAAAATCTAGATCTTGAGCAACAGCTACCATATAAGAGCTTCTATATAAAAAAAGTTGAAAATGCCAGGTACAGTGCATAAGTCACTACGAAGTTTTATTTTTTCCTTTAGAGATTGTAGGACTTAATTAGATATTAATTCCAGGTGGGATGTTGCCTGGAATTCTTTCATTTATAATGATTGATTTTTAAGATCTAATCCGTTTTTATAAATCATTGGATGAGCATGGCTTCATTCAGAAGAGTGATTTAATTCTATTGTGACTGTTCTGACCTTAAATATTATGCAAACTTGGGATAGTAAGTAAAATACTTTTCTAAATAAATAAATAGCATAATTTATATTTTCACAGAAATTTAAAGTTTATTTTCTAATTTTGACAGTGGTTATGCAAAATCAACTAACTACAATCAAAATCCACTACATTCAAATAAACGATCATGTTTTGGTTTGTGTTTTTAATGTATCAACTGAGGTAGATCAATGCGTTAAAATAAAACAAAAATAACAAAATGTTTGGAAGCAGATCCAATCTGTGTGTGCCACCGAATAACATACAAGAGTAAAAACTGCTACTGTGCTACCCACAGTAAAACTAGCACCAGCTATGCACGGGAGCAGACCAGCTACACTCAAAGTGTGTGTGCCAGTGTTAGGATTTGGAGGGCTGCTCCCTGCCTTCAGTGTGCCCTCTGCCTAGCCAAACACCTCAGCTAGGCATTCAATAACTACTGCAGTTTTCAAATCTGCAGGGCACTTTCCACTAACATTACTGGGAGCTGTTGGCCAGACTTCAACAGGGGGCTAAATGAGGTCCTGAGAGTTCAACCACAGGCATATTCCTCTAATGATTTTGTTCAGCAGCCTTAACTTTTAAATTTCTTAATCTATTCACGGTTGATTACTGTCATTCTTTCCAAATATTCCTGTTTCCGAAGATCATTCTTGTGAGTTCTGTAAAGAGTGCCTAAAACTTTTCCTGCGCATCAGTTTTCATTTTGCACATTTTGCTGTGATCCTGGACTAGAGAAAGGATTAAGATTTATTTGTGCATACTATTTCTTATTTTATATGTTATTTCAGTGAAAGTTTCATGAGTTTTAATAAGATTTGTAATTTTTTAAATATTTCCTGAACATGTAAATGTGTTTAGGGTATGAGAGAGGAGGGAACTTGAGCTGGTAAATCAATGAAATCAGAAAACAGAATTGTAGAAACAGGTAGGTAACTGATTTTAATTCCTTGACATTAAACTAAAAAATATTGGTGTCTGAACTGGTGTCACTATTTTGTCATCATTTAATGTTATAACTTGACACTTTTGCCTTTTTTATATCTATCCAATTACAATTATGTAACCATAATAACAGAATTAAGGAGGCATTCAGGATAGATATTTTAAATCAAGATTAATCCTTGGTGAGCAGTAATCCTTCTTTAAGATAAAATGCATTTTTTTTATGGACTCTACAAAAAAGTATATTCATTTGGTGTTTTTTACTCCCCTTTAGCTCTGTAGTAGGAAAAAATACATTAGGATCAGCAAAGAAATCTTATCTTCACGAGGTCAGAGGCATGGTTTAGAAACAGGTTAGTGGCAACCAGATATACAGTTTTTTTACAGATATACAGGCTTTTACTTGCCTTTCATTTCATGTCTATAGTGTTTATTCCATAGGACGACTGCAACAGACAGTATCAAGAGGTTTGGGCTGCTTAAATGTTATGTCAGTCAGTCTGTGCTTTTCTTGAATACAGCTTAAAACAATGTATATCTTCTCTGTTTGGATTTTTTTTTTTCCCTTTTTGATGAATCAATCTTTTATTATCTCCCTTCACAGAAGGGCAACATTTGTTTCTTTATTTTTGTATATGAATTTACTACAACAGATAACAGGATATTGCAGTCTTTGTGATGATTTAGAAGCAAGGGGGGGTTCTCTCTTTTTCCTTTTTTTTACGTGCTGTTTCTTTACCTCCTTTGCTTTTGGTTTTGCTCATGTTGGATTGACCTGCACATGTGCTGTAGACAGTCTTCTGGCTTGCATGCATACACACACATGTGGTGCCTGTACCAAGAGGATCCACCACGAGATCTGCCTGCACTCCTGCAATTAAAACTGCTCTCATTTAAAAACAGGGCTTATTGACATGTGTCACTACAGGCAAACAAAAGAAAAGAAAAAACCAGCCTCAAATTCAGCGTTTCCTGAGAGAGGAGTGCTCAAAAGCAATGCTAGTGTCTGGGGGAGAGGTCTGTTTCTGTGACTGCTTTTCACTTCCCCTTTCTCTACGGGAGGAATCCCAGTGCTGTGTGGGGTACTCTTTCAGCTTTGAGAAACACACACGCCCTGCAGAGGCCACACCCCGAATACGTGCTTACTGCATATTTTGGTGATAATCAATACCTGTTGTTAAGATCATTTCTGGTTTTCTGACACAGAAGTAGAAACAATTGTACAGATCACAGAAAAACAGAATTTCAGAAAAACGACGTATTCACCAGTTAAATTGGCAGTTGAACAGTCTGCTAAAGGAGGACATTGAACAGTTTATTCTAAGTTTCTGAAAATAATTTTATTGATTTGGAAAAAAGTCTTAAAAATTCAGAAGAAAATAATATGAATTCTTTTGAGATAACGTTTATAATTTTGATTATATGTAAAGCAGAAATGCAAACTCAGTGAGTTTTGCCTGAGTTCATATTTTAGTTCAGAAATTAGTTGTACTAATAAAATAGGTTTTGTCTTAAGAAGGAATAAAGAAAAACCTTTTATTACAACAAAATTTGACACCAAACTTTGTATTTTATAAACGGCCATAATTTTTTTACATAATTTTACTTTGTCATCAGAAAAAATTCCACTTCTAGCTGTGCTTTACTGCTAAAGGTATGAAAATCTGTTAAAAAGTTAAGTTTACTGTTAAATGTATTACAGAAGTGAAATGTTAAAACACTGCATTGGTATGTTGGAAGCATTTAATTTTGATAGGCATGATGTATAGCTAGGGAAGTAAATGTACTCAAATTATGCTGTCTTTGAAAGACTAGGTAATTTAAAAGTAGATTATCCAATGAGACCGAAGTAGTAGTTGTCAAATTTTCAGGAAGTAATTAAACAAGCAGAGGGTCTCTCTTTTTTACTGGCTGTTTCTGGGTTGCATAGAGATTATGAAGAGAGACAAGAAAAATGACAGAGCAGGCTAAACAGCACATCAAACTCCCCTTGAAGAAAGCTTTTTTTTCCCCTTAGTGGCTTTCTGAATAAGCTAGGTAATGTTTTATGGTATTTTTGCTGCAGGTATCTGGTAAAATATGCCCTTTGGAAAAGCAAGAAACACCACAGGCAACTTCTTCTTTTCTTTTTAATACCTCTTAATGAAATCTGTGCTACTCCAAAAGGCTTCTTGCCTATATATGGTTTTGTTTTGTTTTGTTGTTTTGTTTAAGATTTTGGTTTAGATCTCAGTTCTTCTGGTTGACTGCCCTCTAGCACTCTGCCTTTTCTTTCCAAAAGTAGGGCCACAATTGCTTGTCCAGCTGCTGTTGGTGCTGCCCAGGCTTTCACACAGCTCCACACTCAGAGAGCACCTCAGTCCTTCTCTGGCACACACAGCCTCACTTTTGCTCTGCTTTTTCCAGCTTGCATGCTGCAGCATGAAGTGGCTGCCCCTGGGTCTGTCAGCAACACAATGTCAGGCAATGAGCTGGGGTCTCAGTTTGGCTAAGAAATGTCACTGCCTGCCCCTCGGAGCAGAAAGCAAGTGTCCAGAGTGGGGGTGAAGTTAGATGATAAAACACAACCCTCTGGCCAGTGTAAACATGGAGGGCAGGGCTGTGTCTTTTTATTTTGCAAATTCCTATGTAACCATTTGAGGAATCAGCTCTCCAGTATCTAGGTAGTAAGCGCTGCATCAAATCAAGAGGCTTTCTGACTTCAAGAAGATGAGAAAAATGAGTATCCAGCCATTAAAATAGCTTTCATGATTGTTCTCAAATCCCTCTTTCCCTGTATATTTCAGTAATGCAGATGCAAGAAGAAAAATCACGATGGTGCCAACTTAAAAGGTGAAGCAGCAGATCAGATTGCTTTGAGAAATCAGCAGTAAAACCCAGCCCTGACTTTACAGGAAATCTCCCTCGCTGTCCTGTGCCCAGATTTGTCATTGCACCACACAGAGCAGTAAGGGGCCACCTGGGGCCATTGACTGGGACCTAAGGCCAACCTGACTGGCCTCCCAGAAAAACAGGAAGGAAACCTAAGGGTTTTGGATAGCCAGACTGACACTACAATTACCTACAAGTAGCCACTTCTCCCTCTACTTCTTTTTAAGCATAAAATTTCTGCTGTGAATGTTCTGTTGACCTTGCCCTTTTCAGTTGCCCAAGGAGCTAATTCTCACCCACAGCAGCCCCTCTGCCTAGTGCTGAGTTTCCACTAGTGTGGAAACTTTCCATATTGACAACAGACCCTCAAAAGGCCTTCTTCGCCTTCCTCACCTTTTTTTTCTTGCCCTTTCATATGGCAGACTAATGCAAGATTTCTCTCTAAGACATGAGGATTTATATGTGTTTACCTTACCTATTCACTGCTTTAAACTGTGGGATGTAGACTACTGATTAATGTTGCTAACTACTGAAAAACTGCTGCTGTGCTCCCTGAGGAGGACTGGAATTCACCAGTGGGATCTCTTGTAGGCTACAGCTGTCTGTGCACCAAATAGTTTGATAACATTTCCATAACTAAACCTTATAAATTAACTAAAAATTAAATCCATGCTTTAATTTTAAAAGGAGGAATATGAGAAATTGAGTAAAATTTTTCAAACAGTCACCTTAAATATTTTTGTTTCCACATCTCATGAGAGGGGGGACACCTATTTTAAAACTAAAGGACCTTCTTTAATTATTATCTTATCAGTTTTGTATTTCTACATGAAAATTGCATTTTCAAAAGACTATTTCAAAAGACTTTTATTTCAAAAGACTAGCTGGAAAATTAAGATGATAGAAAATTATGACAGTAGATGAAGGTGATAGTTATTTTTCTGAAGAATTTCTTCCGACACAGTCGTAATGGCCTAGAGTAAGCTGAGAGGACACTGCTTTCCTGCAGTTTCTGCAGATCAGTAGTGTATGCACGGCTCTAGATAGCAATGATGACACTAAACAGGCCCTTTTCAACCCAGATATGCACCTGCACATCAAGAATATTCTGCACCAGTTGTGAAGGACACTTCTGACTGCATCCACAATGTACAAGGGAGGTATCAGAAAAAGTACTGCTTTTCGTTAGAAATATGCATATGTGTACATTTAGTTTCAGGATCCGTTAACAGACTGTTCTTTTTTCTTTACTGAAACAGATGAATGGAACAGGTTATACTGTATTTGGAGTTACCAGCCTGATGTTTTCATGGAAATGATGCTGGAAGCATTGTCCAGGAAGAGGCTGACTTGTGAAGAGGCTGAATTGTTGTAAACAAGTTTGGGACTGGTGTGGAAAGGCTCCCCTTGATACCAGGGGGAAGGGTACCTGAAAGGTCATGTTTGAGAAAAGAAATGTTTGAGAGTTGCTCTGCATGTGGTAGTAACACTGAAAACTGAAAACTGCAGACCATCAGTATATTTTTATGTGGAGAACACTAAGAGATATAAAATTGGAGCTGTTAATCACAGTTGTTATTGCTGTGGGTGAAAGAGGGATTAACAGAAGGAGTAAGATTGATTTGCATGTGTTTACAGAAAAGCACGTGTCCAGAGCATCCTTTGGTATTGTGCACTCCCTCAAGTTAAAGAGTTAAATTCTTCAAACAAGTGCACTGTGAATAAATTCACAGTTCTAAGGAAAGGGTTTGATCGTATTCATTATCCTCTACATTTGAGGAATTATTGGGCATTGATTATGAACGCAGGGAGAAAACTTGTGGTTGTAGGTGAGACACCAAAAAGTCTCGAGATTTTTTTTTTTTTTTCAGTCAATCATCATTTTAGGTTGGATTGCTGAAGGTTCAGTTTTGTCCACAAATAATTAAATATGACTGGTTTTGGAGGCCCCGTTTGATCCTTTGGCTTCTATGCAGAGAAACTTGCCAAGGCACCTCATTCAAAAAGAAAAGCTCCATAAGTGCTCTATCTTTGCAGCAGGTTTGTTGGCACTTTTCCAGTTTCGTTGCCCGTTTGCCGCTGGTGCTGCAGGAGCGTCCCGCTCCCGCTCCTCTCCAGCGGCACGGCGAAGGCTGGCTCCCTTCCCGCAGCGGACAGCTCTCCGCGCCGCTCAGCTTTCCGCCCCAGTTAATTCTGGGCTTCTCCTAGCACTTTTTTCCTCTTTCTCTCTGTCTCTCTTTGGATGGGGGAGACGGCCGGGCGAAGGGAAATCTCCCGCCGGCAGGAGCAAGGGGAGGCCCTGAGCTCCCCCCGCTTTCCCCGTGCTCTGGCTTTCCTCTCCCTGAAGCCCTGTGTACACAAAGGGCTCGCTTCTGCCTTTCAATTAGGTAACCGAGATTTATTTACTTTTACTCTTTCTCCCATCCCTACACGTATTCGGCGTCTGTAACTCCTTTCAGCTTTGGGATTGGGTGTTCTTTTGATTTNAAATCAAATGTCCGTGTAAGGGAGGACTCCGTCCAGCCTGGCCCCTACACCCAGCAGACAGACGCGGCCGGGCCAGCCCGCCGCTCCGGCCGAGCGCCTGCCCCTGGCCCCGGCAGTGCGGGGAGCCGAGCCTCGGCTCCCCCGGCTCTGGGGGGACCGGGCAGCCCCAGCTGGCTGGGAGGGGCTGGCGAGCTCAGCCTCAGTACATACCCCCGGGGGGAAAAGCCACCGACTGAAAAACACCCAACACCAGAAACCACCCCAAACCCACCAGGGCTGGAGAAGGGGGGTTTCCCCGTGTTTAAGGAGCTGAGGCGCGGCTGGGTGACCCAAAGTGTCGGGGACAGCGC
>VZRH01000516.1:228804-248020 GCA_013397555.1 Urocynchramus pylzowi | reverse complement strand
GCGGGGGGGAGAGAGAAAAAGAAGCAAAGGCACTTGTAACTAGTTACCTTTGAATTTTTGCCTTTTCTCGGACACGGATTTAATCTCTAAATTTTATCTGTGCAAACGAAAACTGTAAATACTGAGGTACGGATTTATAAAGATACCTAAATGAATAAAAAGTGTGACGGCGTGCATATGGATATTAGCAGTTTTGTTAGAGCACTTTCATTGAAAAAGAAGAGAAGCTGACAGAACCATTATCCTTTTATCAGATTAAAAGCCATCTGTTATTTTTAAATGTTTAAATCCTTTAATCAGGAATATGGCTGTATTCCAAATGATGAAATAGAGAGATTTTGCTTGTATCAGGAAAAAAAAACCAAAAAACAAAACCAAAACCAAACAACAAAACCAACAAAGAAATAAACTGCTCCACCCCCAAAAGATTTTTTCACCTTCCCATCTCTAAAATAACAACTAAATCCCAAAGCGTCCGAGAATTTTTTTTTTGTTTGTTTGTTTTTATTTTGATTCCATTGTTCAGAGCTGGGATTTAACAATTACAGGTTGGAAAACCTATTTGAAAACAGTAGGACCACGTTGCAACAAAGGTCTGGCCAGCATTAATCTGGCGTTTGGAGAACACTTGACAGTTGAGAGGGCTCCCCCCTTTCCTTCCGTTCCTTTAAAAGTTACCCCTTTCAAAAGGGAATCACAGCCCCTATCTCTGCTTCTCCAGGTATCTTTCTTTCTTTCTTTCTTTCTTTCTTTCTTTCTTTCTTTCTTTCTTTCTTTCTTTCTTTCTTTCTTTCTTTCTTTCTTTCCCCTTGCATGAAGGGGTGAATTGAAAAATCATTTAATTATTTTCATTCTAATCGCCTTAATCCCCCTTATACTAGGAGCAAATGATGATAATGGGATCCACATGGCAAAGACCCCCGGATGGGGGGTGGGGCAGGGATCCTCCCGGATCCTGGCAGGTGGAGCCGGGCGGGGCGGGGCGGGGCTGTAACACAAATAAAGCATCGGAGCAAGCCTTCCCAATCCCTGGGCAGCTTACTTATCATCATCTTATTTTTGCTCCAGGTGACGCGGCTGTGAAGTGACCCGGTTGTCACTCTGGGGGAACAGCGGACCCTCCTGCAGCAGGAGAAGTAAAAACAAAACCCATCACTGCCCCCCTCCCCACGCCACCCCCCCGCCTCCTCGGAGCCAGGACAAGCCGGTTCATCCTCCCGGGTGGCCCCGGCAATCCCCGAGCGCCGCTCCCTTTGCCGCCACCCGCGGCCGTGCGAGCCCTTCCGGCTGCGGGGCTCAGCGGCTGCCCGAGGGCGAGGAGGAGAAAGAGGAGAAAGAGGAAGGGCAGCTCGCCTGTGGCATTAGTTGTAAGCACCGCCGTGACAGCACTCCTGCCTGAGGCTGCAGGAATAGAGCCAACAGCGAGATCAGCGGGCGCTGGGCTCTCTCCGGGCGTTCGCAGATCTGTACAAATACGGGCCCTGCCGGTTTTCATAAACAACTTCCAGGACACAGTCAATCAATCATGCTGGCAAGCAAGCAGACCAGGAGCCTAGGATATATACAAGGCATAAATATATACGTATAAACCCTGTCAATTTTGGAGTAGTTACAATTTTTTTTTTCAATAAGCCTAAGGGAAAACTGTATCTAGAAAGATTCTGACAAGTCAGGAAATCACAGTGGAAAAGTAGGAGGTATTGTTAGGAAGTTATGTTACATTGTATGTCTTAATACCAGCAAGAGAAATATTGGAAAAGAGAAAGAAAAAAGTGTCTAAGCAAGTCGAAGATTTATAAAAAACATAAAATATTGTGCTTTCAGTCAGAGAAACAATTTCAAGAATATGTGGCTGAAAACATGAAACCTGGCCACTTTAAAATACAATGCAATAGATATATCTGTAAAAGACATGAGTTTACCAGATTTTCTAGTCAGCAAAGTATTCTTTATGTTGCAGCCATTTCTAGTCTTAATTTGAAACATATTTTGTATCTAGGCATAGGTCCTTGCAAATGCACTGTGTTGTTCTGTTTTGTTCTGTTTTTTTAAATGATCTTTTGATAATAAGAGCTCTGCACAGCATGGAGTTTGTGCTCTCTCTTTCTGACTCTGAGTATTTTTTTTTTTTTTTGCAAAAGAACATGTGTGAACAAGGGATCCATGAAATGAAGGGTGCAACAGGTTTGAACATCCCAATATTGCAGAAAGAATGGTTGCATACCAAGGTAGGAGGAAGATAATCAAGTTTCCAGACTTTTGAAGAAAGAGGAGGACATATTCTGTGCTGGTGTAAATTAAGAGTTCCACTGAAATGGACCACTGGTTGGTACTGCAGAAACTGAGTGTTGCTCTTAGGCTGTTATGATCCAAAACAGTGGCTCCTTCTTTTGCATAGTGAGCATTGAGGAAAGCCTGGGCAATGATGCTCAGAGAGCAGAAGCTGTGCTCTAGAAGAAAGCATCAAGAGCAGCTTTTCTCAGCTGGTAAAACCTGCCAAACAAGCTTGTAAAATTGAGGACCAGAGTGTTGGTTTGGCTCAGGAAAGACATTGTGATTGCATTGCCTCTATGCAACTATTCTCAGGAATAATTGTATTTTTTTTGAAATTACTGCATTTGTTGTGTAAGTTTTTGCATCAAGAATAAACTTGATATTTGGTGATTTCACTCTGTGGTTATCTGTTCAAACAAATCCTATAAAGAGCCGAAAACTACTCATGTCAGGAGAGTGTGTTTTGGTGATGACCTTCTAAGCTGACTGGGTTTTAGAGAAATAAATAGTAAGAAAATTGTGTCACTGCCTTCTCAGAAACTTAATGTGTTTAAAGATGTGTACAGTCAGCTGAATAGGAACTGGGTTTACATCTAAGACCTTCCCCTTTTAAGGACCTGTGTTTAAAATGGATGGGATCACTTACTTGCATAAAGGCAGTTTCATTTTTATATAATAATTTGTGCTTATCACCATATAAGTGAATGCTTCATCAGTCACAGCTTTTATTCTTGTGGATCCAATGCATTATTTTTCATAGCAATATATTATGGAGGCCTTCCACCAAAACTTGCCTTGATTTGTGGTGTGTAAGACTGACACAATGAGTGATAAATGTATTAACTGCTATCTCCAGTTAAAATACCATATGAAAGAAATAAAAATTAAAGTAGTATCTGAAGACTCTTTAAATACTTTATAATTTTGATGTTATTTTAATGTTGTGGAAAAACTGTGAAAGCTCACAAACTTTTTTTACCCTTAAAGATTCAGTTTGATTTGCTGGGCTAATCAAACTTTTGATTTTTTTTGTATTCTGGGCTAAATGATTGTTAAGACTAATATAATCAATCTAGTCTGGAAATGTGAAAAGTGGAAAGGGAAGAAAGGGGGATAGAAATATACCACATGTATTGAAAGTATCAACACCCCACCCCTTCCACACCATAACCTGACTTCCTTCTGCCTTTGAGTATTCCTTCTATACTTTGTAATATGGCAAGTGACAAACGTCTTTCCAGAAGGTTTTACAATGTTACTGATTCTCCAAAGGCTGTTTGTGAGAAGTGCCTGCCACAGCTGACAGGTTACCTCATCAGCCTGCTAACACACAAATTCTCCTGTGCTCTTCTGTGTGGTACACCTGTGTACTGAGACCTGGTTAAAAAGTGGGTGAAGCCAAATGGATGCTTTAATCACTGCTTGAGAAAATGACAATCTAACATATATAGTTACATGCTAAAACTGAGACACCTTTTCCTTTACACCAATATACTGCTGCACCTGTACAGGTGGGACTCTGCTATTTATTTTACAGATCTCCTTTGCATCATGGTCATTGAATTTTACTATTTCTCTTTGCTCTGAGGTTAAATTCTTTTTGGCACTACTTGTATGAAGCAACGGTATTACTAGCACTACTAGTAGTAAGCATGAAGCCTCCAAATTCTCAGCCTGCTTTTGGCTCCTCTTCTTTATCGAGAATACATTATCCAAGAAGATGTGAGAATACTGCTTTGTTTCAGTTGATAACACAGTGTCACCTATCACCTTACACAGTGTGTTGACCACGGCTCTGGTAGGAGGTGAGTCATTAAAGACACTTCTAAACCTTTACTTCTTCCAATGCAATGGCATCCTGAATCTCCTCCCTTGAGTTACCAACTTGCTTTTGACAGAGGTAGGGCAACAACTTTACTAGGGTGTAACTTGTTGGGTGTGCGGCAAGGAAAACGCAGATAAGCTTCTCCAAGTATTATCTCATGTTCTGTATAAAATTCTCAGTTCAAATTTGTGGTGAACGACTTCTAAAACAGACTAAAGATCATTAATTAGCATGAAATTAATTAGCGGATGGCTTTGGAAAGGATTGAAGCTATTGACATAAAACTGTACACTTTGCAACATGGGCTTCCTTTCTGTTGCTTTCGTATAATAGAACTGTCTGTACTTAGAAAACACTGATACTCACTGAAAGTACCTCTTAACTGCTAATTTCTCTTGTTTCTTGTAATTTCTTCACAGTGGTTATTTCACCACTGTGAAGAAATTACAGAGTACACTTTATATTGTAAAAATAACAAGATTACTTGCTATTTACTAATTTGTGGGGAAGAGGTGTAGTTTGCAAAGAAGGACTGCTCTGTTTCCCTGTGGACAGCTGTGGAGGGGAGCAGATGTGCTGGGCAGGGCAGAAAAGCTGTTATGTTACTGCAGGAAAGAGGGAGGATGAGGTATGAATATGTCTGGGACCTGGTATCCTCTTACAAGAGACCTCCAATCTCACCTCTTCAAAACTCCTGTCTTGATCTACATTAAAACCAACAAAATTTTAGCTTTATTAAAGTCTTATTACAGAAAATTTCCTTTGCTTTTTTCTGTTTTACTAATTTGAGTCTTCAGACTCAGGCTATACATCTTAATTTATGACTGACAATTTAACTTAATATTATTAAATATCACTAATTTAAAAGAATTTTCAATACATTTCAGATTCTTTTATGACTTTAAATAAAATAGGAAGCCAGAATAATGTCTATGTTCCATTTAGATCTTCAAATTAGCCCTTTAAGTGCTTTTCAGTATATGTTACGCAGCACTACACACATTGTGAAGACTTAATAGCAAGAAAGGGAGATCACATTTTACTTTTGAAAAGTTGAAAAAGAATTTAACAAAAGCTGATCACTAATCATGTGACTTCTGTATTTTATTACATATCTAAACCTTATTTACATGGAAAAAAGATTCAAGTATTTCTTATTGTACTTTTGCAGTGATAGATGAATGTTGAGTATTTACTTTAATTTTTTTTCTGCTATTCCATGGGGGAAAACCCAAAAAAGTCAGCTTTTGCTAGTACAAACCAGAAATGGTGCTGTCAGACTTCAGACAGTGTGAAACAGTAATAAATACTTTTATTGATATAAATTCCTAAGTGGAATATAGAAATAAGAAGTTACATTTAATGTGAAAAAATACAGCATCTTGATTGTTACTGAGAAGCACGCTGAGAGATGCACTTCTTTAGCACTTGTAAAGAACTTCTGTGATTTCCTTGTTTGTTTTGTCATGCAGGTGATTAATGCTGCAGAAGGCAAGTAAAGTCAAGAAGTTCTCCAGTTATAAAAATATATTTCAGTTCTGTTGTTACATGAAATTATGACAATTAGCTTGAATTCTGGATATAGAGACAGGGAAATTGCAGTTGTGAAAATATTTTTTCAACATATAAAAACCAGCTAAGATAGAAGTAATGCAAAGGATATACATGTGCCATCATGCCCCATAAAGGAGTACATTCTGCCTGGTGCAGCAGAGCAGTACAAACTATTTTTCACCACCTACATCTCTGTGAAGCCTGCAGGATTTTTTTTGCCTGCTGAGTTAATGATGTACTGAACTGGTGTATAAAGGGGTTCACAGAAGTGAATTCAAGGTCAGTTTTTTGACAGAGCATCATGTGACTGCAGGAGGACTTGCACAGCACAGGCAGGCATGTTTTCTCAGAAGGGGAAGGCTGCTTTTGAAATTGAAATAATCTTTGTGAGTATTCCACGTGTAAGAAAACACAATGCTCAAACTGTAGACCAACAGAACAAACTTCCACAAGGAAAGCAAAGAAGACAAATTTAGGTAAATAATTTTCAATAGCAACCTTACATTTCAAAAGAATTACTCATTTGCTTATGTTATGGTCATATATGAGAAGTATTGCAAACTTGTCAGATTTTGGCTCTTGGCATACACACTGATGCATCTGTCTCAAGTCCAACAGAACATTCCTTGCCACTCAGCAAGCTATTGGCATACATAGTGCTCAAAGGATGAGTTCCTCCTAAAAGAATATAGTATTCATATTGAATTGATGGTCTTTCTCCAGAAAAAAAAACTTAGCTAAATAAGATTTGATACATATTTTTCCCTTTTAAAGTCTTTCTCTTCTGCATGGATTATAGGATTTTCCACAAGGCTAAAAAAATGGCTATGCTTGCTCTAAGTGTGTAAATTCACACTGGTATTCACTGTCAAAAACAGACTATTGAAATAACAAATGAGGTTCACTTCCTCAGAATGTGTAAATGTCCCAGCTTAGAGTTAAACTTTCAACAGCTGAAAGACAATACCATCACCACGTACCTGGCACTAGTTACTCGGGTTTATTTTTCCCTGGAAAGCGGTTTTGGGCGACAGAGTGGCGTCCGGGTTTCCCAGGTTGTTGTGCTGACAAACTGCAGTGGTGGTAAAGGCAGGGAGTCTGACAAAATCTCATTAATCATTTTAAATTAAATCCAACATTCCACTCCAACACTGCCAAGAAGAAAGCTAACTTTTACAAATGAATACTCTCTCTGAAAATAACTGGTATCCTGACCATATTGCTCTCACAAAAACATGCTTGATTTCTGTTAGGTACACATACACTATTCTTCAGCTTAAAAAAATATTTTTTTTTTGATTGCTGGGAACCTGAAAAGTGCTTTTTGCTTGTTTTCTCTATTAGGGTCTATGAGCGAACCATACAACTGAAAATCAAGAGCCTCTTTTTTCTTTTAATGAATTGAAGTTTTTTTGCTTTTCTAATATTTTAAGTACAGAAAGTTTGTTTTTAATGCAAGTAAATTTCACATAGGAAATGGAAGTATTCAATTTAAATACTTACTCTAAGCATATTTATATGAGTAAGAAAGGAAAACTGCAGGCTTCCTAACATTAATACTGTTAGTATTAATTATCACTGAGGTGATGAAGAAGCAATGTGATCTCTTTCAGGTTTTTTTACAGACACACTTCTGTAACTACTCCTAGCTATTTGATTATGATTTAATTACACATTGCAAGTCTGAACTTTTAACATGTCATAAATAATATTAGATTATTACATAAAGTTTTATCTTACTAAAATTACTATTACATGCAGATTATAAAAGTTTGTATTTCTCTTTCAAGGCAAAATGAAACCATAATGTGCCAGTGTGAGACACAGGAATCTGTTCTTTGCCCACTTTAATAGTGCTTTTGAGCTTAGAGTGGGAGATTTTACAATGGCAGAGAACAAGTCATCAGCCTTAATGTTTATTAGTTTTAATACATTAATGAAATATTTTAAAAGGGGAAAAAAATCCTAATTCAATAGAGGGCAAGTAAATCTGACTTTCCCAAAGACTTATTACAATTCTGACATTTTAACATGATCAAGGAGGTATACCTCAATTTTGTTTAAGTGCTTAAAGTAATACTTGTTTTCTAAAAACAGAGCTATAAACAGTATCAGATTGCACAATGACATCCTTATACAGAGAACAAAAATATTACCACTTCGAAAAAGAGCAATTTCTGTTGACAAACTTGCTTATGTTAAGAACATTAATAAACTGCAGAATACTGAAGAAGAAATAGTAACATTTATTTCTCTAGCTAGTCAGTTTATTTTCTTAAAGCTGTATTTTGAAACTGTTTACATTTTTTCTGGTGGAAGGGAAGGGTTAGTGAACAAATTGATTTTTTTTTCCTGAATGCAAATTTCTCACTTGCTTCAAAATCGACAAACATGTCTCAAACTTGTATTTGTTCAGGCTTCTGTATGTTGCAGCAGCTTTGATTTATTTTAAAAAGGCAAAGCTGTATAAATGTGCTGTTTAGAGTTTGAATGGAAAGTATTCTAGACAGAANAAAAATATTACCACTTCGAAAAAGAGCAATTTCTGTTGACAAACTTGCTTATGTTAAGAACATTAATAAACTGCAGAATACTGAAGAAGAAATAGTAACATTTATTTCTCTAGCTAGTCAGTTTATTTTCTTAAAGCTGTATTTTGAAACTGTTTACATTTTTTCTTTTTCCAGTGTGGGGTGGGGGGGGTGGAAGGGAAGGGTTAGTGAACAAATTGATTTTTTTTTCCTGAATGCAAATTTCTCACTTGCTTCAAAATCGACAAACATGTCTCAAACTTGTATTTGTTCAGGCTTCTGTATGTTGCAGCAGCTTTGATTTATTTTAAAAAGGCAAAGCTGTATAAATGTGCTGTTTAGAGTTTGAATGGAAAGTATTCTAGACAGAAATAGAGTTTTGAGAAAACAGATAATATCAGGTGCTGTCTATAGCTAAGCCATGTGAATATCTAGTATATACCATATTCCTTCAATAAATGCAATCAGAGCCTCAGACTTTATAATAAAAGCAAACATGAGCTGCATTTGCGTGGCACTTTACATGGACACAGGTACACTCATTTTCCCAACATGAACAGAAAAGTTTTCCTTCTGTCCCATCTGTGTACACTGAAGTGTACCAAACTTTCAGAAATGGCCATTCAGAACAATTCCAGTGTCTTTTAGGACAGAACAGTGAGTGTTTGCAGAGGGATGGGCTGCAGGCTCACTTCTTTCTTCAGTGCTGTGTACAGTGCATACAGTTAAGGGTTAAGGCAACACCACATGGCCAAAGTTCAAAGGACATGCAGTGGTGGAATCACAATAGCTTGGGAACCACTTCACAGTTATAAGCATGATCATGCTCATGTAATTCGGCTTGAGATCCTCTGCCTAAGTCTTCTGAAGTGCTTGATCAAGTAGCTATTTCCACATCACATCATTTAGTGACACATGGATCAATGAAGCATCAGTATTTTAAAATGTGCGTGGAGACACCAAGTGCACTGAAGAAAACACTGCACAAAACTTTGTTTTTTAAAGAGTTTTTGGAGGATAATCAAGACAATTTTTGTCACTTTTAAGAGCACTATTACACCTGATTAAGATTTTTTTTCTCCTTTTAAGACAGAGAATTGTTTAACTTCATGTAAAGTCTAGATTACTAGTGCAAAAAATACTTCTCAGCCAGAGAAGAGCTAGACTCAAACTGAAAAAAGGACAGAAGAAATGTCTATATTAACTAGTTGCTTCGTGATTGCCTGAGGAAATTCACACTTGGCATGTTGTGTTTGCTGTTTTCTGTTCCACTCTGAAATAGTAACACAATGTAGAGCATTGGGTGCTAATCCTCTAACACTGTTCAAAATCCTGTTGTGAAAATCAGATGCTGTTATCTGCATGTCATTAGGGTTTTGTTTTCTTTTGCTCTGCCCTTGTCTTATGGAAACTTGAGTTGTATCATCCTGTTTTTAATTTATCTTCTTGGCTGCTACGCTGGCCTAGAAGTTTTCTAGACCTTGCTAAAAGATGTACTCATCTATTCCAGAAAAAAACATGTTCTGTCTGCCTGAAGGTTTTGTACTGTATTAAGTAACTGGAAATTAGGAGAAATGCAGACTAACAATTAATACTCTCTTACTAGTGCAAAATCAAAATCAGTATCACTAATGTCAAACTAAGCATATGTCAGAAGAGAATTAAATCTTGCTCTGCATTTGTGGTTTGAGAAGAAAATATTTTCTAACAAGAAAAGTTCTAATTTCAAAATTCACTGAATTTTTCTTTTGAAATGTGCAACCTCTGATGAGTGTTTCTTAGAAAACTATATTCTGCTGTCTCCACTTCAGATCACTTTAAAGAGCCCAGAGACATTTGTCCTTTATAACTGGTTTTACAAATTACATTAAAAGCTTTCAATTTTTTTTTTCTGTAATACAGGAGCAGACACCTGTGCCTTAAACAAAGCTCCCCACTGTACCATACACTTGTAATTTGTGTTTGAGATTAATTGACCACTGCAGAACGCATCCTTGGACTTTCTGCAATACATGAAACAACACTGGGTGAGGAGTAGTTATCCTGAGCAAGGCAGGTGATGCTGTAAACCTGTCTGGAATATGGCTGCAATACTGCTGGCTGCTGGCTTTGGCTGCGTATGCTACATAAATGCAATGGCATTTACACTTGATAAAAGGTAATGTAATAAAAAAGTACTTTTTTGCACTCATTTCAGTTTGTGGAGCAGAGCTATAAACACTTGAAATAGCAGTAATAGCTATATCTTTTTCTTCCCTTCATTTACACAGCCCTTGTATGGACTGTCCTTCTCACATCTAAAACAAACGTAACACTCCCTAGGTGCTAAACAGAAAGCAGCAGCATAGGCAAAGGGCATGGCTGTGAGGGGTCATTCCTGCATTAAATTCTTGGCTCTACAACAGGCTTTCTACGTAAAAACTCAGATTAATTCTGTTTTACAGATTAAGAATACCTTCCCACATCACCTCGTGATGGGGTAGGGAAAAAGAAGAAATATACTGGTTACCATGATGTATCCAGATGCTACTGATAGCTGATTATTATGTAAACAAACATAATCAGGAACAGCTCTTTCTTCAACTACATGTTATGTCAACTGCTCTGTGAGGTGTCTGAACAAAAACTAGGCAAATCCTTAGTCAATTCCTGCACATGCATAGCAGTTCCACTGCTAATATTCTCCACACTTCAGAAAATGTCAAGACACAACCTGACCAAGTAATTTTTGAAGTATTTCCACAAATTTAGAGCTGTTTAAAATCTAGCTACATGACCGCCTTAGTAATTCAGTATCTGACTCTGAAATGCTCTCCAATCCTGCACAGTCCCTGCTCTAATCTTGCACTGTCAGCTTTTAACAGCTTTAGCAACGAGTCATCTGGTATACATTTGCCAAGGCATTTCCATCATTCCCACTTCTAGACTGAGGGAACCAGTTGAAAGCAGCAACACGTTACTCACTCCTACCACTTTCCCTGTTCAGACTTTTTCTTGCTTCCTGTGCTGAACAGGTGATTGTAGTTGCCCTGTATCTCAAAAACCAGTATCTGCAAAAGAGGTTATGTATGTAAGTAACGTAAACCTCTCTGTACACTGCATGATTTCCCCTGGCTAACCCTGTATGACATCAAGGTTCATCTAAAATAGAGCCTGTAATTTTTAAAATTGTGTGAATAGCAGATTGGCAACATGCTAATTCAAGTTAAAAAATATAGTATGAAACACCAGCTTAGATATTTTACAAGTGTTCTATCATCTCCTAGAATAAACTTTATTGTAGTACTCAGATCAATGTTCCTCTAACTTAAGTATCTGAGGTAGTTAGCATTGTAAAAAAATGCAAACGAAAGTCAAACACTAATTTAAGAGATAAAAGGAGAAATTTTAGTTAAAATACTTTACAATAAAATAATTACGATTATAAATCTCTTTAGTTAAATATATACACATTACATGGTATTCTAAAAAGAATGAACTTATTAAAGTTTCAAGCAGATCTAATGCACAAATTCACCACTTTTTCAGCTTAGACTGTAATGTCAGTTTAACATTCATAAATGGTTGTGTCAGACTAATGGCATTGTTTTGTGCAAAACTAAAAACAAATTATGAAAAAAAATCCTTCTGTTCCCACAGTAAATAGATAGAAAAGGTAGTTTACACATACACACACTTACACACACAAACTTTGATTGCATACAGAGGTTAGAATGACCAGCACTAAAATAACCCCCATCTCTACAAAATAATTAATATCTTGAATTGATGTAGTTTTTGAAAATTACAAATTTTAAGTGCTAGCAAATTGTGCTTTTAGGCAGCCACGTGGCCAATAAGGTAGATGTTGTCATAAAGGTGCCCTACAAAATCTTCACTAATATTCTGTGCAGCTCGTCGTGTATTTCGGATGAATTCCCTCTTGGACATTTTGTTCTTCACGTGAGGGCTTGTCAGATCAATCGAAAGTAGAATCAAAGAGTAACACAGTACATCAACTGCATCTAGACAAGAGAGAATAAATAAAAAAAGTTTAAAAAGGAAACTGCAATCATTGAAAGGATTTTTCCCTGTCTAACAACCTCATGGTCTTTATCGTCTAGGCTCATGATTTTATATATATATATACACATACATACTCATACATATTTCTATGGATACTCAGAAGAGTATCCATAGAAATAAAATTTAATATAGCATCTTTCAAATATTCAAGTAATAATGTCAGCACACTGTCAAATAAGAATTTACAAATCTCTTAATATTTCTATTTAATCCAAAAGCCACTAAGGGCTTTATACATTTTCATTTAAACAGATTCTTGAAGTTTGTGTAAACTAAAGCCAACATCCTGCAAAAGCTTATCTTTTAAATATGTAAGCAGTTCCACTGCTGAAAACTGCCTCCTCCAACCAATCAGCAATGCTTGTTAACTTGCATGTGGCCCAATATTCCCTTTCATTTCTGTGAGACTATCCACAAGGTAAAATGTTAAGTGTGTAAGACTCTGCAAGAGGAACTTCAGAAAAGAAAAAAGCTCAACGCACAGACAAAAATGAAGGAAAGATAACATGGAAATAGACCCAATGAATCAGCTAAAAAAAGAATCTGTATGTTTTTTGGTTTTTATTTTCAACCCAAGTGGAATGATGACACTATACTGAACAGTTTTGTACTTTCAGATATACATGTTTAGGTGCTGATTTTAAAGCTATCAGAAACAGTAGCATCATCCAAAAGTATAAAGACTGATCCACCGCTCATTTTTGCTTACCAGGGCTAAGGCCAAGCTCTCTCATCAAATCAGGATTACAAGCACAGAATCTGTGAGAGAACTTTGTTATGAGAGTTTCAAGGTACTCCCCACGCTCCTCAGGAGCGTGAATGTGTCTGAAGAACTCTCTCAGTGCATTTGGCAAGAACTGATTTCTGAAGTTGTGCAGCGTCACAAGGTCATCCAAAACATCTCTCCTGGCAGAAAAAAAACCCCAGATCATTAGAAAAGTTTCTTTTCACTGTTTAAATATGAAAATGTGTAGATGTTAAAAATTAAAGTTTTAGAATAGTATATGCTTTTGTTTTTGCTAAAAGGCAAAATTATCACTAACAGCACAAAGATAATATAAACACATGTTCTTTGCCTATTTGTAGCCAACACTATAAAAACATAAACGAATCAGAACTCAAAGTTTGTATGTATATTCAATCAAGCTCTACACAGAGGATTTGATTCCTTTAATCTGTGACAAAACCAATAAAAAAGGCAGTAAAGGGAATAGATTGATGTGTGTCACACATTTTGATGTGTAAGTAGAAGCTGTTACAGGAGTGTCTTGTTAAAACCAGGCTTCAGCTAGGCAAAATTTGCTCATGGAAGTCCATCAGGATATGACGTTCTCAAGTGTTTTGCACTGAACACAGATACATATAAAAGATTCAGACCACACCTATATTACCAGATGTGCAAAAGACAGTAGAAAAAAATTTGGAAGCAAATTTGAAGTGAACCTAAGAATGTTTTCCTATGTTTAACCTGATTTTTACCTTGTTTGTGAGTTTCAACATTTAAAAAAGTAGTTTTTATTTTTAGTGTCTGATCATACTCTGTTTATGAAGGGAAGATAAATAGCAGTAGGAGTCACTAACATTAACTTGAAATCTCATCCATTAAATGGTTTTGTATTTTTATTATTGTCTAAAAGATTTATAAATCTGAAGTTTTGCTGCCAGTAGTGATAACATTACAGACTCCTTTTACTCCTTTAGTAGTACAGGCTGAAGAGGATGAGAAGCAGGAGAGAATTCCTGTTGAAGTGCTGTTGGACCTCTGCTCTTCCTATTCAGGTGCAATTACTATTCTCCTTCATGATACTGCCCTACCCCAACCTGATGGCATGATAAAGCACTGTGGAGACAGAACAGCACGCTACAGCAGGGAGAGAGTTCCTTTCTGCAGCTCCTGATGTCTCCAAGAGGATGCTCCCTTCCGTCTCAAGAGGCATATGCAACTTCCAGTTAGGAATTATCAGACAACCAACTAATGGTTAGATGATTCAACATTAGCTGAAAAGCTATCATCCCTTTGTAAAGTGATAATTACTTTTTCTGAATAAGACCCACAAGAAAGGGGAAAAAAACCCATCAAGTCAAAAAAAGCAGCAAAATATCTATGTAAGATTTTGTGAGGATGTGAGATTTATCATTTATAGGTGATATTTTTGATGATTAAGTGCTACAGTCACATAAATACTTGAACTGAGTAACTGTTCAGATTTAGAAGAACCATTACCTAGCTGCATTTTCTTACCTTTTTACATCATTGAAGTGGCATCTCTACATTCAAAAGATTGTTAAATGGGGCTGATTGAAAATTAATAGAAAATGTCTTAAGAGAAATTTAAATTACCTTTCATCAAGGTAGATTCTCAGCTTCTTCCAATTCAGTGTTCTTGTGCAAAAGATAAATTTAGCTATTTCTTTTGGTGAATCATCTAGTATGCCTTTGGACATAAAATAGTTGACTCCCTGAGATAAAAGACATGTACATATAAAACTGTTTAGTCTTCATAATGTTTTTAGGAACAAGTATTGTACTTCACAATGTAGGACTGTAATCCTACTAATTAACTGGTTTGTTTTTCAGAATGATTCCTCCTCATCTAAATCACATTTCAACATGCAGAATACACTCTAAAATTATAAATCAAATGCAAAGAAACAATTTAGTGTTATGGTTGAGATTTTACATACAGTCATAGTAGAAAATTTTAAATTATGAACCCCATAATGAACATGATGGTTCTTTAATAATTTCTTTACAGTGTATATCAGCATTTTGCTTTTCATACTATTGTAATAGTATTAAAAATGTTGCAGGGACCATAACTGGTAATTTCATAACTTTTGCAAATAAGAAAATCTTAGCCATAATGTGTTTAGTCTCCAAAATCTTTCATAAAAACAGTAATGTTCTCACATGTATACAATGTATCACATTCAAAAAGATGCATTAAATGCATTTGTTTAAATGTGTTATAATGCAAATAAACACAAGCACGCTGATTTCAAAGCATAGGTAAGTATCAACATATATAAATATGAATGCACATAAATAAGAACACTATGCCTAACATAAAAATAGCTTAAAAATACAGAATTGCATATTATTTATACTCATGATTTTCAGAACTTTACACTTTGACCAAACACACATTTCTCATAGAATAAGCACAGCAAATTTTAAGTATTTCACTGATATTCTGGATTCTCTCTGGTCATTGAAACATCCCAAAGCATACAACTATTTTCCTTACAATCTCAGAAATCAAAACCCAACTAATGGATTTAAACAACGCTCACACTTTTCAACAGCAAAAATCTAAACCTGAGAGTAACTAACCAAGTTCTTCCAATTCAATTTGGCAGGGGCTGGGAGCAGTTCTCAGCATTTATTACCAAGAAGTGTTGCAATACTTAAGTACAATAGATCTTGACTATAGCATAATGATGAAGTGTAAAATGAGTAAGACAGTGAATTTCTGCAGAGAATAATGTACCAAGGCCACAATCTAAAACACCTTTAAAATACTTCTGAAGTATTTTTTCATAAATCTTCTGATATCAAACTTCACAATATTTTTTAAGTCTGCCCTTTTAGTTTACATTACAGCTACAAAGATGTAGGGGCAACCTGTCATTCAGTGTATAAACTAAACTTCCCAGTGCTCTTGAATTTTGTGTGAAAAAGAAATAAAGGACTGAGTGCAGGTTTGGAACATTTTGTGAAGTGTCTTAGTAAAGCAAAATCTTACTTGCATCAAGCAGAAAAATACTTAGAAGATATGTTTAAGAACACAAATTAAAAGCCAAGAAACACATATAATATTAACTAGCTATTTTTAGCAGTCCATAGTTTTTGCTTATATATTTACAGAAAGTAGCAGTTAATCAAGATACATTTATTGCGTTAAAATAATGGTTTATAAAAAGAAATAAAAACATAAAGGTTTTTAGATAGGTAAAAGTAAAAATCTAGCAGTGTTATGCCCCACCTTTAAGAAAAATCTGCATTTAGGATGACAATGTAACATATATTGCTCTATCATCTTGCATTTCAGTCTAAATTAGATCATATTTAAGTTTGTCCATAATATGGATGGACAACATGTTAAGTACTTTCTTGAGCAAGAGCTAAACAAGAAATTAAAAATGGGAGAGAACAACAAGGATTTTGGCAATTTATGTAAAATGAGCAGCAGAATATCTCCTTTACATATATCCCGAGTTAATGAGATTTATGGGTTTGCTTCAGTAAGAAATATTAGCTTAAGGTAATACAAACTGAAGCCTGGTGGGGAAGTCTTGAATAGCATTCCTGCTGCAACATATCCAGGAAATGCCTAGCACGACATAGCAGAGGCAGGATGAAAATAACACCTTCTTTAAGATAGTGTGTTTGTTTTTCTGTGACAGTAAATGCTGCAGTTCTTTTTCTCATGCAATAGCTTGCAACTCAATGTAGGATCTCCATCTGACAGGCTACAAAGACTTTGCATTATTATTCTCTGTCTCTAATTCCTTTCTCCCCTACCACACACAATGCTTGACAACATCTTTCCCTGTGAATACATTTTCCTCGGCTCCTTCACGAGGTATAAATAAAATATAGTTCACCACATGCCATGGTTTTTAGTTGCTTTTTATTTCATCCTATCAAAAATACTTTGCAACAGTAGGAGCCTGATTTCTCTTATAAGTTCTTAAATTTTGTCTTACAGCAAATGAAATTTATTGACAAGATTTACATGTCATTGAATCTGTTTTTCATAACACCGTAAATACTACCTTGAAAACCTATCAGAACCCTTGCTTCAAATAAATCACTTTTGGTAGCTAAAATGGTCACTTGTGTTTTATATACTGGCTGAAGCAGTACCAGTCCTATAGACTATTAAAACCCATGGTAAGATTACTTATCAGTTAGCTGGTGATTCTCTTAGGAAACATCTGACTGCAGTCAGGTAGGCTATTCTGAGTCATTATCTATCAGCTCTGAAGAGGCCTGTTTAACACTTTGGAAACATTGCAGAATGAGCACATACAGTATTTTTTAATTCTAATTCAGAGCACTGTAATATTCTTAATATTAGAGAATTAGGAAAGATGCCTTAAATCTTGCCTCTGTGGCAAGCATGTTATCTCTGAATTTCAGACAGCTCTGGATAAAATATTAATGTATGGAAGTGTTGATTTAAATTATATATGCAAACAAAAATTTTAAATATGGACTAACAGTAAGAACAAAAGCCATTTGTTGTATTTCAGTATGTTATTTTTTACGGTTGTTTTTTTTCCCCTCACACACAATGCTTGTTTTGTTATTCTATTACAGCACTGACACTCTTTGCTTATTTTCCACTTGTTTCCAATAGTCTTTGGATTTGTTTATATCCATACAGGATCTCTAAAATGGAAAATTTTTCATTTTCAGTGTTGATTCCTTTTCTGCATTGACTATCTTCTTTGCTAAGAGTACTTTCAGAGCACTTCAGTACAGCAGTCAACATTAAAACTTTTGTAGTTGCCTTTGACACCTCTGTTTAGATATGCATACAAAACAAACCAGAAATATCCTAAGTTAATGGCACAGAAATTTTTGAATCAGTATCTAGTATATTAGGGTTTCAACTTCTGTTGGTGATTCTAGGTAACACTAACATTATTAGTAAATAATAATTAGACACATATGGTATTATTGTTCCCTTTTTCTAGGGAAGTACATGATCTTAATAAATCTAAAGGTCCATCTTCTGGAACAATGCAGAGTATTGATGAGCTATTGTATAATACAAATTTTTAAGACTGTTTTACTAAGTTACGAACCAAGTCATTTGGTGGCAAATGTGTACACAATATGTAACATACATTTCAAACAGTGTCTCTTTCACTGTATGTCTTTAAAATACAGTCTCAGTAATTCAAACAGAATAGCAGAAATTGCAAATAGAATGCGGAAATATTTTTCATGTTACACAGAATCCATAACTAATAATTTACAAGATTAAACCACTCTGGTTTTAATGTAGAAATATCAAAAGGCTTCAGCTCAATGCTCCAACTTTTTTGATAAATCACACAGAAGAATTTCTTTTCTTTACAACATACACATACTTATAATATTCCTCAGACCAATAAATCAATGCATCTCAAAACTGGCTTGCTTAGTAGATCACTATGAAATAGGGTAAGTTTCAAAAAACTTTGCTTAGAAATACAGCACAGTAAACAATCCATCATCTACAGACTAACTATAATTAAAAGTCAGGTAAGGTAACTTTATACAAGTGGCTAACAATTTATAACCAGGAATGGGTCAGAAAAACCTGGCCTCCCTGTCAAAAACTAAGGGCAGCTTGTAGAATGAGACAATCAGAAGAGTGGAAAGACAGGTTTAGTATAAGCACTGTCTTACTGTACTTTATTATTATGCTATGCAAAGGAAATCCCGACCTCACTAAAGAGAGACAGTTTTGGTACAATACAGATTCCAGAAGGTCCATAAAAATAAATGCTATTAAATAGATCAGTTACAACCATATAGGATGAAACAAAAAAATAGATCTTCTTTCCTGACCAGTTTGTACCTTCAGTTTCCATTTTAGCTACATAGCATTGATCCATGTAATAAACTTGACAAAATATTTTGTAGGGAGTTAGAAACTGGATACAAAACAATGGGAAATAACTTCTGGTTGCTTACAAATTCTGAGTCGTAAGCACAAGAGATGAAATGAGCACTGTATGAGAAACATTTCACATACACCACACGCTCTTTGAAATAAAATACAGCAGAAACCAGGTAGGCAGATTAAACAACATGATATTTATTTTCAAGTGCTAATACTAACACTAAACTATCCCCTCTCTCCAAAGAAACAACAAAAACTAGGTTCCAAAATCTTGTCTACAATGGTGGTGGCATATGAAAAAAACCCCAACAAAACCAACCAACCAAAAAAAAAAAAAAAAAAAA
>VZRH01000516.1:93806-221803 GCA_013397555.1 Urocynchramus pylzowi | reverse complement strand
GGGGTCTGTCCGGGGCGGGGGTCTGTCCCCGCCGGGGCTCCTGGCCCGGGGCTCTCCCTCCCCTCGGAGACGGCGAGCTCTGTGGCGCGCCCGGTCCGGTCTCCGGCTGTTGTCGGGGCGATGAAAGGCGTGTGGGGAGCCGGCCCCGGCCCCGCTCTGGCGAGTTTGCCGCAGTGCGCGGGCTCCGGGACCGCAGCCCGCCTTGCCGTGTGCTGGCCGGGACACGCTTTCCTTCCGCTGGTGCCCCGGCAACCGGGCTGGGACGCGCAGTGCCGTGTGCCGGCGGCCTCTGCTGCGCCAAGGGTGCCGCCGCTGGCACGAAGCCATGTCCCGTGTTTGTCGGTGATGTTTTTGCCGCTCCGCGTGTTGGTGCGGTTTCCCCCAGCTCCCCGCCCCGTGCAACAGGAGAGTCTAGGTTCAGCTGGACGGCATCAGAAGTCTAGTTGTTGGGCATTTCAAAGACAGCGTTTACAGTGTTAACATACTTGGTAACTTGCATGGGGTAGATTTTTTTTAGTTTTTGTTTGTTTTTGTATTTTTGTTTAGTTTTTTACACTGATCCTTTGAATATCATACACAGTTTTGAGAGTTGTTCTTTGAGCCGCTTCCTCAAAGCTCTGTATTATCGTATCTTGAAACTTTGTTATACTCGATTTTATTCTTGATCTCCAGCACTCTGTAACTTCTGCTACGGATTTCTACGGGCAAAAGCTGTGTATCCCATTTTACTGGATTCACCTTCCCAAGATTTGCTTCCAACTTGACTGTTACTTTTATAATCTCTTAAGCTATTTTGTAGTGACAGTAGTTACCAGATTTTACATCCAGAGGTCTGGTGTAAAAAGAAAGGATTGTTGATACTTCTGGGAACCAGCTTATATATGATTAGACAAAATCCTGTGAGAGTGTCTTCTGTGAGTATTTGCATTGCAGATTAGAGCTTCAGTTTTGTGTCATATTCTTTGATATTTGTCTTAATAGCTAGTTAAATTCGCAAAACCATAGAATGGATCACATTGTAAGATAATGTAGCTGCCTCAATTTCCAAATAATTGGTTAATTCTTCCAAGCTTTGAAAAGTAAATATTGTGTACTTCTGTTTAGTGCAGACTAGCAGTTGCACTGTTTAGTGCAACTAATAACCCAGAACCTAATGATTAAATTAAAGGAACCTGATAATTAAATAGGAAGAAAATCCTTTTAACAAGGGCAGAACACATGGAAAGAGCTTAATCTTGAGGACTGCTGATTAAACACCTCAGAAGCACCAGAAGAAAAACACCCACAACAAACCCAGCTCACTGTGAATGGAAGCTTTAACTGAGACCATTGCTTCATTTATAGGATGTGTGACTGTTCCTCTTCATTGCTTGCATTGGTAGGCTTCAAAATATTTGTTTTGTAGTAAGAAAAGAAATTTAGTGAAGATAGTGGCAGGTAGTTATCTCCCAGGTTCTAGCAGAAAGTTGAATTTAAGTGATTATTGCATTTTGTAATTTTTGTGTGCATACTTTTTTTGAACAGATGTACTTTTTTTGCGTTTATTTCATAATCTGAAAGAAGAATAGAAAGTCTGAAAGACATTTGGAATAATGGCAACAGGAGACCTAAATGGAAGTTTAAGAAAAATAGAACAAGGACTTCGCTTGTTAAATTATCCAAGAGATGTGGATTATACAGTGTAAGTGGCAGTGTGGAAACTTATCCTAATACATGATGACAGGAAGATATGTAAACAAGATATGTATATCAAGTGTTAGCATTGCCCCCAGTGATAAGCAGAACATTACTGGGAAGTTGGGGTGTGGTCTGTGTGAACTGGAATATAGAAATATGCAGTTTTACTCTTTTGAGCAATCCTTAGAACAATCCTGAGCTGTATTGCTGTCTTGCTCCTCTTCTGCTGTTCTTGTCTTTGTTTTGGTTAATCTCACCTTTCGCATTTCTTCGGAAGTGCTCGCAAAGCTTCCTTCAGGAAATTTCATTCTGTAAAGATTAGAAACAAACAAACAAACAAAAAAAAAGTCTGAATGTTGAGCTGGAAATGCTGGTGGGCTTTAGGGTTGACAATATTTAAATTATATGAAGATTACAAAAGCATTGCTTTGGAGCATTTTACAGATAACAGCAAAGACTGCTGAATGAGAGATGCCTGGACAAAGAAACCTTAAAATGAAAGATGTTTAGATAGAACATGCTGTGTATTTATTCCTTTCAAGTTAAATGTTGGAATTCATGTAATGAAAGGCTTTTGTTACCTTCTGCTGTGTAAAATACTTTTGTTTCTTAATAGGTTAGTAAAGGGTGATCCAGCTGCATTTTTACCTATCATCAGCTATTGTTTTACATCTTTTTCAACTTGCATAGCAGAGCTTTTGGTAAAGTGTGATGTGGAACTGACAGCCAAGAGTGACTTGCGTTTTGTCGAAGCTGTTTATAAGGTATCTCTTCATGTTCTTTGCTAAAGAAGCATGTGTTTGAGTACAACTTCCCAGAAATTAAACATCTACTATGAGCTTTACTAGAAAGTGAAAGTTTTTGGCAATGAACATGAATTTTAGTTCAGCTGGGATTTAACATGAGTACTAAGTCACTGTGTGCAAGTTTTTAGATTTTAATGAAAGTAAGGAATGGGTCTGGTAGCGAATTCTGAGTTTTGAGACGTTTGCAGAAACAGTAGTATTGTTAGATGTTAGTTTTGAAGAACACAGAAATGTTTGTTGGACAATAAGATTTATGGAAGTGACCTTGGCAAAAATCTTAACCACCAAAAAAATCACAAGAAACTCAAAAAATTGTAAAGTAAGCACAGTTTAGAAGTACAGCTGTTTTGAAACACTGTGCCATTTTAATACATAAAGTTGAACACTTAACTGATTTAAAAATCGGAATCAAATTCTTAACTGATTTAAAATAAATTTGAACTATCCTTAAATTATGCGAAGGCACATTTTCATGAAAGGTGTATTGATGAATTAAGAAATAGTGGCTAATTCTGTGGGAGCCTTATGAAGCCCTCTGATACATTTGCTGAGATTAAGAAAACTTTTTATTGTAAATTCACTTTAAAAGCTCTTAGATTTTAGTTTTTTTTAGTATTAATTTCTATAGCCAGTTATTTCTTGAATCTTAAGACTGTGAGTTGAAGTTTACAAGAGTGATTGTGAAGTTTACAGGAGTGATGTGAATGAAAGAGGAGACATGTTTAGGTCTAGTTAAAAGAAACAGCTGTATATTTATTGATATATATATAAATAATCAAATGAGAAAAGGTTTAACTGCTGAAGTGCAGAATGAATTACAAGATTGTAGTAAAATGAGAATTGTGGGCATGCCATTTCTACAGCAAATTGTGAGGTGATTTTGAAAGTGAAGTAAACTTTTTTTTTGTTGCAGTTTCTTCGAGATCAATTTCAATACAAACCAATTTTAACAAAAGAGCAGTTTCTTCAGGTTGGCTTTGCGGAAAGAAAGATGCAAATTGTTTGTGACATTATCAACTGTGTGGTGAAGAAACATAAGGAGTTGAGTAACTCTAGTAAGGTACTGATCAAATGGTTACCTTTATTATAAGTTTCTTTTGACATGTTTGATACTGCAGATAAATTGGTCTTCAGCCTCTATTTGAAGATACAGCATTGCTCATGGACCAAATAATGGAAAGTTAGCATGAAGTTCCATTGTAAGATACTTGAATTCTTTCATTCAAGCTGCCAGTACTTTGTTGTATAAAAAAAAATTGGAATGAAGATAAATCTAATTGTTGTCTTTACAGTAAGTGATATATTTTCTTTTACGCTTCTTGATACAGTGAACATGAGTCAGTAAACTTCTCAGCTACATGTAAATGTGAAACAAAATCATCTCATACGTTGAATTTGTGTAACAATTTAAAAATGAGACTTGTATTTATTTCTCATTTCTGGTTATTTTCATCAATGATACTTGTAATGGCATTATTTTTTATCAGTGTGTGTTGTGTATCAGTTTCTGCTTTAATGAAAGGAATTTCCAGTCTTTATATTTTATAGGATTTTGTTTCCTTTGAGTTTTTAACAAGTCTTCAGGACTTCTGCATACTTAATTTGTCAGTTTTGAAGACATAACTATATTTTTTGGTATTTGTTTTACTTTCAACTCTGGTGCAAGTTGTCTTTTCTATTTATAACCATCCATTGATGCAACCTAGCATAGGTGCTAATGAGTATAAAAGTATGGCATTTACTTCTGGTTCTGTGTTCTCTATGAATTTGGGTCATATTTAATTTTTTTTAGACATTATTGTACAACAGAGGTTTAAGTGTGTTTGTGTGTATGCACCATGAAATATGCCTGACTGTCAGTGATGGTGGTTAGAAAGTAGGATGTGTAATCCTGAAAATTTTCCTGTGTTATTTTCTTTTGTTCACTTTGGAGGTTAAATCCCAAACGAGAAAAAAGCCCAGACCTTTTAAATTTGAAGTATGGTCAAATTGTGGTAAAGGTCTTGCTGATCCAAGTCGCAGTGCTCTGAATTCCAAACAGGTATGAAAATATTTTTTGTTTTATGTCTAAAGGTTAATCTCATTTGTAGCAAGTCAGGCTCTTGCTGAAATTTTTTGCTTTCATTTAGGTTTTAATACTCAATCAAACCAGTTTTGAGGTGGGCTGGTGTGTGTTTGTTTGTTTTTCTCTGAAGTGTGCTTGGCTGAAATAACAGCTGAAATACAGAAGAAGTTGCCTCTCTTTTACTGAGTAGTTGATCTCAACATCTTGCTGGTAATGACCTAGTGCTGTTGTTTGTGCTATATTTGAATTATATCAAGTGTAAGGGAGAGCAATGGAAAAAGAATGGGACAAAGAAGCTGTATCGTGTTTGAAGAGTGAAGTGTGCTTGGCCTAGCGTGTATTTTCTACACAGCTTTCAAAACATTGTTTGGTCTTTTGTCTGAATCTGTTTAGCAAGTTTTCATAATGTAGCACTCCTTTTGGCTTTGGTTTTACAAAGGTAAAATTATTCTGCATTGACTAAAAATGATTATACATTATGCCACTCCTGACATGTGAAGGAGGCAGCTTTCCTAATATTTTCTGCTAAAAGGGTGCAAAATGAAATTGTAGAAAACTTTTAGGACTATGACTGCCTGTTAACAGCTGGTGGTTTCTACTTGTAAGGAAAATACTGCTTTTATCAAGGAAAACTTGGCAAAGAAAATATTTGGAATGGCTTCTCTGTCTCTTCTAGTTGTTTAATAGTAGCACTGAATGGGATAGATACGTGTGTTTTAAGAATTCCCTAGCAGAGGAGAGTTTCAGCTTTACTAAAACATAAGGAATCTGTACTTGTTAAGATACTGCACAGAACTAGTAATTGTGCATTCTTAATCATTAAGTATTTAATTTTGTGATAGTATCATAGGATTTAATCCACCTAGAAGGAATTGCAAAATTTCTCTTCGTTTTCTCTAAGGGAAGCCTTCAAAAGAAACTAATGTATAGCTCATAGGGCTATTTTGCTGACAGTTGTCAAGAAAAAGGAAGACTTCTAATCTTCCTAGTTATCCTTTTTTGTTCTTAATGTTTTAGTCATAGTTTTGATGTTGAAACTGTCTATGAATATAGAATTTATAGAAAAACATATGAATTTCATTGTAGGAATAACGTATTTTCCAGTCCACACTTAGAAATTTAAGAACCTTTAAATTAAAGGAAGACATTCATGTCTTCATTACTGTTTATGGAAAGGAAACAAGGTACACAGTATATATGGTAAAATGTGTGCATATTTGTTTTACAGTTCTTTCAAGTCTGTATGATTTTTTAAAAATTAAACTGCCTGCTCTTGCTTTCTGTATTTTGTAACCAGTTGGGATAAGATAGTTAGATTTAAATAAATATTGAAATAATAGGTTTTAATACTTGGCTAACAACTTTTATTTTTTGTATTTTTGTAATGAATAACACCAGCAGTTTGTTGGGTTTGTTTGTTTGTTTGTTTTTTAACAGACTCAAAAGAAGCCTCTAGTGGAAAGGCACTCAGGAAATGAAGTTAGTGGTGATCTTCGTCCACTACCCCTTCCAGTAGAGGGAGGGACTGAGGAGGAATTGTGCCCAGATCATGATATTGTGGAAGTTAAATGTGAACAAGTAAGAACTTATGTTTTAATATGCTGTATTTTGTAATAGGATTTTTCTAAAGGGATACAGGTTTTTACATTATAGTTATACTTCAGGAGCATGCAGCTGATATTTAATAAATGTATTGAAAAAGTTGGAAAAAGGAAAAGTCAGTTAAATTGTACTGTGTCTTTCAAGACACAGTTCTGTCCACAGCTTCTTTTAAAAGCTGTGTTCCTTGAGTAGGCGTATTTTGATAATTCTGGAAGAAAAATAATTTTCTAATGTAGCAGGATGTGGTTACTGAACTAGAAGATTGCACTTAATTCATTTGATCAAATGATGAATTGTTTGTTTTAAAATTAGAGGATATGTTCTTATCGATATTTTCAGGTCATAGAAGAAAATTCACAAATTGAGTTTTTAAAGAATCAGCTTGCAGATTTCCAGGAAAAGCTTCATAAACTAGATTGGATGGAAGATAAGCTACAAGTTTTAGAGGAGAAACTTCAAGGAAAGGTGATCATAGATGAGAAGGACTGGAATAATTTACTGAATCGAGTTTTGCTTCTTGAAACAGAACTGTTGTTACAATCCAGAAAGGTGTGTTAACTTCCCTTTTAATTCTATAACAAAAATTGCCCAAGCACAATTTTGTTGGACTGTTTCTGCCCTCCCTTCCTGCTGATGTGTTTGTTTTCCACTGGTTTTAAAAGTACAATCAGAATGCAAGTGCTGTTTATGAAGTTGATGGTATTTTTTTTCTTAACTGTTAATTCTATTCTCTTATACTCTATGAACCAAAACTCTCCATCTGTTCTCATTAGTAATGATTCAGTGTCATTTTATTTACTACTGAAGTTGTAGAAAAGAGTTTTTGAACATGGAGTCTTCATTCTCTGCAACAGATAGTGACAAAAATGGATGGCATGCACAGTGGAAAATACAGGCTTAATCAAAAAGGTTATTCTTATTTTAGTCCTATGTTTAATTTGTGGGTCCTTGACATTTCTAGCCTAATTAGTGTGTTCTTTTCTCCTATTCCCACTCTCTTCCCCCACTTCCTATTTCTTGTCAGTGATGTTCATTGCATTTTTGAAGGTATAAAAGCACTATGGTTGGGGTGTGGCTACATTTGGCATAGCAAATTAAGCCACTTGTTGCATTGAGACTCTGGGTTATTTTTCATGCTTTGAAAGGTCCTTGTGTGCACATTATGTAATTTGATATATGTACACATATAAATATTTTGAGTCGCTGTGAACCATAGCATCACTTTGAAATTAATCATGTGATCCAAAACTTTTATTCTCTCATGCGTCTTATGTATCCTTTAGATACTGTCATGCTTTCCAGGAGTTGAAAAAGTTGTGGAAAACAGTTGATTGGTGTTGCATTTTTCTTTGCAGTTATAAAACTGTTGAATTTATTCAAAACCAGGAGCTCTGTACATGTTGCTGACCCCACAAATTTGAAAATGTTGCTAATACTTGTATACAAGACTAGTTTTACTGTGTGCCTTGCAAGTGTGATGGTTATGCAAAGTCTTGAAATGGGCAGGTGCTCAGACTGATCACTGGGTTATTTCTAAAAAATAGCTCAATTAAGAAGGATGGATATTCTCAATCACTTTTAAAAAAAAGGTTAAGGTCAGTAGTAGCTCATGTGATTTTACCATCTGAAATCAGATTCTTATGGATCAGTAGACATGTGTCCAAATAATGCCACCAATGATAGTTTTTTTTCTGGCAGCAGTTTCCAGAGGCCATCAGGTGAACAGCCATAGACAGTTTTTCTCCTGTTTTAAATGTATTCTTTTCAAGAAATTACTGTAGCACATGGGAAAGCTCTAGTTTCAGACTAGACTTGTTCTTTTGTTTTTGTAAATTTGGTTTTTTACTGCTTCAGTAACATGTTTATTGCAGTTGTTCATATGGTTGAATAGTGTTTGGAAAATACTCTCAAAAGTATCACTCAGAAATTTCCAGAGATAATTATATTTCTGTACTGCATGTTTCTGAAAGAATTCACCTGCAGAAACAAGTTCAGTTATAGTTCTGTGTGGCATTATATATACAAATATATGACTATATATATATGTATACATAGTCTTCAAAGCTGTTTAGCAATAGACATTTGAAAAATGCTAAGAAATAATCCTTTGGGCCACAGAATTGCTGCTTTTTTGTTTAATGAAATTGCATCCAAGTCGTGCTTCACACATAGAGAAACAATTCAGGATTACTCCTCTCTTACTCTTGCACTTTACAGGGAATTTTTGGCATCTAGCCAACATAGCAGGAACACTCTAAGATCTGTCTTTTGCTGTTGCCAAAGTAGCAGCAGCTGTGCATTTAAGCTCTGGGAAAGTCTGAAAGCTACCAAATCCATTTCAATGAAAGGAATTGAACAGACATAGTCTATGCAGATTCTATTTTTGTATTTTTATAAGAGATAGACATTATTACAGTTTTTTCTGGAGTTTTCCCATACAATACCTAGTATTTTTCCTTCATTAATTTATTTGGATGTAGTATTCCCCTGTTAGATGATGTAGCTACTCCAGTATAAAAAGTGACATATTTTGAAGGCTGAGATGTCAAATCATAATGATAACTCATTGGTAAAAAAAGTCTAGATTTTGTTTGAGTGTTGCATTTTTTTACTTTGAAATTAGAAAGTTGAACTCAAAAATACTATTGTTTCCTTGCTTATTAACAACCTTTTTGAAGTTTGATCAAATTAAACTGAGAATGTTTCTTAAAAGAGCCCTCTTTTATTTAGGAGCCTGGGAAACCAGCTTAAAATAGCCTTCTGGGTTCAAAGCATTTAGGTGGAATGAATTTCAGTTAGCCTATAGGCTATTTCTTTAGGACTGAGGACTCTATTTTTGAATATCAACCAGCAGTAGAAGAAGGCACACTTACTTTAAGCTAATGGCAGCCAATGCTGAGATGAAATTATTACTACAGTCTAAGACCATTCTGATGGCCCATTCTAGTCATAAGTAAGTTATATGCACTTTATTTTGGCCTGGTTTTGACCTCATCATGAATTTCAATATTGGTATTTTAAAAAGACCCGTTAAATAGACTAGTTTTTTGATGAAGTACATTTATGGAAATGTTGAATTTTTTTAGTCCTGTGAAGATATTTGTGCAGTGCCAACATATCTGATGGTGTAGCAAGCAAATACACACATACCTGGTACTTGAATGTAGTTTTGTTCAGTCAGAAGATGATTTAAACAAGGTGTATGGCTAAAATGCAGTAAACTTGTATTTCAGAGAGACTTACTTAAAGACTTCAGCAATATAAATCAAAAAAGAACTTCTAGTAGCATTCCAGTTTTCCTTGGTGAGTATTAATGATTTTCCTTTTAATTAATGGAAATATGCTAAACATTTCTTGCTGACCTTGACTAAAATAGTTTAAGTAGGTAACTGCAATTTAGTGACCTCTGAATTTAAAACCATTCTGCAGATTAGAAGTTAACCTTCTCATCATTTCATGTTTCTAACTTATTTTTCAGATGATTTAGTTGCTATAGCATAGTAAGTACTAGTTAAAAATAGGTACTGAAAATATCAAAGATGCAAATTTAATTAAGGTTCTGTTACTAAAGCTGTGAAAAACAATACTGTCATTTGGACTTCAAAGCAGTTGTCATCATGTTTTAAAAATGTGCTGTTCTCAAGCACAAATAGAGTTATTTTTGCTGCTACTAATGTCTTTTAGGTTGCTGTTTTCTTCTTTTTTAATGGGGCTCAGACAAATCATGATTCATAATCTTTGTTGGTTTTCAACTCACTACTAATTTTCTATATTTTGTCTCTGAAGCAGTTAGCAGCTGTCCAACTGGCATTTTTGATAAATTTTCTTGTTTTGAAGAGAAAGTCAAAATCTTTTTCTTCTGTTTCCAACTTTAGTTAAATTTTGATAACATACAAGAAGTAAATGAAGCAGACTTGAGTGGGAAAGAAGTTAAAAGCACTGCTCAGGCCATGAGTAATTCTTCTGTCTTCCTCAATGGTAGCTCTTTAGCCCTTAGCTCTATTAGCTCCCTCTGTTCAGTTCCTTGATTTGGCCTGTTTCCCTTGTGGCAGCTGTTATTCCTACCACCAGTGAGGATAGTCTATTTTCCATTCTCACATATTAGGCTTTTTTGTCCAGTGTAGGGCTTTTGAATTGTAATTAAAAGAGAGTTTCAGTAATCCAGTTTCCATGGAAATTAGGAAGGTAGTTCTTGGTTATGTCAAAGTTTGTTTTTATTGTGGAGTATCAGAAATGGGACCTTCATTTTAGAGGACATAGGAAGCTTGCAACATGTTTACTTCCTTTGATACGTTTAGTGGTGTGTTACTGAAACTTGAGGACTTGGTAGTAAGTAAACAGGCAGATGGTTTTTGAAAGAGAATTTTCATATTTTCAGACTCCCCAAATTCTTCTGAATTTGTTATTCCTGCTTTTCGGAAATTCAGGAAATTTTAGGCATAAAAGTTATGGGGACAGTCTTAACTCTTTCATGTGAGAGTATAGCACTTGGAATCATTTCAGGCTCTTTTTGGTTGTAGCACTCTTCAGAAATCACAGCTGTACCAAATAAACAATTTTTAATTTTACGTATTTAAAAAAAGTTTAATATGAATTTTAGATACAAAATAGTGTAGCTAAGTATGTTCTGAAGGTATGATGTATAGATGGTGACATTACTAAAAAATGGATATGGGAACATGTGTTTTTTCAAGATACTAAGTTCTCTTCCCTGACAATAGTAATTTAAAATTGCAAAGAATATCACAGTATTCCAAATGAAAAAAAAAAAAAAGAAAAAAAGACAACAATTCTGCTACTTATAGGACAGGTTACTTAGCAAAAATTAAAGATATGTTTGAACAGGCAGTTTGCAATAAATATAATGTGAACTATATGAAATTACTAATAAAGGTTTGGCACTGTAATCAGATGTTCATAGGCTTTGGTTTTGCTCTAATCAGGAGAAAATAATCTTCTCAGTAATCTTAGGAATTTGCTTTTTGTATATTGTATATATTATACATAGTGTCATATTGCACTTGTTTTAAAAAAAAATGAGAAACCTATTTTGGACTCTCAGAGTAGTTTTTCTTTCCCCCCTCTAAACAATGCATTCTCTTCTGTTATTACCTACTGTAAATCAAGTTATTTGATAGCTGACCTTGCAAAAGAGAGCAAAAAGGCAAAGGTGACATAAAACTGAGCATTTCTCTATAGATACAGAGAGGAATGGGGAGATGCCAGAGACTCATCTTCAGTCGTCTGGATGCAGTTCACTGTTATCCACAGACCAGTCTCCCAAAGACATGACCATTAATTCTCATGATCTGACAGACATTTCAAAGGTAAGTAAAGCTGGTGAATGCTCAGTTGATTTCCTTTGAGGTCAAGAGAACAAGCAAACATTGGTTTTAGTTGTATATACTGATAGAAAAACAAGGAAACTGTGCAAAACTACATCTAGGTCTGTCTCATAAAAACACTTTCCATATGTAAACAATACTAAAAGTCACATTTTCTCTGAATTTAAATTGAAAGTCCATCTGAAAAATGTAAGACTTTGAAGAGTTCACTAACTATGTTGCTTTTAAATTGTAGGAGACAATACGACAAAGAATGGAAAAGATAAGTAAAATGTAAGTAATAGGAAAGGGCAGCAGGAATTTATTTCCCAGGAGGGAGTTGTACTGGACTAAGGCACACAGAGAACATACAGATGTGTTCCAAACCTCAAAGGTCTCCACATCAGGTGTGGCATTTCCTTATGGCTCTACTGGATAATAAATCCACTTACAGTTTTATATTTGTGGGATGAGTCACTGTTTTGGTTTCTAAAAAGCAATAGAAAGCACTCTTAATAGTATTATCTAGAGATTAAAGAGTGTTTAGAATTTGGTTGTTAAGAAATAGGAATATTATTTGTTTCCTGATTGAAATTCCCTGGTACTTGCAATTTTTCTTCCTGAAAATACCTGCTATCTTAACTGTTTTTTGTTATTTAAGGAAAAGTAAAACTAATTTCAGCCAAAGCATTATAATAACTGTATTAAGATGTATTTGATATTAATTCTGAGATCTAGAATAAAATTTTTTGTTATATTTTTATTATACTTGATGAGAAATGTGTTGCTTTACAGTGTTTCTCTAGCAAGAGATTTCTCTAAGTGTGTGGCTCATAAAAAGCTCTAGCCTTTTCTGTAATTTTAATTTTATTGTGTGGGTTACTTCTTTTTTGTGCACTTGAGGTTTATTAATACATGATAGGCATTTAAAATAGAAACCAATTGCAGAGAAAAAGGGCGGGATGAGAGGAGACGTATGGGGTCATGCTGCTTATTAGTATTTTGGATAATTGGGAAGTTAAAAGCAAGTCAGTTATTTTGTACCTTATTTTATTAAATGTATGTAAACAAAATTTATTTTCAGAATTGAAGAAACCTTCAATTTGTTCAAAACACCAAGCCCACCTCTTGGAATACCTGCAAGCACAGGTCTTCAGACCTGTTCTCTGCAGACTTACGGATACCAGAAATAATCTGTATGTTTGTACAGCGTTAAATTCTTAATATATCAAATTTGTAATGATCACCAGTGCTTTTATTGCTTTGAATAAATAGTTTACTCATGAATCTGTGTATTGATTTCCCTCCCCACTACCACAATTTTTGGTTTTAAAGACTGTTCAAATAGCTTCTTCCCCCCTCCTTGCACTTTTGTAAATTGAAGTCATTACAGCAGTGTATTCTTGTGTTGACATTTGTTAGCAGTGTGCTAAGTAATATGTTTTTTAAAGTGCGGGCTTGAGGACTGTGGTTTACATCCTGTTGGAAACATTCCAGCTGGAACATGCATGTTACAACCAAGAGGCATTCTTACATACCATCTCACCATCTGTACTGTTGAATAAGTCTTAATAAAAAACTTACATACACAGTTTCAAATATGTACCTTTTTTGCTGGTGTTTTTTTTATTTTTAAATATAAGTTTTCATGCTGAGCTGGAGAGTACCAACACTTTATGGCTTCCATTAACACTGACAAAGTGAGGGTCAGTTTGATCCTAAACACAAAAATGTGCAAGTAAGTCCACAGACTTTGACTGCAAGAGATGTGTTGAGTGTTTTAGTGCTCTTACCCAACACATTTTAAGACCAGCAGCACAGATGGAGACCAGTCAGTATACAAAGAAACACAACATTTTCATTATTTGAAGCCATATTAAGATTTCTGTTTAGAGACATAAGTAGATGTAAGACTTACGTAAACATATGATCAAACCAAAAATGTGTGAGGTTTGATTAGATTTATTTAATTGTTTATTGCTTTTTGTAAATTGGTAGCTTATCATATCAAGGTTTCTTTGTGTTTTAATACATCACTGTAAAAGACTTTTGGAGTTTAATATTACTGACCAGTTGGAATTTTCTGGGGGGCAGAGTTTGCAGATGAAGACAAAAGCAGCTGTTTGACATGCTGTAAAAAGTGATTTCTGTGTTTTACCAATAATTATGATTTTTTTTCTATAACCATATGGAATATAAATAGACTTTATTTTACACAGAAACAGAAGTGCTTACAGTGATCTGTTATGTTATATAAATTAGTTCTGGGTTTTTTAGACTTCTGTGATTGAATTTACTTTTTCAGTTGTTTAAAAATAACCTATAAAGATTGGATCGCAGGAATGTGTTTTGCTCCTTAATTGAAAATAGGCCCTGCAAATCACTGTTCATTATTCTAACAATTAAATAAAATGAGGTTTCCTTCTAAATGTTAGAGCAATTAATGTCTTAAAATAGGACTACAGCACCATCTTGTGGAAATCTTTATAAAGTCATCGAAGAAGTAAAAATTAATATTTCTGTCTGCTTTAAGTCTCTATGATTTTGAATTATCTCTCTCATATTTTTCCTCTTTGCCTTGAAGTCAAAGGTGCTTTTATGTTCAGTAAGATCTTTATTCTCTGTGATATTTGATAAAGTTTGTGGCAGGAAGAAGAGGAATGGCTTGTTTATTGATGTCATGGCAAAAATGAGAAGTCTTAGTATACTTGATTCAAGTTACAGAGACTTATCACTGAATGCATCTGGGGAATGCAGCAAGTGTTGGAAAAAGCTCTTTGTGTGTGCAATTCAATATCATCTCTATTTAGTGCTATAAAATTGAAAATCCCAAGTTGTTCAATTATTTACTTCTTCCAGCAACTTATATAGTACTGAAAAGCTAAAATCAAGGATATGGACAAACTGAAGTTTGAGCAGTGCATTATTGTCTTGCAAAGGTTAATTTTTCTGGAGAAACGGGAAAATAAGATGATCAAAATATGTTAGAAACTACTAACTGTGGAAATGATTTAGTTACTTTGTATTACAGATGCTTAAAATTCTTTACTAATCACTTGTGAACAGGGCTTGAAACAGCCTTTTTCTATCAGCTACTTGTTTTGATAAGTTAGGCGTAATTGCAAACAGTTGCAGTTGTAATATATTCTACCTTAAAATTATTTATTTGCTAATTATTTACAGTTATCTTTTCAAACACTTTATGCCACATATAGTTTCTGTTCAGTTTTTTGGGGTTTTTTTTTAGGATCTTTTTTAACTTTGTGGGGTAAAAATAACTTATAATCCTCAGACAGCACATTATGCTTTCTCAGGAAAAGTATTATATCTGCAAAAATGGTTTAAGGATAGTATTTTGCTTCTGTGATATTTAGGCAGATTTCTGTGTGATAGAGATCTGTGGTGTGGTCTTTGTAGGATACTGGGGATGTTGCACTCTTGTCACCTATGCCAGATGAGCAGTCAATACAAGCATAGTGGTTAAAACACTTTTAACTTGAGTGACCCAAATGGGGAAAAGAAGTTGTTCCAAAACTAATATTCCTTCCCCTGAGCATCCTATGGATATTTAAGGAGGAGTAGTAAATTTAGTATCTCTGTTGAGGCAATGTGACCTTATCTGATAGAAAAATGCTGTATCAGCCATTGCAAAACTCATTCTCTTTAGACGTTCTAGAGCAGATGCTTGATTTGGAAGTGGTGAAGCTTTTTATTCTCTAGGAGCAAACTGCTCTAGTTACAGGTTCACAGCAATTAGCAGTAGTGTGGAGCACTGATGTTCTAGTGCAGCATTGTGTGTTGGTTTTCCTCTCCCCTTTCTCTATGAAGTTATTTTAAAGAAAACTTATTCTGTAAAGCAAAATCACTTGATGATAGACTCAAAATCAACAGAAATACAATTTTTCCAATGTTAGGTTTATAATGATAATTTTTTAGCATAAGCAATGTCAGAGAATATTATGCCTCAGGGTATTTTAATCAAAGGTGAAATTCTGTTTCTAAAACATACTGCAAGGTCTTCATAAACTTTCACACTTGCATGTCTGTTCTCTTACTTGGTGTTGCTGCACTGCATTGAGTGCATGTTGAAATATGAACTGGGATTAAGAGTTAGAGAGCCTTGAATACTTTCCATGAATGCTGAGAATAGTTTCACAAAGCTGAAGTTTTTGGCAGCTTAAGGGATTTCCTCCCAGTGCTGATCATTCCCATCTGTCTGTGTTATCAACTGTGTTTAGTAATTGATGTGACTTAAATATACCCTTCTGAAAGTAAATAATGAGGGGTATTGGTTGTATTTTTTTGGGTGGTCTTGTTTTTTGGTTTTTTTTTCCTCATTTGCATTAGTTCTGTGATCAGCTTATGACATTGCATCCAAATGTTTGTGCCTGGACTTTCAGTTGGAGCAGCCTGCTATGCTGTCAACAAGTAACTGTGCAAGAGGAGAGATGATGGATCAAGTTGGTGTTTTACTGCTGAAAGAAATCTTTGAGTCTGCGGAGTGCTAGAAGTGAAGTTCCTGTGCAAAGTCCCAATGTACATATTCATGACAGCTTGTTTAGTGTATTTTTGAATTGATTGAATGAAAGGGCTAATGTGTGTCTGAGAAAAACATGGAAAACAGGATTAAAGGAAATTGAAATCTAAAATTTGGAATTGGGTCAGTTTTCAGGAGCTGAAATATCTCTGTTTATTACATGTGCTTTTGGTTTTTGTTCTTTTTTTTTCCTTGGCCAGTTTTCTTGGATTTAGAGGCATAGTTTTCATATGTTCAAAAATACTTGAAAAACAACCTGTTCTTTGCTGTGTAAAATGACCATAAAATATACAGGCAAATACAAACCAAATCCTTGGGGAATATTCTTTGTAATCTTTTGTGTTGTAGAATAAATATGTATGAATATGTATCACATTTAAAGTATTTCACATAGGCAATTAGTGTATTATAAAAATAAGAAACATATTCTCCTTACAACCTTAGTTTAACTGCAGTGATAAACTAGGCAATATAGTTGATGGATTTTGAAGCATTTCATTACTATCAATATAAGCAAGTTTCAATATGCAGGAAGACTCCTCATTTATTTCTAGCAGTGTGTGTTCATTTGCTCCATAGGTGATCAAGTAGAATGCACTATGCCTGTCCTGTCATACTGACTGATGGTCTGGCATTGCATAGTCTTTGTCCCCGTATTGTTGCATAAGACACTGATAGTAATTTCTTTGCTTGCTTGCTCCAACTGCAAAATTAAGAGATTCCTCTTGTTTTTTCTCTTGAGTATGATGTGGTTTGGTTCATTGTTTATGCCCGCTTTAAGAATTACTTAGGAAAAAAAAACAGTGGAAAAAAATGTAGTCTGTTTTTTTCTTGTAATTGAAACCATCCCATTGGAATCTATTGAAGGAACTAAAGATAAGTTCATGAACTTACTTGGGCTTATGTATTAGTGGTAACTTAGGGTCCAGCTTATGTAGTTATAAAAGTGGTTGACAGCTGTGATAATTTCAGTTAAAGTAGTTGTGCTTTTGTGTGAACTACAGAAAAATAGGTGCTGATATGATAAAAGATTACTAGCCTGCTTTATCAAGTTCCATTTTAAGCTGAGACATAACAATTTAAGATCAGTGACTCAGATTTTCTGTAGGTTTTTTCTTGTATCACTGTTGGAACATTTCTGTATTCTCTTTTTTATATATATTATATATAGCCTTTTTCATGAAGATATACCAGCAAACAGTATATGGCTCTAAGTATTTTGTGATTGAATGTCATACTCAAAATGTAAATATTTTTGTTTGAAACTGACTTGGACTGTGTTGATGCACTGACCATAAGTTGTCATGAATATAAAATATACAGAGGGAAGGGATGCAATAGTTATGTTACTTTAGCTTGGAAAGAACAAAAGGTAATTTTTCTAGTGATTGAGAAGGCACTGAGATGTTATTTCATTGTTCTTTTAAAGGCTTCAGCCTTAAGTGAAAGTATTTTTGTTACAGGAATGTCTGATAAGTGTTTGGATTTTAAGTGAGGGCAAAACCATTTTCTGATGGTTTTGCTCTGATTTTAAAGATTGACATAAATGTGTGCTAATACTGATCTAGTCGTACAAGCAGCAGCAGTGATCTGTAGTGTTCTGGTAAGGTTTGTGGGCTTTGGTGTACAGGTATAGTTTCACCTTAGAAATACATAAAGATGAGTTATCTGTGAATCCCTTCTTGCTCAAGGAGAGAAGCTGTCTTGAGTAAAGAGCAAACTCAAGTCCTCATAGAGGTGAGGCCTTGAAATATCAAAACCCAGAATAAGGAGGACTTTCCTGGTTATTGAAGTAAGGTCCACAGGAGATTCCTCTGGAGGAGATAAAAATGGAACTACAAGGGAAGCAGGAAAAGGCTCTGGATGATCCAAAAGTGGGTATCAGCAGGACATATTTTATTTAAGTCATGCTTTAAAAGTTACCTTCTGAATATGATGTGTCTGACAACCAAGCAGCACAAAATACCAGTGGGGTGCATTTAATTAAAAGTATACTCATGTTGAGAACCATTTGAAATTAAAACAGCTCAAAGGAGTAGGAAAAATACCCTGTAGTGTGGTGGTCATCTGCATAAGACAGGTTTAGGTACTGTACCCATGTGAACAGACCAAGTAACCTTGTGACCAGTGGCTCCATACCTAATACACAAATGCTTACATCAAAATTGTTTCCAACCTCTGCTGGGCAGATGTTTTATCTCAGCTCTTCATGTCCTGGCTCAGGAAGGTATTCCCCAATTCAGTGCCTTCACTGAGACACTCCAAAACCACACTGCTGTTTGTTCTCCCCGTTTTGCGCTCCCTTTGCCTGCTGGGTGGGATGGACTTGAGAACTGGAGGCAAAAAAGGCAAAGATTATCGACTGAGACAAGAACAATTTACTAGAAACAATGATGAGATAAGAAAAACGGTAATAGCAACAGGATTAATAACCAAAGGGTTCAAAAGAGTGGTTCCATGCAAAATGCTCACTGAGCCTAGAAGGAAACCCCTTCACCCTGGACATGAGTGTCCCTTTCCCCTGCCCTTGGCAATGAGGTGAGGTGATATAGAATAACCTCTGTGTCCTAAGCACACCCTCTTCCTGCTACTGCAAAAAATTAACCCTGTCCTGGCTAGAACCAGGATAGACAGCAACATTGCTTTAGCAAATGGTTGCATAAACCTTTAATCAATAAAAGGAGATGGAATGTGACAGTATCCTGAGTTGTACAAATCACAGACCTGTAAATAAGAGGTGAAAACTTAATTTGGCAGGTTATCTAAAACTGCACAGGTGTCAGAGAGGGTTTTTGAGCTTTAGGTAATGGACCTTCCAGACTTGTACTGACTGACCTCAGCAGCACACTTAAGCACATAAGCTAACTTTAAAATGTCTGCCTAAGTTAAGCTGTCTTGATTACTCATTTAGCTCCTCACGTACAGTGTCTTGCATTTTTATCACCATTTGAGTCCCATCAGGCATGCTAACAGTATTTCTTTCTGTTATGCTTATACATTTAATGTTTGAGGGGGGAGGGGAGCAAAGAATGACTGGTGTGTTTTTTTTCTGTCTACCTGAGTGAGGTTTAATGTGAACACTTAAACCACAGCTGTACTCAGAAGCATATGGTAGCTCAGGTAATCACTCTAAGTCCGTGTAAATAAAATTGTTAACAGTGTGAGCATTCCTAAGTTATCAGTAACTTGAGGAGCTCAGGTCCTGACTTGTTGCTGGGGCTAATGTTGAGGTCAGCAGAGGCTGCAGGACCCAGGAAGCTGGTGAGTCAGAGCACACCGATCTCTGCTGCGGTAACTGCGCTCTTGCTGATAACCGGCCTCGTTTGGTGACTCCGGTCTTAACATCCTGCACAGCAGCACATACATCATGACCTGAATGTGGGAGCTGAAGTTAAATGGTGTTCATGTTATGCAGTTGAATTATCTCATGCATCTCCCCATGACTGTTGTATGTGTGCTTTTCTGCCTACCTATGGGAACTGAAGGGACTAATATGTTTATAAATATCAATAAAATATTCAAACCATAATTTTTAACTGACATGGTAAAATCAAGTAAGGATAACCTGAACTCAAGGTTTCTATTTTTAAATGGGCTCAATGCTTTCCTGTTAAAAATTGAAGTGGTATTTGGAGTGATTCAAGAAATAATATCCTGTTTTCATGTCAAGTAAGCCTGTAGTTCAAGCAAATATAATCACAGAATATCCTGGGTTGGAAGGGGCCCACAAAGATCGTCATCCTGGCCCTTCAAAGGACCCTTCCCAAGAGTCAAATTTTTTTTTATCTGAACATTAAGTCAGAAAATTTGGTAAAGGGTCATTCTTTTTCGTTGCTCCAGTGCTAGTTGTTGCACAAAATTAAAAGTTGACTCTTAGCAAAGAGATCCTAAATAAAACATATAAAGTAGGATATGTATTTTCTATTTTGGTGTATTTTACTGGAAAATGCAAACAGACTTGTCTACTATAATGTAAACAATTTAGTCTTTAAGCTACATTTTTTTCATAGAAGATTGACATTTGCTGCTTTTTCCAGATAACAGTAGCCAATGTTGTCTTATCAGGAAACAGATTAGCTGCAGTTCTGTAAGTCATGGAGAAGATAAGAACAACTTTAAATAATGGAGCAATGGTGCAACAAGGTCCTTGTGTTTGAGAAAAGATTAAACACCAAACTTCCCAATAGTCTGACAATCAGTATTTTTTTCCCATGTAAAATTTCTCAATCACTTAAAAATAGGAACTTCAGATAAAGATGTTAAATTATAAAGCTTTATATGAAAATCTTAAGCTTTTAATCTTTAAAATTATAAAGCTGTCTGCAATAGGAGAAGATTTCAAAATGATGTGGGTTTTTTATAGGAGAAATTCAATTTAATATTCATGAACAATAATTTTTACTGTTCATGTGGGCCCTTATTTGTAACGTTGAGTCTATGCTGCAGATATAATCCCTCTAATTTAATATTTTTCAATGTCTAAGAAGAGATATCCAAGAATATGGTCTTATAATCTCTATAGAATTGCTGGGTTACATTTCTTGCATCTCTAAATGTGTATGTACTCCCTTGCTAGACAAGGTTTTCTTGATGTCAATGAGGAGTGCATTAATGCACATGATTCCAGCTCTCTTGCTATTATTATTAGCATGTATGTCATTTAGTCCTTGTTGCATGTTCAGTTAGGACTGGTTTTGTAGCTGAAAGGGAGTTTTACTCCCCTTTCACTTTCCTTCCTTGTGTCTGGCCTACTAATGTTTTCCTTCTTTGCAAATTGAAGCTATGCTTTTCTGTTTCAGAAACTACTTCTTCAATTTAATATCTGGATTACGTATCTGGTGAGAGAAGAGCAAGCTCATTGCTTCTGCTACTAGTACTAAAGCTGATTCTCCTTTCTAGTCTTATCTCCATATATTTGTTTTTTGTTGAAAAAGAAAAAGATCAACATTGCCTATACTCTAGTATAAACAGAATTAATTTTGTGATTATGTAAAATAAAAAAATATATCCCAGAGCAGGAACTTTAAGAAATGTCAGAAATACTGTTTTGGCTGTATTATTGTAATATGGCTTTTAACATACCTGTTTCTCCAAGGCCTTGTGTTAACATTTTTTGAACAGCATTACTCTCAAGCAATTTTTCTCTCCTTCAGTAAAGAAGAAATTGTTAATTGTGTTTATTACTATGTCAAGTAAATCTGTGAGTATTTTACTTGTTATTACTTTCTCTTATGCCTTGAATTTCAGAAAGAGACAGCTATTGTTGTGATGGATTTTGTTTTCCAGTGAATCTAGGAAAATAGGGAGGGAATAAATTAGCAGGTTCAGTCAAGTACTATGGCAAAAGTTCTGTTCTTGTTGCCTCATTCTATTCTATTGGTAGAGATTCTGTATCAATGAGGATAACTTTTCAAAAATGACCAGAGGGGACATTGTACAGGCTCTTGCAGAATGTGTACCATGAGAGAGGTCATGGTCTAGAAAAGGGGAATCTGGGAAATATTCCATGGAAGCTGTAGATAAGCATACTAGTAAGATTGTGACTATATTTGCATAATTAGCATGACTGGAGGGAAAAAATACATAAACAGTAAGCATCAAGTATGAAAACAATGTTGGGAGAACAGGAACAGGTCAATAGGAAAGGAACCTGAGTATTTCCAATGTTATTTATATAGGTAAACATTATCTTGAGGTTCTGTACAATCATACAAATACATTATTGTCTTCTGTTTTCTGTTTGAAACCTGGATTCTTCAAAGCAAAATGTAATGTCTGTGATACTTTCCAAGGTGGTTATTTATTTTGCCTCTGTGCTGTGAAATACTGTACATCCAGTATCTCATTTCTGCATAGGGAGAATAAACTTAGAACATTAATTGCAAAGTTAGATTTGTCATTTATCTTGTTTAATGTTTGTCAGCATTGAACTGTTTCAGCAAATTGCTTCGTTCGCTCAGTATTTTCAGTAAATATTTTTTTTAGCATTTCTGATCTTAACAGCCTGAATATTATCAGCCAAAATGATCATACCACAAGATAACCATCCCTTCCAGAACATTTATAAGTAGATTTGGATTTGATATTAACACTTTGTAACAGTAGGAGCAGTACACATTGAATCTTTGTCCTAACAGCCTCTTTTAAGTTTTCTTCTTTTTTGTTGTCTGACCTTAACAAAATGTCATTCTAGAAATTTCAGAAAATTGTCTGAAAGAAAAATTCCCCAAATTCAGGAATGTCTACAATCATCAGAAACTCTTTGAAATTACAGACTTTTATATCCATATATTTCTCTTTCTTTACTTGTTCTTCCTGATTTATCCAAGCAAAACAGTTTTATCTTTTCCCTTTCTTTTTTACCTTCCTTATGTCAAACATTAGGTTCTTTTTGGCATGGTCTATATGAAATATGATCTATAATGGAGAATATTGGAGGTGTAATAGCAAAAAGAAGTTCTCACCTAAAAATCCCCTTCAAAGGAAGACATTGAAAAAGGGCTCTGCTTCTCCTTTTGAGTCCTTTGAGGGTATTGTCTACCTAATGTTTATATGACATGAAGAAAATTAGACATTTGTCACAGAAAAAATTGATGGGTTCTAGGGAATGAGCATAGCTATCACATAATAGCAGCACAACTTTAAGTTTGAGTGCAGCATCCTTCAAAGGGAATTGAATTTCGTATGGTCAGTAGTGTAACATAACTTATTACTTGATACTTAATAGCAACTTTAACTTGGGGGTAATGATTTCACATTTAGACTCCTATTAATAAGATAAACACCTTAAACTGACCTCTCAGCTCACTTAACCATGGTGTCTGTTTAGTATGAAAGACTTAATGAATTTTTTTTCTCTTTCTTTGGGTTTCTGAAGCCCTTTCTGGTACTAAGCTTTAACAACTTCTCTGCCTGAGACCTTAGGGCTACACAGAAACGTCTGATGAAATTGAGGAAGATTCAAAGCTCCTTACACAGCTAAAATTGCATCAGATGACCTGTGAGAAACAGGTATCACTGCAAATTCAAGTTAATGTTAAGATTCCTGTCAGCAAAGGCAATCATTTAAGCCCTTTCTTGCAAAGCAACCAAATAAAGTATTACTCAAACATCTGTCAGCAGAGACTTGAGGTCTAACCCTCAGCTAAGCTAGAGACCCGTAATGAGGGACACCTGGTCCAAACTGCTTTTGCTTAGACAAAGCTTCAGCACTTCTTTGATATATTGGTAGGCCACACTTGTGACAATAGAAATAATCTGTCCAACCTAATATATGCAGTCTGATTAACTCTTCTTCATTAGGCCTTGCTATTTATCTTCACATTATAAAAATTTTCTGCTTCTGAATGTATTGTGCCTTTCTTTGAAACTGTTCCAATTTAAAGTGTTAGTTTTCACTTGTAAAGCAATTAAGAATGTAATAATTCTGAGGTAAGTAGAAGCCTTCTGATCTCCTTTCCATACTTATGCACTATAGCAAGCCAGCAGAACCCACTTCCTTCCTTTTCTAAAATGGTCAATATTCCACTATTTATCCATTACGTTCCCTGTGGCTTCTTCCTCTGTTTTAATGTGCATGTTTGCTAATTCAATCTTTTGTCACAGGATGGGTTTATTTCCTTTAGATTCCCCACATTTTAGGTACTGGGATGCTTCTAGAAGTTTTTCAAAGCTCAGGTTTGTCTGAAAGCTGGGAGCTAAGGAATAAGACTTCACATTGCACTTCCAAGTAGGGCAAAAGGGGTAAGGGCTGTTTTTAACAAAACAGTGGATAGTCATTGTCACTTCAACAGAGAATTTACCTGCTGCTCTTGACTTGAGATGGGATAGTTCATTTACTTGGAAAAAGCATAAAAAAGGCCATTAACAGTTGTTTATAGAGCATGATGGGTGTCACCTTATAATTACTGATATTCCACTGATAGTAACCTGAATCTTAGAGTTGTCTTGGGAAATAAAAAATCAGAGTCCCACAGAAAACATGATATTTGTCTCATTTTTTTCCCTCTTCTATTAAATGGTGCTTCTGTTAAAAAGCTTTAAAGTAAATACCTAGTTGTTAAAACTATTGCTGAACCTGAAGATGTTTTACATTGATGTTCACTTTGTTATTCAAATTTGAATTTTATGGGTTTCTTATTTTTCAAAAAGCCTGTGTCTTCTCTCGTAAACTTTTTGTAGGGATCCCTGCTTCTTTGATTCAAGCACTGTCTAGAAACTCTTGAGAACAATTTAAATTGCCAAGTGCTTAAGGGGTGGATCTCTCTTTGATATCATAAGGCAATATATTTTTTTGAAAAGTGAGTGTATACAGTGAGAATCCTTAATTTCTCAACCATGTAGGTACAAATCCTGAGGGACCTTAAAGATCATTTAGATCCAGCCCATCTGCCATGGACAGGGGCACCTTCCACTAGAGCAGGATGCTCAAAGCCCCATCCAGTCTGACCTTCCAGGGATGGGGCATCCACAGCTTCTCTGGGAAACTTGTGCAAGTGTCTCACCACCCTCAGAGTGAAGAAATTCTTCCTAATATCTAATTAGGATAGATATAATCTATCTAAACCTGCCCTTTTTGAATTTGAAGCCGTTCCACCTTGTCCTGTCACTACATGCCCTTGCAAAGAGGCAAGGCCTCTCCATCTCTCTTGCGGCCCCCTGGAGGGGCTGGAAGGCTGCTTGAAGGTCTCCTCAGAGCCTCCTCTTCTCCAGGCTGTCTCCACAGGAGAGGTGCTCCAGTTTGCTGAGCAGCCTTGTCATCTCCACTGCACTTGCTCCAACAGCTCCATGTCCTTATGTTGGGATGCCAGAGCTGGATGCAGCATTCTAGGTGGGGTGTCACCATAGCAGAGCAGAGGGGCACAATCCCCTCCAACAGCTCCATGTCCTTATGTTGGGATGCCAGAGCTGGATGCAGCATTCTAGGTGGGGTGTCACCATAGCAGAGCAGAGGGGCACAATCCCCTCCAACAGCTCCATGTCCTTATGTTGGGATGCCAGAGCTGGATGCAGCATTCTAGGTGGGGTGTCACCATAGCAGAGCAGAGGGGCACAATCCCCTCCAACAGCTCCATGTCCTTATGTTGGGATGCCAGAGCTGGATGCAGCATTCTAGGTGGGGTGTCACCATAGCAGAGCAGAGGGGCACAATCCCCTCCAACAGCTCCATGTCCTTATGTTGGGATGCCAGAGCTGGATGCAGCATTCTAGGTGGGGTGTCACCATAGCAGAGCAGAGGGGCACAATCCCCTCCAACAGCTCCATGTCCTTATGTTGGGATGCCAGAGCTGGATGCAGCATTCTAGGTGGGGTGTCACCATAGCAGAGCAGAGGGGCACAATCCCCTCCAACAGCTCCATGTCCTTATGTTGGGATGCCAGAGCTGGATGCAGCATTCTAGGTGGGGTGTCACCATAGCAGAGCAGAGGGGCACAATCCCCTCCAACAGCTCCATGTCCTTATGTTGGGATGCCAGAGCTGGATGCAGCATTCTAGGTGGGGTGTCACCATAGCAGAGCAGAGGGGCACAATCCCCTCCCTCAGCTTGCTGGTCAGAGTTCTTTTGATGCAGCCCAGGGTGGGCTTGGTTTCTGGGTGGCAAGTGCACGTGTCTGGGTCATGTTGAGCTTCTTGTCAACCAGAGAAAGCAGTCTGTGATCAAGGAAGGTCTTGGCAAACAGTTTATCAGCATTATTCAGACAGTCTGACCCAGCGCCGTGTCTGTAGAGCATTTCAGTTAATTTTCCTTCTAATTAAGTAAACCTGAAGTATATCAGTGAAGGTTTATTTTCCTGGAATTGAAACATAGAACCTAATGTAAGTGACTGAGTTGGTCACTAATTGAAGCAATCAGTCAAGATAATTAGGGAGGATTTTCTAGTGAGTGGTAGTGGTGGCTGGGGGGTAGGAGAGACATTCAGAAATTCCTTGAAAGTAGAAACATGATTAGTGGGTACAGACTCAGAAGGATTTCTGTTAGGTTTGGCAGTGAAGAAGTTGTGCACGCTGGACTCAGAAATGATATTTGGAAATTATGTTTGTTGTACTAAACTGTTTTATTCTCTCACTAAAGAGGTTTTTCTGATACATGGCAACTATGGAATAACTACTGGCTTAAAATGGAAGAGTAACTGCAATTCTAATTTAAATTGAATTGTTACTTAAGGGTGGGAATTTTACTTGCTTGCTGTAGTTCTTTCAAGTAAGTATGTGATCTGGATGGTGTTCAGCACTCATTAATCATGTTTGCATACCTGTTTTACAGCTGGATTTTCAAATCTGGTATTAAAGTTCATTTAACATGCCTTCCAGAAAGTAAATATGTCAGTAAGTTTTGGTTGGTTTTACATACTCATTCTTCAGGTAGTTCAACTTGGTACAAATCTGTACTGCATTCAAACTTTATTCAGAGTTAGTCAAGACTAGTTTCATTTCAGATTATGGAGTGATTCAGGAACACCTGGAGCCAAGATTTATGTCTTTACCTAAATTTTGAAAGTACTGTGTTTTTATAGCTCTTTAGAGGAAAGGCAGGAACTGCATTAACACTTGTTACAGCAACAGTTAATGCAATGCTGACTGGAACTTAACCCCCTCAAATATTAATGTTAAAATGCTAAAAAAAAAAAAAAAAGGAGGGGGGAGGGGGAATAAGTTTAAATATTTGTTCTTGAGAAATTACTCATTCTCCTTTACTTAAGAAGTAGTCAAGTTTTAAAATATTTGTGAGACATTATAGTAATGTGAACAAGGTTTGTTTATTTATTTGCTGCTGATCTGGTGTGAAAAGTAAAGACCTCAAGTCCCCATAGAAGTTATTTCCCTGGAATAAGTATGTGAATATTTTAAAGCCTGACAGGTTATGTACACCAGTCACAGACTTTGAAACTGTTGTATTTCTCAATTGAAATATCTCATTGAAAATTACCCTTTGGTTAGCTTTTTCTTGTGACAGAGATTCAGACCTAGTACGTAAGTAATCTAGATTTCAAGGATTTGAAAATATCAAACACATTTGAGTGCTTCTGTATAGTAATGCTATATCACTTAGAAAAATTGTGTCTGCATAATATTGTGCACATATTTAAATCCTTTCTCAGAGATGATGAAAATTACAGTGTGTAGCCTCAGGTCCCATAATCTACACTGTGCAATTCCCTTGCTTAAAGTAGATAGTAGAAGGCCACGAGTTATAGAAGTTCTGGCAGGTTTCAGCACTCCAGCCTGCTTTTCCAAACTGTTAAATAGTGAAATGATACCATCTTTTGCTTTCTTTAGAAAATTTCAATCAGCTGGAATTGTTGTTCATCACTGACACCACTCCATTCAGTATCATTTCACTTGAGTCAGGGTGATAAATCATACCCTGCAATTTCTCTCAAGAATATAAAACCATTCCAACGCTACATCTGTTAAGAATATAATGCTTGTCTTTCTATGCAGCAGAATGTAGATTTAATCACCACAGCACCATTTAGAGGTGTCCATTCATGTATTTGAATATTTTGACTAAGCAAGATGAGTTGCTTTCTGAATAAGAAACAGATATGTCTTGGGATAATCTCTTCTATTCAAGATCTTTTCTCTACAAAAAGAGATTTTCAGATATACTTGTTTAAAATACCTTCTGGAACTTGAAAGCAACAAGTGTTTCCAGAGTTTCTGCAGCTGTGTGAAATGTTTTGCACCTCAAAATGAAGGTGATGAATTATGGTTACACAAAAGGGGCAAGCAAATTCTATTAAGACAGTCAGCAAAAGCTGTTTTTGTAACTTCCTTGAAAATGATAAAAATTTTCCTGTTAAAAATTGCCACAAAATAAATGAAAAATGATGTATTTGAATTTTCATTTATTTTTATGGCAGTACTGTGATGCATTATTTTTGTCTGTCTCAATAAATATGTTCTGGAGAAAACCAAATTTTTTCAGGTATTAGAGTGACCTAACAAAAGTTGACAAATCTTATCTAAACAGACTATACACTCTTCTTTTCTTGCCTAAATCCCCATGACTCATTCATACATTATCTTGTCTCCTCAACCTGTATTCTTTGTGCCCTTATCCTAGTTTGTACTCTGGACAGATTTTACTCCTTTGCAGGCAATGTGACCCTATGGTGGTCACAGTCTGCATGCTCTGATTTGGGTTAGACCCAATCTGTCCAAATAGACTGAATACCTGTCAGTTGTTTGAATGTTTTAGCTCCCCCACATCCAGCAGCTGGCAAACTTGTTCCTGTTAAATCTGACCCATTTAAATTTAAACAGAGATATCTGTAAATTTGCCAAATAAGTGACAAAAAATGAAAACAAATCTAGTTTCACTTGTGACACTACCATGAAGTTAGTGCAAAATTAATTTGATAGTATATATTATAATGTTATAATTGTTTGTACTTTTAATTATACATTATAATGTTATAATTGTACTTTTAATTTTACACTGTGACTGTAGTTTGAACAAAATGGTGATCAACTTAAATAAGGATGCCTAAGCACAAAGCTGTCTCTCAAGAGACAACAGAAATATTAAAACATAAATTCATATAATCTAGAGCTCGATTGAATTTGAACGTCTCTTTTTGTCCAGGTCTAACCAGTACTGAGAAGCTTTTCACCTGGTCATTCTCCAAACCCAACCAGCTAATTTACACATATTTCCTTGGGGATTGGTCTGATAGATGTCCTTGGAGCCCACTTACTGCACTGATCAAGCAAGACTGGTGGCAGGATTACGAGGGAAAGGCTGTGGATATTGTCTACCTGGACTTCAGCAAAGCCTTTGATACTGTCTCTCACAGCATTCTCCTGGGAAAAAGCTGGCATCCCAAAGACTGGACAGATGCACAATTCACTGAGTCAAAAACTGGCTGGATGGTCAGGAGCAGAGAGTGGTGGTGAATGGTGCTACCTCCAGTTTTCAGCCAGTCACCAGTGGTGTCCTCCCGCAAGCCCTGTCCTGTTTAGTATCTCTCTGGATGAGGGGATTGGGTGGCTCTGATTTCTGAGGGAATATTGATCTGCTGGGGGGCAGGCAGGTTATTCAGCAGGATCTGAACAGACTGGGTCATGGGCCAAGGCCAGTTGTCTGAAGTTCAACAAGGCCAAGTGCCAGGTTTTGCCCTTGGGTCACAATGACCCCATGCAGCACTACAGGCTGGGGAAGACTGGCTGGGAAGCTGCCCAGAGGAAAAGAACCTGGAAGTGCCTGTTGACAGCATGTGAACATGAGTCAGCTGTGCCCAGGTGGCCAAGAAGGCAATGGCATCCTGGCCTGTATCAGCAATAGTGTGGCCAGTGGGACCAGGGCAGGGATTATCCCCCTGTACTGGGGAGGACTGGTGAGACACACACCCCACATACCAGTTCTGGTCCCCTCACAATACAAGGGACATTGAGGGTCTGGAGCATGTCCAGAGAAGGGCAACGGAGCTGGTGAAGGGTCTGGAGGACAAGTCTTGTAAAGAGTGGCTGAGGGAGTTGGGGTTATTTAGCCTGGAGGAAAGGAAGCTCAGGGGAGACCTCATTGCTCTCTACAACTCCCTGAAAGGAGGGTGTAGCAAGATGGGGGTTGGCCTCTTCTCCCAAGAAAGAAGTGACAGGACCAGAGGAAATGACCTGAAATGGCTTAAGTAGAGGTTAATGTGAGGCATCAGAAGGAATTTCTTCATGGAAAAGGTTGTTAAGTGTTGGAAAACAGCACCACCAGGGTGGTGGTGAGTGTTCAAGAAGTGACTGGATGTGGCACTTAGTGCTCTGGTCTAGTTGACAAGGTGGTGATTGGTGACAAGTTAAACTTGGTGATCCTGAAGGTCATTTGCAACTTAAATGATTTTGATTCTGTGACTTGCCTTGTGTGTTATGGCTTAGGACATGTCGTAGTTTTCTTAGTGGTGGGAATGGAAATATGTGTTTCCACTTTCAGGAACTGTCTTAAAGACCAGTCTGTAGAATAGTTTTCATAAGAAATGTGATTTGGTGTTTTTTTCCCGGCTTCACAAAACTTTCACTTCTTATTGCATTATATGTACAGCTACAAGGTAAGCAGTCTTGGGAAAAGCAAATGGAATGTAAACTGTCTCTCTGAGAGCTTCCTGATGACTAGACCAGAATTTCATGGATTTTTTTTGTCATTGTGGCCCAGACAATTTCCGCTGGATTACTTTGTAGATGTCATCACCACATGTGTTTTAAGAGAAAAATATCTTCCTTCCAATAATAAGTAGGTACATGTAACTTAGAGAATGTTTTCTTCTGTGATCACAAATAGAGAGAGGCATTTAACTGGAGGTAAAACACCTAAGCACCAAAGATTTTTTTTTTTTTTTTGGTGAGAGTTTTCTATTATTGGTTTATTTCAGGGAGCAGCTTAAAGGAAACAAGGAATGGCTGGGGTCAGGGAGGAAATGCATGGGAACATCTTAAACTGGCTTTACTGTCTGAAGACAAGACAATGAATCATGTAACTGCACTCTAATACAGATGTTTCTATTCCTTTGAGGAGGAGCTGGTAAAGTGCTTAAGTAGTTCTGCAGCACCTCTAAACTTTTTAGATGTGAAATTACAATTTATTGGACAGTGGAGTGCTTCACAGTCCCTATCAGAGTTATGTACTCTCAGCAGTACAAAAAAAAAATAAATTATTATTTAATACCTTTGCATGTAGTCCCAAATGTAAAGCTGCATATTTTCATAACCAGCAATTAACATATTAAAATATAGGTAATATAAATTTAAAAAACCCCAAACAAATAAACAAACAACCTCTACAAAATCCAAGTTACATATAACCCAAGAGATAAGTACTTTGCATACAGTCTGTGGGTCACTTTTTTTTTTTTTTTCCCCTCCAAGAACAGTTTTAAAACAAAAGCATAAATTCATCACCCTTGGCCAAGGGGTTCATAGTTGGGGAATACATTTTGTGGGGAATGAACTCTTCTCCCTGCCACCATGCACTTGGATCTCAAATGCTTTCCTGACCTGGGACCTCTGTCAACACATAAATATAGATGAAAACAGGCAAGATTAGCAAGTGAGTTGTAAATAATTGCTTAAAGGAAAAGGATGGGAAAATGGGCAAAATTACTTAAGGAATAGAATATGATTTTATGATAGATACTTGCAGATCATGTGTATATTTGCTGTTCTTCTTCTTGAGCAGTCCTTGCCAAGAGAGATTATATGCATCAGCTTCTTTCCCTGATTTAATTTAAATTTTAACTATTTTACTAATTTTGTCTCCATTCAAACGGCACAGACAATTAAAATGAAGATGCCTTTATTTGCAAAGATCACACTTTGTTCTGCTTTTCTCTGAACTGTTTAATATTTTCTTTCTAATGTCTTATTTTTTTTTCAGTTGTCTTTTGAACACATGCTCACCTGCTTTAGAGGATCCAAAGCTGCTAATCAAAACACCCCATAATATATAACAGATGCAGAAGTGAATATAAGTGGAAACAGTTGAATAAGGGGAGCAGACCCAGAGCTGTCATCAAGCTCTTCACAGTCACTAGATTTTTTTTCACCTGCTCATGCAGTGCTTGCTCAAGACCTGTTGGCAGAAACTATATGTTTCATCTCTCACCATTTTTTCCCCTTCCACCTCACAGGCTTTTTCTGAAAGTTTGTGAGTATATTAAATTCATCTTTAAATCCTGCTAAATGTGCTAAACAATGTAAAGTGGTTGCCATTAAAAAGACAAATATATGTGCTGCCAATATTTTAACTAGGACCTCCTTCTAAAATCTGTCCTTGGAGACTTTCTGGAATTCTTCCAGCTTTAGAGAAACTGGTGTGGAAGGGTGTATGTCAGCTTGGTGAGGAGACCATTGGAGGGCTAGGTGATCTTTTGATTATTTTTCTTTATAAGCAAAATGCATCTTGGGAAGAAATGTGGAAATGCCATTTGACAACATTTTATGCAGTACTTTGTGTCTGTGGCCTAGTCATGGTAGACATACAAGACCTATTGAAAATACTATGATTCTGTGTGTAAACTTGAGAGCAAAAGAAAATGTATCTTTCTTCAAAAATGTTTTTGAAAGCAATTGATGTTTGCTGTTCTCTATCCACATGTGAAAGGTGTGTTTTACAAAATTTTTTTCTAGATGTGTGAAGAAAGTTTTGGGCAAGATGGCTTTAAACAAGATGATGAGAAGCTTTGATTTGTATACAAAAGTAAGTACTCCAGAAATTGTAATTTCATATGCATTCTTTTCCTTCCAGGAGTGTTTTCAGATTCCACACCAGGCTTCGTTGTCTTATGTACTTTGTGGATGGAAAAAAAAATAATAATAATAATAAAGAAGAACCTATTAAAACAAGCTTAGAATCTAACAGCTGATATGTAATAATAAAGTCAGTCACATTTTTCATTGTGAACTTTGTCTCCATTTGTTGGTTGTAGTAATGCAGTTGTACAGTAAACTTATGGAAGAAGGTCCTTCTTGGTGGGACACCAGAAGGATTCTCTTGTATTAAACCAGAACACTTAAAAGGGATTTGTCAATTTGATTTCATTTAAGTTCTGCTTACATGTCCTGTGGTACTTGGCAGTGCAATGCTGGAGTGTGAAATAAGCTATAGAGACAAATATCATTTCAGAGGACATGTGATCTGACTGACTCTGTTGGTAGCACAGAGAACATCCCCAGTTCCCTGAGAGTTCAGAGAGTACAGAGAAAAATAGTTTTGGTTTCCTTCTCTTTCCCTGTCCTCTTTCCATTATCCCACATGAAATGAAATGCAGTGCTCCTAACAAAAAGTTAAGCTAAATTAAACAATAGCATTTCTGCAATTGATTGGTGCATGTTCAAAGGAGTTTTGTGTTTTGTGGTGTTTAGTGATTTGATCTATCTGTGTTCAATATGACTGTTTGATTTTCTTTCTAGAACTGAGCTACAGGTTCTTCTGCTTTCTGTTCCACAGACCTCTTGAAATCGTGCATCTCTCTTTGTTGTGCAGTCTAGTGTCACTTGCCTGTTCAGAGGCAGAGCAGGGCAGCTGTGAAAGTCAGTTTGTCATTTTGAGTTATACTGTCCACTTCCTTTCCCCCTGCTCAGTGTATGCCTTTAAGTACAAAGTTCAGACTAGCTCTGCTATAGAGAGACCTGTCTCTCTGTTTGTTCACAGATGCTTTTGTATTGGGCATACAGACAAATTATAAGTGGAACTTTATTCTCTTTTGTTTGCAGCCCCTTTAGGTGGTTGACAGTTTTGAGTATGCATAGAAATAAGCACGCACTAAAACATATGGATCCCAGTGCTGACCTCAGTTACATCACTGTAAATCTGGACAGGAACTGTTATCATTTGGTTTTATGCTGGTGCTATTAAGATAAAGAAAAGGAGTGATTTATTAGTGATGAACGGAGTTTTTATAGCCGTCTCAGCCTTGCACAAGTTTATAGGGCTGTTTAAGTACCAATACTCACAGATTTAACTCCTTCGTTTATTATGTGTAAAAAACTCTAAGACAGGTCATTCCTTGCATAGTAAGTGAATGGTATGTAAGGGTATATTAATTAAAAGTCCTGTTATTTGAGGAAATTACTTATTGGATTTTCTTTAAAGTTTCAGAGCTCTTGTACAATCCTTAATTCAACTAGTTTATTTTTTTAATGCAATATTTTTGTCTGATATGTATCGCCATTGCCTGAGCATATCCTTGGCTCAAAAGAGGACCATTAGCAAGACAGTGAATGTTTGTAATTTCTTTCAGGGATACAGACACATACATGTGTTTTGACACATTTTCTGGACACCTCAAGAAATTTTAACCAACATTCAAAAGGGACGGAGGCATGAGGAAAACTTTTTTCAGGGGTATTGATTGTGATTTAGAATTATCACTGCTGCTTGGTCTCTTCTTGTATTTTCATTCATAGCTCTCTGTATTTTTTCAAGCTGTACTGTAAAGAAGAGAGATAAACAAATAAATAAATTTGCATATCTAAAAGAATAAAGGATAATGTGTTTGAAGAAAAAACACTTCAGTCTAAAAACTTTTGTCTTGGTTATTTTAAATATTTAATGAGCATAAAATACTGTGATCTTACGTCTTTTGAATGGTGTCTAAAAAGATTAACATTGTGGGATATACTTAATTATATTATTGATGAATATTTTGAACATTTTAAACATTTATTTAATGTGCAAAAATGAAACTTTTGTAAGAAAAATGCCAATGAAATAATTTTAATTTAGAAGTTACAGAAAAGGCAGGAATGACTGCTGTTATATGTCCCGACACTGCAGCACTGAAGTCTGTGCTGATATTGTCTTGTTCACTAATCACTGACTCTGGATAAACTGGACAATTTCTCTTTAAAAGGGCACCACAGTAATTTAATATTTAAGAGAATTGGAAGGCTTAAGATATATTTATCAACCTCATCAGAACAAAAGTGAACTTTTAGGAGGAATGCTTAAAAAATAAATCTTTTAAAGAAGGTTTCTGGTTTCTGCATTCTAAAAAATGAACTGTTCAGCGTCCAAGAGTATAGCACTGAAGATATTGGTTGTGTAATTTTTCCATTAATAAATGCAACATGTAGGAATTTTCCTGAGATACATATATAAATAAATGCAAAATCAAGGTCTTAAAACAGCCCAGAAATGCTTAGCTCTCAGTGTCTACAGCTTTTCAGAGCAGACCCTACTTTCACTTACCTGAAAATGGTTTTTATCTTGACATGCATAGATAAAACTTTTATGAGTTCCCAAGAATCTGTGAGAAATTATGCAAGTATACTCTGGGGGAAAGGGGCACAAAATCCCCTAAAGGTGGATGTTTAAATAATGTAGAGAAATTGTGAACTAACATCAAATCCTTATTGAACAGCTCATGGAGACATGGTCCTTTCAAACACACTGAGCTGAGAGCTCTGAAATATTAAAGTGATTTCTGATGTTCGGCTTTAAGGCAATAAAAATAGATCTTTAAATATTTACGTATGAATACCGGGCTTATACAATAATAATGGCCATCAGGAGGATGCTGCAGATTTGCAGACCTACCATTTTCTGTGCTGGTATGCTACACATATGTTTCTTACTTACTTATACAGTGCCAAGTCCTGTGTTTGAAGTGGAAATTATTTGAAGATTTTTTTTATGTACACTATTAAAGCATGTTATACATTGGTCAAGACAAAGACAGAGATAGCTGGCATGTTAAGGTACACAAAGCATATTTGGTCTCAGACCAAATGTACAGACATACATTTATGGGTATACATTGTTTCAAAAGATTGATGTTTCTATTAATTACTTATTTTCATGCTTGTTACCATTTATTGAAATTTAATAAACAGATGGGTTCAGAATTTCTCCCATTTCTACCTGGATTTCTTCTATCTTCACTTGAAACTCGCCCATAATCTAGTTCCACTTCAGTTTCCTCTCTTTCTCTCTCAGGCTGTTTTGGGTGTTGACCTATCTTGGACAACAGTACATTCCCCAAAGTGCCACTGAAAAAATAACTTTGTGCTATACAATATTCACATATATTAATTGAATAATATTTATTTAAACAAGTAAACCTATTACATAAAACTTTCCTTTGATTTTGTTATTGTTTCTCACAACTGGAATTGCTCCAGGGGGGATGAGGATTTCTGACTTGGGCCAGAATGTGGTGCTGCAGCTGCTCTTGTGGAAGAGCCTGAGGACACAGGAGGGAAGAAGACCAGGATGTGTAGAGACTAATTCACATCCTTAGATAAGTAACCATTTGGAGTTATTTCTTATAATCAAAAACATTTAAGCATCTTCACAGTTTTTTTTTTTTTTAATGCAGTACTTGTCTTTGGAAGCAGAAATTTTACCTTTCCACTTGGTTTTAAAGCACATCAACTTCTCCATTTTAACAGACATGCAAGTTTAACAGGCAGGCCAACTTAATAGGCTATGCAGAAGATGATCTTATATTAGCAGGATAAAACCAGTGTATTTTTGATAGAATTGTGCTTGTTGCTAATACAAGCTCCAGCTCAGCTTAGCAGCTGGAAAAGAAATGAATTCATTGAAATTCCCTATTGAACCAGCAACTGTGGATAGAGAACTGTTTGGGTGTTTCTTGGGTTTTGTTTTTAGTTTTTAAATGTGTGTTTGAAATAAAAATTACCTGGATTTTTGTGATTGGGAATTTCACCTCTCTCCAGGCATGTGGTCCTCCTATATGTCAAAAGGATGATTCTAACTTAAATTTTACATTCAATTCTGACTGTAAAAACCTTGACAGTCAGAAATTTTATTGTTGTTTTCCTCATTGTACCACACTGAGGTGGGCAGAATTTTATTAAGATTTTAAGGTCTCTTTATCACTGTTGATGTCATAAAATACTATGTCATAGCAGCTAATTGTTATGCTACATACTTGAACTCTCTGCTTACTGACATAGAAGGTCTCTTTGCTCTTTCAGTAGTAAATATTATCTCTGGTCTGGGTAGGCCTATTAATTGACTCTTGTATGGTTCATCATCATTAAGGAGGGTCTTATTGGTTGTTGCAATTTTCCCTCAAGTAAAACATCTTCCATGTCTCCCACCCCACTTTGGGCAGTAATCTTCTCTGTCCCATACCTGATGGACAAAAGTTGGCTTGTTTGTGTTTTGGGGCAAACAGGACCAAAATGGTCTCTTTTGTGGCATTCAGGGTCTTAGAATTCAATAGTCTTCCTGCTGAGAACAATAGAGGAACACTCTCTTGATAAAATGCTGTATAATCTCCATGAGCTCAAGAATGCCAATATATATATTTTTATGGCTGTTTGGGGAATATAATGTGCACCAAGACATATTCATAGTGGCCTGTGGAAGTGTGGGAGAGAGGGATAAGTGAGCATATTTAGGAAGATTGGCTTGAAGATGGATAAGGTCCAGATAAAAATGTGGAAGACTGGAATACATGTTTTTTAAACATATCAAATGCACAGCCCATAAACAGAGGTGTCAGAGCATATTTGAAAAACTTCAGACTTGATCCCAGCTGTAGTTTTGCTGCAGTTATTGTTTGTGCTGCATGCACAGTTTTGTACCCCATGTTATGGTGCTTTGCTTTTTAACTTTTTATGGGTGGTCCCTTCAAAATCATCAATCTCAATATTAAAAAAAAAATCATGAAAATAAAAATTAAGCAAGTTATTGTTCTTTTGCTGAGTCTATCAGACATAACACCATTTGGAATCAATTAATGTCTATTTACCAGCCCTGAGTGAAAAACACATACCTTGTGGTTCTTAGAGCTTACAGTGGAATGGAAGTGAATTTTAACCTGTAAAGGGTGATGAAGTGCTTCCTTCATGTTTGCAGTGGAGCTATTCCCACTCTGACCATGAATTCTGCTCAGTGACAGCTCCTCCCAGGGTGAGCAATGTTGTACAGGTGTTATTGGGGGCATTGTTTGAGATGCTGAGCAGGTGCTGTTTAAATTGTAGGTGAGAGGATGTGTTTGAAAGGAGGATTTTACAAATATGGTTCTGGAAAATGAGAACATTCCAGTTGGTCACAGCTGCATTCACTGTACTATGATGTTTTTCTCTCTCAGTTGCTGGTTTTATCTGAATTGATCTTTGAAGTACCAATTTGGTGCAGCATGTCTCATCCTTTTTATGCTGTATAGAAAAATTAGTTGAAGTAAACGGATACTATCCTATTTAAAAAATAAAAATGTTTACCTGTCTGATAGGTAAGAGCAGTGTACTAAAAGAAAAGGAAATTTCCTTTTGAAGGGGTGTTTTACCCAGGAAAGCTAATCAATGGAAAATGGATACTTTCCACAAGATGGCAGTGTAGGTGCATTGTTTTAAACTTTCCTGAGTTAAGATAAATAGTTCTGAAAAACCCAAGAGAGGATTAGTTAGCCGTTTATGGCTACAAAATAATTACTAGATGTTGTATTAGTGTAGTTATTACTAGTGTGTCAGATTCTGGGTTATGCAGAATTTCAGTAACTTCCATCACTACTGGGTTTTAGTGTAATTTATTTAAAATACATTTAACTGTTTTCTTGACGTTTGTTTTGTGGTTAGAAGACATAACCACTCTAAGCAATGAGCATCTTATGTTTTGAAAACATCTGATAAATTTGAATCTTGTAAGCTGGAGAGTTAATGCTACTTTTTGGCATTCACCAAATGTTTGAAAACAGACTTCTGTGTATTATTGTATAATCAGAATTTTTGTGTAGAGACCTGTGGTCCTGTCCTTGAATACCCATTTATCCTTGTGTGAATTCATAAAAGCCTCATAATGCATTCAGTCCTCTGCTTGTTATTATCTGCTGTCTATGGTACAAGTTTAAAAGCAAGGTAGGGTGATCTTAAATAATGGAAACTGTGATTTGAAACTCTTCCCTGCCTGTTGCTTGTGGGGGTTTTTTTTGTTGGTTTTTTTTTTGTTTTGTTTTGTTGGTTTTTTTTTTTTTTTTTTTTCACTAAATGTGTGGCGTTCACTTGGTGCNTTTTAAAACTTTTCCCTGCCTTTTGTTTGGGGGGGTTTTTTTTTTTGGTTTTTTTTTTTTTTTTTTTTTTTGGTTTTTTTTTTTTTTTTTTTTCACTAAATGTGTGGCGTTCACTTGGTGCTATCTTTCTCTATGCAGTATAGTAAAAATTTTTTGCTGATAAGTGCTCCAGCTGGCTTTTGCACACAGTGCTTGAGCATTTGCTCTTAAGTGATCTGATTTGTAAAATGTAAGTTATTTAATTTTCTGGAATTTAAATAAAATAAGCTCGCCCCACCTGTTTTCCCAAGTACTTGAAAAGGCTGGAAAAGCATAAAGGTCAAACCACGGTCATTGTTCCTTGTTCAAACAGGGCATTAAGAGTGTATTGAATCTCTGGTGTACAATTTCTGTTGATTTCATTCTGTAAAATTATCATTAAAGTAGAAGTGATAGAAAACTTCTTGGATTTTTTTTTTTTTTTTGAGGAATGTATTGCATTCAAACCAGATTCAAATCAGATGATTGCTACACAAGACAAGCTGACAGCGTAACAAACTCAATTGTATTTTAAAATCCCATTAAATTGCTGTTAAGCTGGTTTGCTCCAAGTTGAGGGTGGTGATAATGAAAACCCAGAATGTGACGACTTAGGCTTCCTACAACTTGATTTGATTACAGCCATGGGAAAGTGGAAAAAAAATTGAGGGGCTCCTCAGTAAGAAGGAACCATCTTTCATCACCATGTAAAATGTAATGGTGTTTATCTCTGTTGAATACCTTGCCATGTTGTAGCTGTGCACAAAATCTATTTTACAGTCTTGGAGGCCTAACGAGTTTATCTTTGTCCTTTTGGCCTATTTCTTATCTGGTTGGCACAACCAAATCTGTGTGGGTTTCAGGGAAGTGTTGAGGCTTTTAGTGCTTTGCACAGGTATGTTACTGATTAGCAATACAGCTGGTTTGTGTATTATATGTCTCCACAACTGTAGTATGGCTGAAAAGAGCAACTTGACAGCATATGGAAGATAGAATATGTTTGATTAATCCCAGCAACCAGTGATTTAGTGCAAAAATGTTTATTATTTTGGTGCCCAGTAGGATTTGTGTTATGTTACCTAGGTTATCATACAGTTTCACTATGCTTCTTCCATTTATATCAGCTTCTGATGTTCAGGAATTTCTCTAGTTGACTGACAATTATTGTACTGAAAAGTATTTGGTAATATGTTTGTCAGTGAAGTCATGGAAATTTACTGTACAGGTTAACTACTGATGTTTGTTTAATAGATTTCAGTACCTTGTTGAGGTCTCAGTCACTGCCCTGAGGAATTTACAATCATAGATACGAAGAGATAACAAACCCACATTGAGTTTACTTGGTGAAAATTGTTAGCCAAACCAAACATGACACATCAAGCATGACAGATAACATATACCTTGCATTCCAGCGTTAGTGAGCCAGTGAAAATAATTCAAATTTATAAATTAAATACAGGAAAAATTAAATTTGAATTAGCACCAAAGGAATACTGTGGAAAATGAGGTAGCTTTCATTGCCCAGTGAAAGCTTTAAAAGGAGCAGATTTTTATATTCAAGAACAATATAAAAGTTGGAGACAGGATTATTTATTATTCAGAGCAAACTGTTTACATTGAGAAATGGCCCAGAAAGGGTTGAGCTTCAGTATTGTGTATAAAAGTCAGGATGAGAGAATTAATGTTTAGTACTAGGAGATTTTCAGTTATTACTCAGCATTTTGATGAAAGAACTGATATGAACTTTGTGTGGGAAATTACTTTTTTATGATTGCCTTCAGAATAGATTTTTTTTCCTGAAAGCAATTGGTCTCATTTGGTTTATTGGGTCAATGAGGCCCAGCTCAACTGGAGCTGAGTCACAAAGAGTGCCAATTTCTTGGCAAGCTCAGTGCCAGCCTACTTGATTCTCAGTTTTCTCTATTTCAGAACACACTACTTCACCACATCAGTGTCAGTACTTCACAGAGCATTCAAGTGCAAGTCCTGCATAGTTATGTGTGCTGAAATAGGCCACTGAATTTTAATCAGACTTAAAGCTGTCCTTTCATATCTCATCCAACACTGATAGTGATGTATTTTATCACTTACAGAGAATTACTGCACATAAATTGAATGTCTTGTCAGTAAAACCATTGTTATCTATGTAACAAAATTGTTACAGATCCATTGTCAAGGTCACCTCAATTCTTGCTCAGTTTGACTGAACAGATTTATATTGGCTTTGTGCAGTTAAATGGAAAAGATAAACAAAACAGAAGAAATGTGTTTTATTTTCAAATTTGAAGATTAGTAAGGTAGATAAATTGAGTAAACCCAGATTTACCTCATTCAACTTCAAATGTTCTCATTTGTTCAGCTGACAAACGCTTCATCAGAAGAGAGAAAAAAATTGAAGGTATCGAAAGCTTTGTGTTCTAAGGAAAGAACCTTTTCAGTCTCAAGAGCTTGTAAAAGGAATCTTGGATTACAAAACCCAGAGAAGTAGCTCCAGGAGCTTTGATGACATGAATTTCAAAGGGCAAAAGCAAACCACTTTTAAACTTTGGTAAGTAGAGGGAAGAGCCATCAGAATAGTTTAAAAAAGTAGGCACTGGAACAAAATTATAAGAAGGAAGGCTTAGAGAGCCTTTTCAAAAGGGGACATGGTATATGGGGTAGAGGAAAAATACATCAATCTCTATAATTACCTGAAGGGAGGTTGTAGCCTGGGGTGGGGGTTCAGTCTCTTCTCCCAGGTAACAAGCTGTAGCACAAGAGGAAATGGCCTCAAGTCGTGCCACAGGAGGTTTAGATTAGATAGGAGGAAAAATTTCCTCACCAAAAAGCATTGGAACAGGCTGCCCAGGGAAATGGTTGAGTCCATCCCCAGAGGCATTTAAAAGAGGTGTAGATGTGGTGCTGGGGGTCATGGTTTACTGGTGCACTTGGAAGCGCTGGGCTAAGGATTGGAATAGATGTGCATAAAGGGCTTTTCCAGCCTAAGTGATTCTATGATTATTGAGTGATCCAGAGCATGAGAGAATATGCATGTGGTCCTTGCACAGAACAAGACATCAGACTTAATAAAGGTAATTTCTTGGAATAAAATAAAGTCTGCTTTTCACTGTGAGAGGGAAGAGGGATAGTTACTAGCAATTAGGCTTATCCTCTACATAAGTGCATAAAGGGCTTATTGATAATATTCACAAATATTGCCTGTAATAATGCAGGCAAACCATCAGGTCTGGTAATCACACTTGATGTTAAATTCAGCAGCAAATTTTTTGACTTTTCACCTACTAAAGGAGATATGAGAAGCAGTGAAAAGTATCTGATTTTTTTTTCAGAATTAGGAATAAGTTATTTCTTCACTTTTTCTTATGCTTTCCACCTCCATGTCCAATAGAATAGAATTATGTTATTTTACTTAATTATTTTTCATATTCTGGTCACTTAAATTAGAATAATGCTTCCAAGGGGTTTGTGCATTGCTCAGGAGTATGTTTCAATTCAGATGACCTCCCCAGCTTGTGGATTGATGGACCCACATATTATTCACTTTTCAGTTTCCTAGTGGCAAAATTTTGTGTGAGGAACAGGAAATGTAAATGTCACTTGGATTAAAAAAAAACCAAAAAAACAGGCAAAAAACCCCCAAAAAAATCCCAACACAAAAATATCAGTAAACTCAAGAAACCAGCTCTGCAGGAGTGGGATGTGAGTCTAGAGCAGAGGCAGTAGACCATGTAATCATTTGAGCTGGGTAGCAGTTGTGGCTGTGTTATCTATGCTATGGATATTTTGTACCTGTTGAGAGTGCTGTACTTTGACGGGACTCACAGCAGGAGATTTGTAACCTGAAGCTAAACAGTCCATTAAGGGATCATGCCACTGCATTTTTTGTTTCTGTGGTTGCTGAAATCCTAGGCAAAGGGGTGTTTAACTAATAGCTCTAAGGAATAGCACCTATTATTTTACCTGTTTCTAGTAAAGTAGTTCTGGAGTTGTAAAGACTCATGTGGAGCCCTGACAATCCTGACTTGCTCTGGATCTTGTTATAAGCACCTCTCATATATGGTAGAGTAGACTCATGGCATCATCCTTTATTACAGGTATGCACACAGTTCCAATACATCCTTCAAAATTCTGGAGAAAACGGAATGATGAAAATGATCTCTGAAGGTCACAGTGCATTCCCCTTGTTTGTCTTAAAGAAAGAGAACAAATGAGGAAGCTCCTGGCTGATGATCTCCTGCTTGGAAGTGAATGATTTCCTTCTCTGTTTTCTTAGAACTTTGTAGGGATCTTATTTCCTAATTCAATCTCCATCACTCAACAGCAATGTATTGTTGAGAGCTATCAAGTGTCTTGTCCGGTTGTTAATCCTTTAAAAAAATACATTTAATATTTCGGATTTTTCTTTTCCATTTTCCCATACATCCTGGCATCATACTGTGTTCACTAGCAATATGCTCTTTGGGATGAATCACATCTGTTATGGCACTAGTAATATGGACTGGAGTATCTCACTGGACTCCCCATAATAATAATAACAATAATAATAAATAATAATAATAGTGAGTATGAGTCAGTGCAGGAGTGGCTAAGATTAACTCAGAGTTTCGGGGAGCCAAGAGATGATTCATCCTTTGAAATAAAGAGAAGCTGCTAATAAACATTAATAGACATTTTCAGTTTTGTTTGCAGCATACCAGCACTTGCTGTAGATATTGAGGAAGCAACATGAGGAACTGAGAATGTCATACTAGCAGCAGTTTTATATCAATGACTTATGCATGTTGATTTGTCATTGCTGTAGATATTGGCACTGCCTACTGTCAAGATACAGCAGAAAAACTTACTGGTTTTGCTACTGTGGCAGCTTTTTTTCACAGTCTTTAGGCTGTTCTTTTGCACTTGAGATTTGCTGGGTATTTCCTCAAATTTCTGAATGCTAAGTGCGTATCAACAACAGCTACACTAATTTATAGTATTTAAAGTGGGGAATGACCCAGATAATATGAAAGTCACTCTGATGTAGATTCACTGGACAGTAGGATGAATTTGCTCTCCTCAGAGTAGATGTGTTTGCTCCTCCTCTTTGCATCTCTGCCAATCATTTTAATTGGGACCTCATGCTACTCTGTGACAGTCACTCTGGACCCCCTACTTCCTTGTTGTGATAGTCACTCTTGAGCCCCCTACTTCCCCAAAGCCATCTTCACAATAAAATGCTGGATTGTACCTGACTGTTGACCACGTGCTCCCAGCTCATGGAGAGCTTTCTTGCTCCAGGTGAAAAACAGTGTGATACTTTGCACAGCTGTCAGGCAATGCCTTTGACTTCCCTGCTGGTGTGGCCACTTGCAAGAGAGCTTTTCTGTTTTCTAGTCCCTGCATGTGTTTGGGCTGGTTTTATCTGCTCAAAGGAAAGACTCGAGAGTATCATGATAAACTCCCATCAGTATCTGGTGTGATAGAGAGCTTTCTGCCCTCAGGAATGTTGTTCCTCCCAACACATTGCTCAGAGTGCCAGCTAGTCTGATGTGTCACAAACTGTCATCTTTTCCTGTTACATTTAATGAACGTACAACTGCTGCTTTTGTTGCCTGTGCAATGCCTCAGACCATGGTGGCCACTAATAACTTGTCTTTCTTTTAGAAACAGAAACAGGAGAGAAAACACCAATGATACTTTTACTGGCCATGCTTGTTCATGTCCTTGATTTTTTGAAAATGATTTATTAATTTTTTTTAGTATCAGGCATTTAAGCTGGCCCACACCTACTGCACAAAAAAAGATATGACAGGCACTTTCCTTAACAAAAATTCGCTCCTGTCATCTGGGTGCCTGTAAAATTAATCTTCAATATATGCTCTTAAGCTATGGTTTTGGTGTTTTTTTAATCAAGAGGGAAAAAACCTATAATTGTCATTCCAATTCCTCTTCTGCATTATTGGTTTCTCACCTTGTACCTCCTTTGAGACTACCATTCACACACAGAAATGTCCAACATTTTTCTCAGCTTTCCTTTGTCTTCTTGAACAGAATTCTCCGTACAAAGGTGAAAATTCTCAGAAATAATTTTGCAATTTGTCATCTCTTTCAGTGCTCAAATATCTCAAATTCAACATGTGCACTGCTAAATGTGCATTAATTCTCTTCTCTCTCAAAAAAAATAAGATTGGCTTGAGACCTTGAGATAGCTGTTTGGGTTGTGTCTGTATGTGCCTGCTTTCACATGAAAAATTAATTACAAATTACTGTAAAGTACACGCCTGCCTTTAGAATTTGATATTTTACTTTCTTTAAGTGAAAAATGTTGAATAGATAGTGATTTCAGAGACTGCCTCTACCCCTCCTCTTAAATTCTTTTTTCCCTTTTCATGGCTCATAGCAACCTTGTTTATAAATAGATTTGGGCTAACTCTGTTGCATATTTGACCTATAGCTTGTTCAAAATTTTTATATGTTGTGATCACTTCTTTCTTGATGTTTGTGAGTGTACTGGTTTTAGCTGGGATAGAGTTAATGTACTTCATAGTAGCTTGCATAGTGCTGTGCTTAGGATTTGTGACCAAAGCAGTGTTGATAACACAGGACTGTTTTTGTTGTTGCTGAGCAGTGCTTACACAGAGTCAAGGTCTTTTCTATTTCTGTCCTAATGAACTTGAGAGTATTGTGCTGCATGTGAAGAGTTTATTGATCTGCCCTTCTTACCTGTTCTAAAGTGGGTACTCCTTGGCTTCAATGAATAATCTGCTTGCACAGAAAATATTCAGACAGCATATGAGTAGCTACCACATAAGATAACCCAGTGGAATTATCTGTAAGACAGATGGAATTAAGAACATGTGAATATATTTTCTTTAAAGAAATGTAAAACAATACTTTTGTGATCACTGGAGTGATTACTACCTTTTTGTTGTGCTGCAGGTTTTATGAAATCAATAGTTTTGTCCTGTCTAACAACTCTTCAGAAAAGAGAGTGGTATTGTTGTAATAACATGTAATATTAGTGAATTTCTATCCACCACAGGCACTAGGAATCCTGCTACCTTGGAAGATGAACTGCTTTGTGCAAGTACTTTATTTTTTATTTCTCACACTGTCTGGTTATTACATGTTACTTCTGTAGCATTCAAGCAGATTAACTTTCTTTCCCTTTCAGATTGCAATACACACATGTAACACTTCTCTTTTTTCCAGGTAGAACTGGTAAGTGTTATATAAATCAGATACTTCTGAAAACTTTATGTTACTCAAGGAAACAATGCAGTTTTCCCAGGTTGAGGCATCTTTCTCCATACCTTCTTACAAAAGAACTCAACTCTATTTAATTAGCATTGACGTGCTATCCACTGACGGTTGTACAGTGTGTTCAGAGACCTTTGTGTTGCAATGTGGTGTTTCTGTTCATTGTGGGATGACTCTGCACTACTGGCCTCCATCATAACAAATTAAAGCTTAACCCATTCATGTTCTGGAAATAACGGGGTTTGCCAGGTACCACTGCACTTCTGTGTAGGGGTAGAAACCTTCCTTGGTGGAAAGGTTGCATCTTGAATAATTTAATGGGAAAAACTGTAACCATGTTAGGATTTCTGGATAAATAGTTCTCAGACAATAATTAACAACATCTATATACACACAACAAAGTTCACATTGTTGAACATGGAGCGAGAAATAAGGGAAAGAAGAACAGGTGATAGAATTGAGAATCCAGTTTTCTTTATGCTGAAGATATATCAGATTCCTAGTAAGTTAGGGAAAGGATCAGAAAATTGCAAGGCAGTTTAATATTGAGCTCTCAGGCAGATGGAGTCTATTGTGTTTTTTTTCTACTCCAAACGGTAGGCTAATGCCTTCCAATTAAATGTGCATTTCAGAGTGGGAACATTCCTGTGGCCTTGTGAAAGCCAGACTCGAGGTGATTCATAGTAAGACTTTCCTTTGTGGGAATCCTGAATTAATCAAAATACTTACAGAGAAAATAATGTAGATGTCCATAATCCTGTAAGACTGAACAGTGGTGCTCAAATTCTTTTTTATATGGTCTATTTTTATTCAGCTAGTTCCACATAAAATGATATTGCCACATGAAAAGGATGTAAATGTGATACTCCCCCTCCTTCTGTTATGAAATAAGTCTTCACAGTGCTGTTAGTTTGGAAATTTAAAGTACATTAGTCAGTTACTAATTATTTATTAAACAGAAGAGTTGGCAGTGTTAGTTATTTTGAAAGTTTGCTTTGCTATGCTGGTTCCCAGAGTATCTCACACTAACTGAGAATTTTTCCTTCACTTTTAGAGCACTTGGTGGCCTCTCTCTTTTTCCTGTCTCCCTTTTTTTGACACTCAGCTGTGACATGGCCTGCATCTTTGTCCCAATACTATTAGTTCAGATGCAACAATGAAGAATTATTTAGTATAATCCACTGAGCTGGAATCCAGTACAAAAGGATGGAGTCTGTGAAATAAAATTCAGATTTGAATATATGAAATCTTCTTGAGAGTGAAATCTATGAAGAAAGGGGCATTTGGTAGGAGCTGTGGAAATCCCAACATGGTAGATTTTTGTAGAACAAACAATCTTGTCTGGAAAGTCCAGTCTGTGTGGATGCTGGATGATCTAACCCAGCAGAGTCTGTCTAGGTTTTTTTTTTTTAATGGCATAGACAGACTGGATACAAAAGATAAGGAGAAAAGTTAACTTTGAAATCCTGTATTACTGTTCTAATCATCTGATATGAAAATACCCAGCAACAAGAGGAATATAAACTGGTATTAAGGTGAACTGCTAAATTAAAACTCTCTCAAAAGTTTCACCTAAATCCTTCTACTAGCTTGCTTATTTCTCACTCAATACAAGAGCACTTTTTCACTGTAACTTTTCCTAACCTTTTTTGAAAGCTATGATTTTTTTCACCAGAAATTTTATTCATGTGACATCATACATTGATGAATAATATTTTTGAAGCTTTTGATGGAGAAAGTTACATGAGTTTGCAAAGGATGATGTTATTATAAAGCTTATTTAAACTTATTTAATGCTTAATTTTCTTTTCAGTTTTCCCAGTGGAAATACTCAACATTCTCATTGAAAAAGCTTCTTTTCCAATTTTCTTTTTCAAGTCACATTTGAGATTACTTTGAAGAAGTCATGACTTCTTACAGGTAAGCACAGTACTAGGGCTGTGGAAAAAAAAATTAAATTGTTCTTTTGGTTGGTTTCACATCATGTCTTAAAAATAATATGCATTTTCAGAAGGTCACCATGACTTCCAAATTTTGTTGTCTCATGCTAGGAAGCAGCATCAGGTTCACTAATAAAGTAGAGAGTGTGAGGGAAGCTACTTTGATATTGCTAGTACATTTCCATAAAAAGTTGTGTAATAATATCTAATAAGGTCTGAATTATTATGATGGCCAAATACATTGCATAATTTGAACATCACTGATATATCTTGAGGGTGGTTGTAGAGTAGAAACCTGGTACAATTTGTTTCTGTTGGCAATCCTGCACTAGAAGTGTTTCTTTTGCCTGGGAAAAAGAATGGTCTTCTATCGTTAGGCAATAAAATTGAGTAAGAGATGGGATCTTGTGATGTGATGGAGAAATGAGATGTTCTCTTGGAAATACACTAGGAGGTCAAGAATTTTCATGTAACATCAAAGCCAAAGGATTAAAGAGCAGGCTGCTGCTTTGTAGAGGTAACAAGACTGTTTGTATTTTTTTTACAGTTATTTTGATGTTAGTTATCTTCTAGACATGAACCAATTTCAGAGGGTGGGAACAGCTGTCCATGTTGATAGGCATATCTTGTTACTGTTGCCTGCTTTCTTCTGACAGTGATAGTGACTGCTATCAGAAACAGGATATGGAAGTTTGACAATTCCTGTGTACTCTCATACATCCACTGTTTACGTAAATCAGAGGGAAATACTTTCACTCTGCCTTGTTTGTAGTTTTAATGGAGAAAAGATCCAAAGAGACTAAATGAAAAGCCTGTGTGCCAGAAAAGTGCTTCATTAAACATGCAGGAGAAGCTGCATGCATTTCAGGCACGTAACTTTTTTAGTAATTTTTTCTTTCCTCACCCTGTAGGAAGATGGAACACAAAAACTGTGCTGTCTCAATTTCAGCAGTTTCATAACAGTTTTGACCCCTGGTTTTTCTGGTTAAAAAATCCAAACAATGTAAAATAGCTGCTGAATATTCCCACTAATGTACTCTGTCCAACTGTAGTCAGTTTTGGTGCTTAGGATCAGCCCTGTTTACAGTGACTGAAATGGATAGATGTTTCCAAGTTTATTGGATTTGTTTCAGTATAAATTTATTACCCTGCATTGCATTGCAATTTTTTTTTTTTTTTAATGTGGAAGTGTTTTGGGAAAAAGAACAAGATTAGAGTATCTGCTATACAGAGTGTTCCCAAAAAGCCCAGCAAACAAAAGGAAGCCAAGATTGCGACAGATAAGGAATGTCATTACCAACATGGCTCAGGGCTATTCTGACTTGTGGCCATAAATGCAGGAAGTAATTTTCCTCCTGGATCCTTTTTAAATATAGGAACAAAATAAAAGTCTGATGATTGCAGGTATAATGCGTGGGAGATACTGAAAGGTCATATAAATATCTAGGCAATAAGATGAAGGTGCATGTATATGAACTTGTAACTTCTAACTGTTAAATTTTTTAGGATGTTACTACTAATCCAACAGTATTTGTGATGAAATTACATAACTTCTTAATAGTACTTCCCATCTTAACAGTCAAATAATGTGGTAGGATGTCCCTGTTCTTATGCTCTGAACAGTATGTTCACAAAATTTCTTAGAAAAACTCTTCAATTCTGCTTCTATTATGTCAACTAAAAGAACTACATGCAGAAGCTTTAGGCATTTTAATAATTAACTGGAGAACAGTCAGAATTGATTAAAAATCCCAGACAAACACCATGTATATGAAACAAATTAACCCTGCTGAGATAATAAATAAAAAAAAAAAATTCCAGAACACTACCTTCTTCTTTAGTATAGATCAAATAGTGTATATGTTTCTCTCTCCATGCACATTTTGTTTATCTCTATGAGGTTTTTTTCCCCTACAATTAATAGGTAATTATCAATTTTTATTTACAGCAAAACCAACAGTAATCACTGCTTTCTTATAAGCTTTTGTTAACATTTGTATTTGTACATTATGCACATGCTCTCTATAAATATCTTCTTTAGAAGGAACTTTTTTAGTGCTAAAATTTACTTGCAAATTTTGCTATTGTGTTTTTGACTCAACTGCATTTTTCAGTTGTACTTCACAGTTAATTCTTGCAAATTAAAATTGGCATCATGTTCAGCAAAAAAATATAGTTTATTGCTTATATGGCCATCTCATTTTCCAGTTGCATATTTTCTGCAGTTCACAGATTTTTCCTGATTTTAAAAAACATTATATTTTATCTGTAAACATTTTTCCCTTACTATTTATTCTGCATTTTAAATTAATTATTTCCTACATCTCTGTTTGTTGGAAATAATTAATAACTAAACCCTGAGGGCAAACCAATTGCCTTCTTTTTAGGTTCAGACAAGCACCTTCCAAAACAAACAGGAGTGAAATTCTGGTGACATAAACAGTTTACACATTACAGGAATTCTTCCTGTAGAATTCAAACTACAAATTGAAGTTGTTAGAGGATGAAATCACAACACTTAGAGTGAAATAATCTTCTGTCTAGCTGGGAAAGGGGTTGATGTTGGTGGTGATCTTGCAGGTTGTTTAATTTCTCAGTGTTTCCTAAAGAAAATGCTATTTTGCTTTCCTCCACTAATTAAATGCTTGCTAGGTGCAAAGAGCAGCACTGGTTTGTATAAAAAGGACAGTTAAAGTGGTTAAAGAGCTACCCAGAAGTTTCTTAAAACATTCCATAGTCACCAAGTATGAATTTGTCCATACAAAATACTATCTCCTTTAAAGAAAATTGTAAAAGCTCAAAGACTTCTTGAAGGTGGGACTTAATCTTTAATGTCTTCCTGTTTCAAGTGCTCCACTGAAAATTGTAGTCATTCATTTCTGCACAATCAAGCATAGAAATGAAAGAGTGTGCTTTATTCATGTGAGAATAGCTACTGTTGCATACAGTAAAACATATCACAGCAGTGCAGAATGTGATTACAATACTGGGATTTCTCCAATGTGTTTAATTTTGCTTAAATTTCTCTTTGTCTAGATTGCCCCCAAAATTATGGATATTAAAAAGAAAAATTATGAAGTAATTAGCATTCCAGAAATTATGCAGTGGTCTCTGGGGGAAAGCATGTAAGCAAATTAAGTAATGCATATTTTATTTCATTAGGGATTAGAAATTGTGTTGATCAGTATATAAACAAAAGATGGCAGTTAAAAATTAACTCTAAGTGAAGAAAAATGTATAAATTGAATCAGTTGAATTAAAAAATCAAATTAATATGGTCCATTCACTTCAGAGTTCGACTCGGTCATCCTTCTGGGTCCCTTCCAACTCAGATGATTCTGTGGTTTGGTGCACATTAGAAGGATGGAAAGTTGGCTTCAGTGGCTCTAACTCTAGACTGCTTTTCCTAGAAGAGGCTCACCTACATAACCCATATTCAGCAAAAAAATGTGTTCTGAAAAGGGGATTCTTGGTGTTTTCTTGTTAAGAGAAAGAGTTTTGGTTTTGTTTTGATATTAGTCATCTAAAGGTTTAGGGGCTATGTCAAAACATGAGCTATATAAGAGATGAAACCAGAAAACATTGTGTAATATTTCTATAGTAACTTCTGGTGTTGTTTGGAATGCCAGCATTATTTATTTTGACCTCCATTTTTCACTGTTTTCTAGTTAGATTTTTAAGTCCTTTGCCAGTCCCAGACAGAAGCTGCTGGAACCAACTTCTGCAGGTTCCTCTTCTTCAATAAGGGCATTTTGAGAAAGCAGTTTAGGATCAATATCAGTGGTTTGATAGACCTGAAGACAGAGTAAAAGGCTCCAACAAGTTCCTGTATGAAAGAGGCTCTTGAGTGTGGTGTAGCAAAACAAATAGGAGAAGGAAAGAGGTTGCCTGCTCCTGTAAACACAAACCATTTTTCATGTTCTAGTCCTGTCTTTGGCTGAGAAGAGCTTGTTGGTGGCAGACAACGAGAGGACAGTCTGCCACTGCCTAAAGACCACATAGCACTTCATCAGGTTTCCCTGGTTTTCCATACACACTCTAAGGAGGTACCTTCTGCCAATCTTATAACAGGAAGTTAGGATTGATAATGAATGCAATTTTTCTGAAGCAAACTTTTTTAACTCAAACTAGGGCTGCTGATTTTGCAATGTACTGTTTCTTCTGAGAATAAATTTCACATGGAAATGTCCCAGAAAGTAAGGAATTTGCAAGGCATTTTACTGGAAATGTTTCTCTCCATATTTTCTTTTTAATTGGTTCATAGATCTTTCAAATTCTTCTGTAGCATTGGCTGGTGCAAGGTTTCTGGTGAGAGAGGGGACATTCATACTTGTTTAAAAATGGTTTCATAGTGTACCAGAAATTGCAAATTTTTTGGAAATTAATGATACATGGAATCCTCTGATGCAGAACATTCATGTGCAGAGAAATTAAAGAATTTTTTTTTATAACAAACTAGCAACAGACAGCTAAAAGGCAGGGAAAAAACCCTGAAGCTAAAGGACAAAAACTTTTAAATGTACAATTTAATCCCTCAAAATTTCAGCAGACATAAATGTCATCTATGCTTTGGAAATGAAATATTTAGTTAATCCAATAGGCTTTTCTCCTCAGGCCAACTGTATGAAAGGAAAGCAGAACATGCAAGCCTGGTCATGTACTCATAAACATCTTTCTGCGAGATCAGGATGTGGGTTTGCTAGTCATCCCTGTGCCTCCACGGTCCACACCAGTGCTGATGTCAGTGTTCCCTAGTTCCCAGTCAGCTGAACTGGCTCAGCCTTCTGAGAGTTGTCACACATGCTGTGAGGTACAAGGACTGCTGGATTGCTGTGGCACTTTGCCAGCAGCTGGCTTGTTTAGAGGAACAACTCATTGAGGAAGCCTGTGACAGGACCAAAATGGGATGAGCATCTGGCAGTGAAGGACAGGGGCAGCATGGGTATGGGCAGGTTCTTGGTGCCACTGTCTCTTCCCTTTTAACCTGTCATCCTAAATTTCAATACTACCTGTGTATTTAAGCATGTCCTCCAAAGATGTGACTTTTCAATAAGCCTACTTTTGTTGCTATTTTCTTTTTTTTACACAAGAAACAGAAGTTGGTCTATTTTGTTGCATTTTTTCTCACGGAGCCTATGTAATAAAAGTGATTATCTGTAAGCAGGAAAAAGCCCCAAAAGAACATGCACACATATTGCTTTATCTAATGTTTCTCTTTGAAAAAAACGTTGGAATCACAAGTGCTACAGGTGACATGTTTATTACTACATATTGCCACAAATTATAGCAGAAACATGGTAATTCAGCCTTTTTCTGAAGCTTCATTCATAGTAATGCAATGTGACCTTCAAAAACCTGTCTGGCTACTTCAAGTATTTACAAGAGCATAGGGAAGGCATAGATGTTTCTAAATATAAATAGAAAGTATCTTTCAACTCTTTACCCAGTCAGTTTCTTTCCTTTTAAAATGTATTATACTTTGAAGCCTAATCTGTTTGCGATATAGTATGACAGCTGCATGACAACTAATGTTCATGAAAAAATAAGAATTGTATTTGAGTATCAGTTACTATTTAAAAAATAAAATTGCTACCCCTGCACAATGGGGTAGTCACAGCATTTAGTTATGCAGGGTCAAAGTGAGTTTCAGTTCCAAAGAGGTCATGGATTCTTGAGAAAAAACAATGTGAGTTCAGGCCAATAGTGATAGAAATGCTTTCTATGGTGAAACAGCATACATTACCATTGAAATAGAAGTATTTTGGCCTGAGCTCCCTACCTGCAAAGGAAAATAATGTCAGTAATTGCATCTAATACTCCTAGTCTGAAACAGATTAAAAAACTTCAGGACTGCGTCTATCACTGAAAAATAAATTTTCATATGAAGTGGTTCTGGGTTTCCCCTCAATGCTAAAAAAAATGTTAAAAGTCTTTTCAACATGATGGTAGCACAGAAAACCATATTTTCTTAGAAATCACAGGGAAATCAGAGGTATGGAAATATTTAACTAATTTAGAATTTAGTGTTTTAGTGTGAGGAATCTTGCCTTAGTAAAGTAATCTCATTTAATTTCTTAATTGAAAGGATTATTAAGCACTGGAACAGGCTGCCCAGGAATGTGGTGGAGTCACCATCTCTGGAAGTGTTCAAAATTCATGTGGACATGGCATCTGAGGACATGGTTTTATGGTGAATGTGGTGGTGTAGCTGGGTTGAGAGTTAGACTTAGTGATCTTAATAGACTTTTCCAACCTTAATGATTTTATGATTCTATCATTTGCCTTCCATTTTGGAAATTGTCTGCTTTTGCAAAGACAGAAAGTGCTGTATCTCTGTAAATCCTGCAGCAATGTCCTCTGAGTGTAAGTTCCTTCTTTAGCCTTTCAGTCCATTTTGCCCACTTGCTTTCCAAACTTTGAAATACAGTTTTTTGATACGATTTGCAAGCTGTACAATTAGCACCACCTAGGGATGCATAGTCCAGATCAGCTGAACAATTCCTGCTGGTAAATAGGCCAAGAAAAGGGATGAGGAAGGCAGGTACAGTAAAATCCCCAAACCTTCTTCTGGGAAGGATTGATGTTAAAGGGATACACAAGCATTCAGATTATTCTCTTCCATCCCTTTCTCTCATGTCTAGAGTTTCCTTAATGTAACAGCATATTGTGGCCTAGGAAGCCCTCTGATATGTTGGATCCCTCCTCTCCACAACCTTTTCCAGGCCAGTGTAGGACAAAGCCCTCCTTTTCTCAGACTAGACTAGATGTGTTCTTTCAGCTGACCAAGGGTAACTCAGAAGCAATGAAAACATTGTGTGTGGTGCCCTCATGCTGCTAACAGCACTGGGTTTTTTCTACCATAACCAGACATTTCCCTTCTTTAATCAGGATGTGCACATGGAATTAGAACCTCTGCAGTTTCAGGCAAAAGCTGACCTCACAAATGGTTTCAGGTTTCTGTGTATTTTTTTCCTTCCCGTTACACTACAGTTAGCAGTATTATCAATTACTCATTGCTAGATAAAATCCTGCAGCCCATTCTTCTGTGTATGATTTCTAAACCTCTGGATCTGGTCATGGAAAGTAGAACTAGGCAGCCACACTCAGTGATTACAAGAGAAATCAAAAAAAGAAAAAAAAAAAGGATAAATCTTAATTTCTCTTTAGGAAGGAATTTCATAGCCATACACTGTCACTGTACAGTGGGTCTTTGTGCCATTGCTTGCCATCATTTAACATGAGCTATTTGTTGACAGAGTTCAGACTGGTTGTGGGGTGTGATGGTGGTGTGAAAATTAGTAGTCCCAGAAGCACCATAGTGTAGCCCATGCAGAGGGCATTAAAAAAAGCAGAGCCACAGAACAGGCCAGGCTGGAAGGCACAAAACCATCTGGTCCAACCTTTCATTGGAAATGGAGCATAGATGAGATTATCAAATACTCAAGAACAGCAGAGAGCTCTTTGTCCCAGAGGATATGCCCCTAAGAAGGCTTTCCTGCAGCTTGTGTGGACTCTTGCCTGTCTCATTATCCTTTATTCCCTTGACTGGTACTGGCTTTTGTTCCCTCATTAGAATTTTGACACTTCACCCCTAGAGCTGTGGACCAATCTACAGCTAGTGAGTGACAAATTTCATTTCAAGGTCTTCTCTGTTTAGTCATCTGATGAATGTGTTTCACCAGAATTCAGGTGAAATTTACCCAATACCAGTCTGACTCTAAAGAGCAGGGGAAAGACTGATTCTGTGTCCTCTACAGTGACTTCAGGCTCTACAGAGTCTCTTCCTTGATGGATTCCTTTACATCACCTTCTCATCCCTGACCATCAGACACCTTACCTCAAAATGTAAAAAGATGAAGTTTTAGGTGTGGAAAGGTCAAATATGAAAAATAGTGTAATTCCATTTCAGCCTGGCACTAACAGAACATGAAATTAAAAACAATGCTTTACTTGATAAGGAAGAACTTACTGCATGTAGAGAGGCCCCAGTCCTCAACTATCAAATGTTCTATCTGAAACCACATCATTTAGAACAGGAAACCCAGAAAAATCTGTTTCCTCCAGATGATATTGACGTAATGGTGTATATAAGGTAATTAATATTCTGGATTTCAAACTGGCCTAATGGAATCCTCCAAGACAAAATGATATGAGAAAGCAAACAAAACATTTCCTTTTTTTTTTTTTTCAGAGAAAGATAAATAGGAATATCTAAGCAAGTCCTGACAAGCTTTAAAATCTGATATGAAGTTCAGTTGTATTATACCACCTAAACAGGACGCCAGAGTTGTTGAGAGTTGGTTGTTCCACTAAATAAACCATGTTTAGGAGCAAAAAAGTTAGGAACATTTTCAATCTAGAGCTAAAATGTGGTGTATCAGAGTAAGAAGTTTAAAAAGCCTAACCATTTTCTAGATGTTAGGGCAAGCAAAACAAATAATCTTGCAAAGTGTTTACTGTTTCAGCCATTTGGTTAGGAAACAATTCTCAGAGACATGAAAACTGCACGAAAATAGCAGAACAGATCTCTGAATGGTGGAGACCAATTATTTTGGTATTGCATCCAACTTAAGCTTAAAGAGCAAACAGCTGTGTGTGAAGTTTATTACCCTTTGCACTGTCTTTTCCCTAATTCGATTAAGTAGATGGAGAGAAAGAGAGAATGTGATTTCTCTCCCCACGGAGGGCTGGTTATCAATATACAGCAGGCTGAAGTCGATGGTTCTTGTAAAAAATTGATTAAATTTGCTCTTTTGGTATACTTCCCAGCTTCTGCTAAAAGATACACTATCCTCATGGATTTTAAATCTGTTCTTTTAATCAAAATTCTGACATAAGGCAAGAAGTTTGTGTTTTACCAGCTTCAAGTTCTTGCCTTTTCTTTGACCGCCAAGTTAGAGGGTGGTGCAGGATGTAAGAAATACACTGATCTCCACTGGATTTAATGAGTACAGTTTTAAAGACTAATTTTATACAAATTTATCACTCTATTTATTTTTTTGATATGTGAGTGGAGTTATGTATCCAGTAAGAGATATGCAAACTCCTCAAAAGCTGCCAAAGAATACAAGTTATACAAGCGGGCATGTCACAGGCTGACTTGGTGACTCATGTCTTGGCAGCTGCCCTATAAACAAAGCTACTGAATTGGTCGAATCTGTCAAATCATAAAACCTTTTATGCAGCTCACTTTCAAAGATATGTGGTAAAGAATTACTAGAGAGTGAAAATTTGATCAAAATGCATTAATTACTAATGATTTGAAAAATTAGTCTAGGCTTTACAAATTCAATTATGATAGTTGTATTTTAGCCTCTGAGTTTTAATCAGATATTAATACATATAAAATCTAAACCAAAGATTTGCAAATCAAAATGCATTCTCTTAGTAATTTCCATTTCTACTTTGGGAGTCAGCCAAACACCAATGCCAGAGCTTCTGATCATCTGAAAAATTTTTGAATATCAGGTAAATATTGAGGAACCTGTAGTCATAGTTGCTTTGAAGGCGATTAGAGTCCTGCTTATATATTCTGAGTGCTTTAAATATTCAAAAACTTCTGGAATGCAAGGAGAAAAAAAGTAAAGAATTCGAAACCAGTGACTATGATTCTGCAGGTCAGAACTTTCCTCAAAGTAGTAGTACTATTGAGTAGTAGCCAGGTTCCAAGACAGGGTAGCCATGATGGTGATTAGCAGTTATTTGCCAGTTTCTAGAAGTGCAAAATGTTTTTATACTCCACAGCTCAAGTGCAATGAGTGTTAAGCATTAACAGTTGTTGAGGATAACTTTGCTGGGTTGCAAACACCCTTTAGAAAATCTCAGTACTGAAAATTTAGAATGATTACTATATTGTAATTACTACACAGTCTTTATAGGTAGATTTGTGCTAATGTGACTGTAAAGTCTCATCTTTCTTTCTCTTTTCAACTCTTCTGGAATGCTGTTTTTTTGACTTTCAGAACTAAAAACTCTATAACCTCTGCCTGGAGGGGAGTGAAAAGTATTTATGGTCAATTTGCCTAGACATTAACATTTTATTTAGAAATTGAGTGAGAACTCAGTTTATGCTTATTTTCAACTACTCTTAGCAAATCTTCACAGTATGTCATATGATCTGGAGCAGCATTTACTGTTAGATAATTCCTGAGTCTATGTTTATTAATTTTGTCTGCATTTTCTCCAGAATTGGGCAGCTTAGAAGCTGTAACCCAACACACATGGAGATGAATTTTAGTTTTCTGAGATAGGCCAAAATGACTTTTAACTGAACTTTTCCTTGACTATCAAGAAATTAAGGGATACTTGAAACAAAGAACTAACAAACTAAGACACCTAAGAACTAATGCAGATCCAGAAGGTGGAGAACAATGTCATGCGGGAGGGAGGTCTTGGAGAGAGACAGAAAATTCCATTTTGTTTCTTTGAAGGATTCTTGAATAGTTTTCACCTTCCCTGGCTACAAGGGCTGTCCAAAATTCTCAGTCTTCACAGAAAGATTTGGCAAAGAAGGAAGACTCCATCAGGACCAATTTGCAGTTAATGCAGTGAATGCCTCACTGCTAGATGCTATGCCATCATTTTTTGTCTTGCACAGACTTGAACACAGATTCAGCTGACTTGTAGGCTGGTTCAGGCTCACTGAAGTTGATGACATCTTAGCATTTCCCTGAAGCTTAGCATGCAAATTCTGCTTTAAATACAGATGTTTCCCCAGCATGACAAATATTTTAGTGCTGAATTGTCGTTTAACTTGAGAACAAAAGTTCTTTATTATAAATGCAGCACGAAGGCTTGCAATTACAGAAATTAAACACATTTAGTTTGTTTAAAATGATTATGATTGCTTTTCAAGCTGTTGCTAATTGAAGAGGCCAAAACCAATGTCTAATAAGGTTTTAGTCCTTATGTCTGTTAAACAGACTCCACAGATCTTTGCTGGCACCCTGGAGTATTTTAATTTATGCTACAAATGAGTTTTCAGGGCCAAATGTTTTAAGAAACTCTCACTGGAAATGAAGTTTGAATTTCACTCCAATGTGTAGAGTGAGTACTGAACAGTTTTTCTTCCTTAAACTGTTTAAATAATTTTTTTCCTAACAGTATGGTACAATGACAAAGTGAGTGAAAAATAGTGGCCAATAGGAAACTTAATATCCATACTAATATTTATACAGGCTCTTTGTTGTTCATAGGAATGAACCTTACTCTTTCAGCCACAGAGTTTGCACCATGAACATGTCATAGACAAATATCTGTGCTGCAAGATACAGCCATTTATCTTCAGTTCAGTTAAGTGGCATAAGCTTTGCACTTTATAGAAACATTTTGTTATATGTTTGTGCTTTTTTTCTCGGCTTTTTTTTAAAATTGTTTGATATACTAGACATAATGGGGAATGACAAGGAATAATGAGACTACTCAGATGATGTATTTGATGATTTTTCAAGTAACACAGTCGCAGAGGTCGGCCTAGTGACCATATTTGTGATTTTGGCCACAGCGTAGCACAATTGTTCTTTTTAAGCAGAGCCCACTGTTGTATTCAATGCACAGTTCTGTTCAATAAATGAAATGGCATTGTATGTTCTTTTATGCCTCTTTTGAGTTTTGGCATTATTGTTTCATTTTGTTTGCCCCTTCTGTGAGTAAAAATTAACAATGCTAGCAGCATAAAAAAAGAAGGAAAACCCATATGAAAAAAATGTAAATTTGCCCTGTCACAAGGGTGGTCTAAAGGGTCTTAAATATCTTTACCTACCTAAGTGATTCTACAATTCTAAAGACTCTGTCATGAAATTTGGGAAATATCCCATGTATAGCATCACAAACCTTCCAGTGATTCTGATTATTTATGATATACTATATAAAATAATATGTAAGAAGTTACAATAGATAAGAACATAGATTTGCTTTGGCAGGTGACAGCTGAGGGATCCATAATATGTCAAAGATTATACATCAGCTATTGCATGATTGTTTAAATTAAAGAGCAAATCTAACTTTGATATATTTCAGGAACTGAGAAGAAAAATGGAACTGAAAACTCAACTAGGTAAAACATTCTCAATAAAATGTAACTTATAAAGATTTAAGCTTATTTCATGATCTTAAGACACCAAATTTGGGAGATAAAATCACTGTGAAACAATGATTCACAACTTTTATAGAAGTTGCTATGAAGAACATGTAGGGATAGTGACTATTGCTCTAAAACAAAAGATTTCTTTTGTATGTGTAGATTTTGAGTGTGCGATTGTGATTATGTGATTGTGATATATGTGAAGATACATGTGTGTGTGTATATATATATATATATATATATGTATGTATGTATAGATAGATATGTAAAAAACTGCTAGCTGCATTTTCCCTAGTCTTGCATTAATATGTACCAAGTACAGTAACTCCCTTAAATCAAAACAACAGCAATAGTTTTGATAAGTGTCAGCTAATTTGTAAGCATTGCTGAGGGCAGTGTATTTAGACAGATTTACAATTGCAGAGAAGGATGAAAGCTCTGAAAAGGAATGCTGTATCTGTTTGAAGTGAAATTGCCAGAAGGATTTTGTACAAGGAAGCTCTTTCATTTTTGTAAGATCTGTTCCAGAATAAGGAGTAGAGAATTCAGTATTCTCTGCCCATCTCTGGGTCTTTCTTGAGTACTGCACTGTCGGTGCGTGTATGACGCTAACTGCTTGTAGTGTTGATTGCTGAAATAATGCTTCAAGGTCAAAAGCTGTACAAGATTCTGAAGTGTTAGTAATTTAAACTAAGTAAATTTGAATAGCTAGATGAGCTAAAAACACAACTATTTTTTCTGAAGAGTTTTACATTCTTGTATTCCAAAAATAACTTTATTTCCTCTTCACTTCTGTGGGTTTTGTTTGCAGCTGTGGGAAGGTGCACTGAAAGTTATCTATGTGTGTGTTTTTTTTTTTTTTTTCCTGCAAGCAAGCAAAAGTGTGCTTATCCTCATGCCCTATAGTAAAGAGTTCAAAGCTGTGTGACTGAGAGACTGATATCCTATTCTTCTTTCTTTCCTTTCTCAAGATTGTGGCTGTCAAGGAAAGGTTCCATTGCAAAGAGAAAAAAGTTGCTGAGATACCTTGAGCCATTTCTTTGATGGGGAGCATCATGTGAACTAATAATCTGGCTTTACAGTTTCTCTGAAATCAGTGAAATGAGTGATGTCTTAATTGAATATGTTCTTGGTGGCTGCTGAAGAAGCACAGCTGTTTTGGTGTAGCTGGAGTGTAGTTCACTTCTGAAATGTGTGTGTTTAAGGTAGTCCAATGCAAAGATGAAGAGAAGGAATTGGCAGAGTCAGGGTGACAAATAAGGGATTAGGTGGATCTTTTGTGTTCTGCTTGGATGTCACTACCATAAATCTCTGCTTGATGAGGCTAAATCTAGAGCCTTCAACCATTCAGAATTCCTGGACCAGATGTCAGACCTGTCACCAGATGATCGTCCTGTCCTGTGCAGCCTCTCTTCTGTGTGAAAGGAGGAGGACTAGGAACACTCTGATGAAAATAAAAGCTAAAAAAGTGCAATTCTTGTAGCAAATTAATTCCACCTCTGCAGTAGTAATAACCTCTGTAAAGTTTGCCCAGAAGATACCAGCAGTAAATTAACACAGAGCTTCTACAAAAATAAATAAAGGACCTGAATATATAACTGTTTCAAATGCTTCATTGCTGAATGATTGCTTGAAATAGTTCAATTTTTTTCATTAAGATTAATTTTTACTGTGAAGATTCTGATTTTATCCTCTGAATCCCTGAGAGAATACTGTGTTAGACTGTCATTGTACAAATCAGAAAACATCCAGATTTAAAATTGGGCCACAGTGCACAATAATGGCCTTTCACTTAAACAGTGGGGTTTAAGTCACTTATTTTAAAGATATTCCAGGTTTAGCCCTTTGCACCTTATTTTACCTCATCTGATCTCTTCCTGCTTACTGTCTCCATCAGAGTAAGAACATTATGCTTGTTTACTGCCGCTTTCTGTTTTAATTTTAAATTTGACCTGACATTAAGCTGTTCCTTTATGTACTGGAGGGGAAAAAAAAAATTCTAAGTCATATGGTATTATCTTTCACTTTCATTGCACCATCTGGATTCCTGGAGCTGGAGCTGAAAACTGTCAACGTCTCTTGATGCAAAGCAAATAAACTTAGCTAAAAGGGAAGTTCAAGCTGGAGAATCATCCTGTAGAAAGTTTAGAGCAGTTCAACACTGGAGGAAGGAAATCATCATCTGTCAGAAGAGCCCATCCTGCCCAAAAGCCATAGCTTTAGATATCTAATGCTGTTCCTTTAAAGATTAGTCTCATATTCACGATTTCAGTGGAAATCAGGTCTTGGTTTTATTGAAATTTATTTTTGGTTTACTGTTTGCAAAGCTTGTGTTCCAAAAAAGAGGAAAAGGTCTAGTCTCTCATATTTGGACTTCCTTAATTTCAGAAAACTACAAGGCCTTGTTACTCCATGGTCAATAAAAAAATTGATACCCATATGATTTTATGGCACTCATAATACAAGTTAATTCCAGGTCATTCTGAATTCTACAGAATGCAATGAACAATTCACATAATTATGTAGATTATATAACTCTTAAATGCCTTGAATTAAGGCATTTAAAAAATTTAACAAAGCATTTGAAATGCCTTATGATTTTGGCATTTCTGTAGGATCATAAGGGCTGAAAAAAATTGAATGCATTAGTAATATTTATTCTTTACCCCTAAGAAAAATCCTACTTGAAACTCTAAGGACACACAGAAAAGTAAACTTGTGTCTCACGGGGTTGAGCGTTCATTCCAAATAATGATCATTATATCAGTCTAGAATATTACTTGTTATTTTATGTTCTTGGCAATTAGTGTATCTCATTTAAAATATTTATTTTTCCTTTTGGCTGAGTTTCTCTACAACACTGGAACAGTTGTCTTAAAAATGATGGTCTCTTGGGCAAAATAAATTAAGTCTTGGAATTATGTCAAGACTTTTAACTGAAGATGAAGTTTCAAAACAGTCTTTGTGCAAAAAAAATGAAATTCACTTTCCCCCTTCAACTCATCTTTCTACCTACTGCTTCTCTGGTGTTTCTCTCTTTAAATCAAACATATGCTCTCTTTCTTTCTGGCTGGAAGTCTTCCAAAGTTTGGGGGGAAGTCTTACAGGAAACCCTTCCAAAACATATGTAGAACTTGTTCTTCCTGTGCAGATAAAACCCCCAGATGTGTTTAAATTCAGACTATCTGAAACTGGAAAGCTGTAATTGGTTTGGGGCACTTTTTAATTAAAACATAGATTTTTGATGGTTATTTTTCACATTATGATTTGCATCAATGATTTTGCTTCATTGTACGTATTTCTTCCAGTAGATTCCAGATTTATCTTAGTTTAAATATTTATTTGATTCTGAGGCTTCTGTATCAGATGGAAATCAGTGCAGTATATGCCTTTCATTAAGTTTTCTGTATGGCTTTGATTTGAAAACATCTGTCATTTGAGTTACAAAATTAATCCAGAAGAAAAGACTTATACATGTAAGATACAATTTAAATTCTTTCCCAGATATAGGCTTAGATTTTTCTGGCGTCCTGCAGTCTAATTGCATGTTTTATGAATCTAATTTTTTCTTGTGTGACTATTGATATAGCACATAAATGGAATCTTAGAATAATGTCAATTAATAGATTAGAATTTTATAGAAGTGCAATATCACAAGTTAACTGAGCAATGACTAAAATGATTAGCTGTAATTAACTTCACATTTCTTTCTGGTTCTCTTCCTTCAGGGAGCATACATTGGACTCCTGATCTTTTATTACTAACATTATTAAATTATTTATTCGTTCACTGATTCCCTGGGGAAGCCAACCCACCCTGTTTAGCAGAAATTTCTTTTGGGGTATCGAGGAGCAGACTTGAGCAAAATCAATCAAGCCAGCAACGTACCATCAATAATATTCCTATCATTATTTGAAGTGTGTTGCTAAGGGAAGCTGCTGAGTTACTGTCCTAGTGTGGAGTTTGGTGGTTTCATGTTTTGCATGTGCAATCATTATTATTAAACAATAATAATAATTTCTGTAGTTTCTAGACTATGTTGAAATCCTGCTTAACAAGGAGACACAAAGAGGTAGATGATTATCAGCTTTAGGACCTAACTAACACATGCTGACTTTAAGTCTTCATCACATCTATTACACTGGTCTGCCATGTATTGGGAAGTGCTCTGGTTTTAGTAAGACAAACATAGAAACGAGTACTATCAAATCAGATAGTGGTTTTTAATCCAGAGGCATATACAGATGCTGTCAGGGATGCTAAAGGTGTGGCTAGCATCCCATGTGTGTTCAAAATGGGCTTTAAAAATAGAATTAACATACCCAAAAATGCAGGCATTGGGAGAGGGATGAGTAATTCAAAGTACGTGTTTCTGTTTCTTTTCTTCTGCCTGAACAGACTTATTACTCCCTGGCTTCCACAGAAGGTAAGTGCTACTGTTTCCACTCTTTCAGTAACAAAAATCAGTGGAATTAAAGTCAGTACTCTTAAGAAGGGTAAGTATTAACTTTCCAGCTTTCCCAGGAGCTATTAAATCTTCTTATGCTATGAGCCTAATTAAGTTAACATGCAAAAAATTATTTTTGTTAGGCATGCAGCCCATGAAGTATGAAGATTTTTTGCATAAATATAGCTGAGGATTACCCTGGATTCAGAAGGTCCAGTACTGCTCAGGAGGTAGGAAGCCCAATTTTTATTTTCATTGCTACTATAAGACATGCTGTATCTGAGAATATGTACTGTGAAACCAAAAGGCACATGTATAAAGTATGATAAAAACCAGATTATTCAGGATTGAATTGAGATTTTACTCAATGAAGGCAAGAAATTAAAGATTTAGAAAATAAGATTTAATAGGCAAGCAGACATTTCAATCAATGCCAAAATATTCATCTTTTTATATACAGAGTGAGAAAATTCACATATATATATATCTATAAAAGAAAATAAAAATATTTCTGAAATATTTTATAAATATCTAAAATACAAGAAGTTAAAAATCTGTACTTCCTTATATGATATACAACACATTAAGTTGCACATACTTAACATTTCAAAAGAGAAAGTTAATTCTTAACTCCTTATGGCTACATTTGTGATCTAGATTCCTGAACTGAATTCCTGGTCTGAAGAATTCAAGATGTAAATAAGTAGGCATGACAGTGAAAAGAATTATAACAAAGTAAGTCAGATCAACTAAACTATGCTTGGAGTATGTAGATCAGAACAACCAGAATGAAAAAAAAAAGTGGCCCCTACTAATAAACAATAATAAAAAAAGACTTCAGAGCAGTATGTTTATTTTACTAAATAAATACTGTTATTAGTGCTTACAGAATCAGAATAGTCTGGTAACATCTTCCCACAACAAATTTTCTCACCTATCTCTTTGTTATTAGGATGCAAATGTTTGAACACTCTCACTGATCTAGAAACAACACTAATATTTTTTTCCCCGAAATTACTCTTTTCAAAAATTTTTCTGTTTAAGAAAAGCCAAAAGTAATTAGCCCAAAATAATTATTTATCTCTTTGATGATGTGAAAGGTGTTTGGCCATATTGGTGAAAATGAATTCCTTGGGATACTGTGATCTTCATAACTTCTCCATTTAGAGTATCATCTTCAATAATTGTTATCAATCCCTCAGCAATTACTGATGGGCTGAAAAAAAAAAAAGTTATTTCAGAGTTATGATATAATAGAACATGTAAAAAGGACAAGAAACTCAATGTAAATCTATATATCTGAAATTTTTTAAAATGGTATTTGAACAAATTTATTTTGAGGAAAAGCAGAGGGGGTAGGAATGTTTCTGGAGAGATTTGCATTCTCCTCAATCAGGACATGCATCTGAAGTGGCTACTTTACAAATCATCATTTGTTTGCTCTAGTTCCTGATACATGCCTGTGGACATCCAGCTGCCACTGAGCTTCCTATCAGTTTTCTCTGTCAGGGAAATGGACAGAAGTAATCCTTACACAATCCTCTGCAGCTCTCTGCTGTTGATTTATCCTGCTTCTGTAGCAGAGCTGGCATACAAATTAGCATAAAGGATAATTTCACATGCAGTTTGCTGGGGTTAATAGGTGCAATTTTTTTTACATAAAGAAAAATATAGGTGAAACAACACATTCATACAATTTCCTTGGTGCAGAAGCATCTTGGAAGCTAATTGTAAGGTGCTAAGAAAGTGTTAAAAAATATCACTATGCTTGCCATGCTTTCACAGTCTGTCCAAGCTGTCTGCATTTGGCCTTTGTTGGCAAGACTGCAATGGGCCAGGTAACTCTTTGATCTGATCCATGGTGGCTGCTATTGTGCTCTTAATCCTGTTTTGTCAGTTCATGGTCTGATTTCTATCTTAGTTCACTTGACAATTTTGTGAAAATCCTGTGCTAATTATATATCCTGTATCTCACAACAACTTTGATTAAACAAATTCATGAGGGAATACCAAAGGCTATTAAGAACTAAAGTAACTATATTTAACTTGCTAATTAGATTTGGATTCTGCTAGGAAATGGGAATGCATAAAGGGATATATCACTGTGCAGATGGTGCTCTTAAAATAGGCTCCGATATCTGCCATTTTTTTTCTTTGTATGCAGATAACACATTTGATAGTCTTTTATCTGAGGCAGTATTTCCCTCTTGTTTATTTTGCTGAAAGTTTGTCTTTGTTCTTCATCCTCAAAGTGCAAAACCCACACTGTATCTGACTTTACTTACTCCATCACGCCATAGAATTGCATCATATTTTTAATCTCATCCTTGTATGAGTAGTATTGTCCCATATTCTCTTCTTTATCTATTGACTGAAGAATTGGTGTGTTGACAAAGCCCGGACAAATTGTGTTGAGTCTCACACCATAGTTTTCCATGTTAGCAGCTAACTAGAAAAGAGAAAAGGGTAGGCATTTCTCATTAATATTTTAAGACAGTATTGTGTAAGCAAATTTTCAAAGAATGAGATTTACCACAAAGTACTTTTCAGCCTTGCTGAGTAAGAAGATTTTGTTACTACTGATTGTTTTAACAACTAAGTTTGAAGCACGTTTTCTCTAGTAATCATACTACATTACTGGGAAAAAAACCCACATTTCTTTGGTTAGGAGAATAATTCTACAAGAAATCACAACTCTTTCCATGAAGCTGGTTTTTTTCCTAATACTTTTTGTTCTTAGTGCTCTTTAGCATGTCATTGACAGTATTCTAGGGTGATGATATAACTCATCTAAGCAAAAACAAGAAAAGGTTCTCCCAAATGTATTCTTCGATCTTATAGGAGCTTTTTTTTAATTAAAAGAAAACTCTGAAATAAATAAAATAATCTTTAAGATACTGCATTAAGATACCTTCCTCACAACAGAAATACAATATGTTCTCTATCCCTACAACTGTAATGCTAAACCTTTCTACTTGCTCTGTTGTCCCTGCCAAGGAATGACTCTATCACTGAGCATCTCCACTGGAAAGTCCCTGTGAACTGATGTTTTTTCAGGAAGCAACTCAGGAACATGATGCAAGAAAGAAGCACAAGTTGTTCTGGGAGAGGTAGGACCCCTTGTTTGTGGTTCTACCAAAGTGTGCATGTAGCAAAGAAGTCTGATCAACATCCAGGTATGAGTCGAATGAACCGGATGAGCTGGATGAACTTTCTTAGCAGTAGCACAGAACTGATGAACTATACATGATATATCCCAGAATAACCATAACTGTTAAACACTGTTTTCTATTTATTTTAACACTTAATGGACTCCTTTCAGGTATTATGTAGGTCACATGTCATTTTCATGGCATGGTAGTCTGCCCTGTTGATCTGGGGAGACAAGAAACTGAAGTCCTATGTGTAAGGTGTCAGACCTGCCCAACATCAGGCTGTAGTGCCTTTCCTGGTAAATACTGTAGTTCTCTATGTTTATTATTCTTTTTTTCCTCTGCATTCTCGTGTTCCTTAAAGACAGCATTTCCTTTAATTTACTTTTGTGCATAGATGGTGATATTTATATTTCTAATGAGAAAACAAAAATGGAAAACTCGGTGTCATGTTCTTGATGTGTTTAATATGATATATGCAATACTCATCCACACTATTTATGTTAATCTGAAAAAGGAATTATTTGTGTGGGGATGGGGGTATAAAATATGGATAGAGTGTAATTAATGTTAATAAATTGATAGTATAATTTCAGGTATTTAATTCTGGAAATCAGATTATTTAATTCTGGAAATAAGATTGGAAATCTTATGTGAGCAGATTATCTTTAAGATTAATCTATTAAAATGTAATTGCATTTTCTCCCTCCAAGTTGTTTTATTACACTGCTTGTTCAATTTAACTAGAAAGTTTTGGAGTTAGAGGCTGGAACTTATAATATGGTCATCTTATATGCCCCATTATGAATGTGTCATTTTTAATTTTCAGAGTATTAAGAGTCAGCAAGAATAAATAATGATGTGTTGAAGTAACTTTTTTACACTTCAGTGCCTATTTATAATTAAAAAAAGTAATTGACCTGACTTAGAAGTAAGGAAACCAAAATGTTAAATGACTGGGACAGGGTTCTGAAAAAATATTTTTAAAACTTGGATTAGAATTTTACTTTTGGATGCCTTTCACTGTCCTTACATTACTCTGCAATATCTTTCTCCTATGTTCTCCAAACCTCAAATCGGTCATAAACACACAGATGCTGTAATTATTCCATCTTTGGATTTCCTTTGTGAAAGGAGGGAACCTCCACCGCTTCACACAATTTGTTTTCTTTCATAAAATTAATTCCAGTTGTGTGGCTAGAGAGGAGGAACATGAAAAACACAAGCATCTTCCCAAGGAGCTGCTTGGGAAATGCACGCTTTTGGAAAATGCATACTTACTGCTATGGACCGTGTGAATCCAATGACACCGTGCTTTGTAGCACAGTACACAGGCTGGAATGCAGCAGGCATGAGTCCTTCAAAACAAAAAGGTAGCTGAATGAAGATGTGGCATATTCCTATTTTAGGATCACCTTAAACACACATATAGGTCTACAGTGTAAAAAACTTGGGACAGAGATGCAACAAAATGGATCAGTAGACATTTGTAAAGTATATTTGTAATCTGGGATAGGCTAAGAAAAAAATTAGATGGATAAAATTGTGCAGGCAAAAGAAGAGTAATAAAAAAGCATAACTTTTAAAAGGAAAAGTTGTATCAATGAAGTATGACTTAAAATAGAGGACACAATCTGGAAGAAAACAAGAATAAGATTTTTGAGGCATCTATGAATCAGTAAAGTATTTAAACTATATTGGGGAGCAAAGTCTTTTAGGTAGGCTTTGATATCTAATGCGTGAACTGGATACCTGTAATCATTTACATGTGTTCAGGGAGGAAGTGTGGGACTAGGAGAAACAAAATAAAAATTTTCTGCTAACACTGTAAACCTTTATGGTCTGAGTGGGAGAGCACAAAATTTTTATTTGTAGTAGAGAAAGGAGAACAGAGATTTTTGAAGAAAACTAAGAACTTAATCTTGGTAAGACTGAGTAGATGGCAAAAAGTTAGTCAAGAAGAAATGACAGACCACGAGCACATATTCATTTCTGCCAATTATGCCAACAATTTCTACTATACAATGAAAGCTGAACTGGACCAAATAGATGCTGTAGTTCCACTTGAAAATTAGGCCCTTATGAACAGCAAACTTCAGCCTGTCTGAAAGCTAGAGGATAAAATTTCCTGAATGTGCTATTATAAAATGGGATAGTAATTTTATAATTTGATTCTAATGGAAATAATCCAAATTAATAACTCTTTTTTTTTTTTTTTTAATCTTTCATACTTCAGATCTTAAGGTGATACTTTAAAGAAGGGGTGTGATTTACCTCAGTGGAGATGAAGAATTCACTATCTAGCTCTAAGTATGGATTTGCCAGAAAAATTATATATGCCAGACTTGCATGGGCTCTTTGCTGTGGAATCTATTTTGTCTGATGGAAACAACTTCATAAGACAGCACAAAGCTCTAATTACCAACCTGAAAGCTTCAAGGTTTTAGCTTGATTTAAATGCTTCCTTGAGGATCCTGTGAAAGCAGCACTGTCAAATACTGGGCAATGAAGAACTTAACCTATTGTCTGATTGTTATTTTAAAATTGTATTTATTTGCTTAGTTTGGATTAGTGTGTTATGCTTCTGCTTAAGAACTCACTTTATGAAATGGCTGTCTACTGTGGGTTGTGATCACAACAAATGCTTAATATTCCTCTGTTCGTTGACTTTTGATGATCACCATTCTTTAGATTATTGGAAACATTGGAATATTGGCGCATTAGAAATAATACAATGCTATTTTTAAAAAAACCCAAACTCTCAAGTACTTTTACATGCTTCAAATAAAGGAAATTCTAATCAGGCTGCAGCTAACAGAAATAAAACAGATAAAATCTACTGGGAAACACAGAGGAAGAATTTAGAAGTAATTTTATTTTTATTTTTTAACTGCAGTAAGGAAAATCACCTTTTACTTGAGAGGGAAGAGAAACCAAGTCACGAAATAAACAAAGGAAGGGCACAGCTCACAGTAATGAAGTGGAATAAGGTTCAAAGACTTACTTAAATGCCAAAGACAGCACGAACAACTAGGCAGGAAGAGAGGAACAAATAGTGGGGCTTTTTTTTTGAAAACCAGTTCTTTCCTAATTGAAATTACTATCTTTGCTGAAGTGGAGAACCAAGAAAAAATCATCTCAATTTTGGATAAAGCATTTAAGAGTAGTCCTAGCATTCCTCACGTAAAACAATAACAGTCCTGTGTCATTTTTGTTCGGAGTTCAGTACTCAGAACCACAGTCTGGGCTTTCCAGCTCTGAGCCACTTCCCTGCCCCAGGAAGAGCTGGGCCTCTGTTGGTGGCGTGTCCCAGGGACTCTCCTAGCCAGTATTTTATGATAAACTACTGTGTCATATTGAGTCTGCTCTGCCCACACATTTATTCAACCAGCGAGTAGAGATGAGTTCCTAACATATTAGTTAGGGCATTCATTTATTAGAAAATCTGGATTCTATTTGCTGCTACCCTGAATATTTAATTATCTTATGCAAAGCAGAATGGCAGTGAAACAGACTAGAGACCATTATGCACAAAATAATGGGGAGAAGAAGAGGAGGGTGTTCAAATGGATGGTGATGGGTCAGTGTACTTCTGGAAAGTGATACATTTGGGTTTTAATCTCTCTTAGATGGGGAGGAGGGGATATGCTGCTATGGCTTGATTTTTCTCTCTCTAGATGTTGCTGCATGGTGAATTGAAAATGACTTTGTGATGACTCAAGATGCTCTTTTGTTTACCAAAACCAGTTCAAGCAGACCAACAATAATCCTGTGCTCCAAAGTTAACTGCTCTGTTTTATTTTTCTCAGTTCCTGGCAGGCTGAGAGAGACAGTTCTTGCCCTTGCCTATACTCTACTCTTCTTGTTGGTGTCAAGATCACTCTGCCATTGAAGACATGGTGTCAGGTGTCTCAGTACAACTCCTTTTTTATCATGGTCAATAGTTTCAAAAACCACATCCTGAGAAATTAATACTGGAGGTGAAGAATTCGATCAACAAGTTTGAATTGTATCAACAGGCTTTGCTGAAACCAGTATTTCCTTTCATTCCACTTTGACAAAATGAAAGAACTTTGATAAAAACAGAATTAAGCATTTTTCCCCAGTTATGCTCTCCCACTGAACATGTTGCCCTCAGAGATTTGAGTAAGTTCCTTTCTTTTAATAACATTTATTAGCCTTTTTAGTTTTAAGCTGGACTTTGGCCTTTCTGGTTTTCTCTCTGCATATCCCCATGATATCATTTTAGTCTTCCTGAGAGCCAAAACAAAGGTGCAACAGAAATCCTAGCAAATATTCTAAGATGTGCCATTTCTATGATTTTTTTTTTTTTGATAGTGAAGTCTGAAGGGAATAGCTTTTAATTATTTTTAATCTCATTCTGGCAGATTCTGCTGAGCATTTTCCTTTTCACAAAGGGGAGGAACCAGAAGCTCTGTCATGATGCTGAGCTGAAGGCCCCAGTTGTACAGCCACTGACACTTCTGCTCCCCTGTATCACTGGGACAGAGTCCTTGCTTGGTGATGTAACATATTTGTTCTTGTCATACATATGGGATCTGGTCCTAAAAAAGCTTGTTTGCTGGGACAGGTACTTTGAGTATTTCTCGTGGCTGAAGCTTTCAATAAAGGGAAGACAAACCAGCTGTTTGCAGAATCTGAATGTCTGAAATTGAGTGCAATCAAACCACTGATATGGCTGTGCAGCAGAAAGGTATCCAGATTCACTACACATTGAACAGCCTCTCAAAAAAGTAGCATGAAGCTATGCTAAAAAATTCTAACTTTTTTTAAGCCCTCTGTGAATACTTAGACTGTTTTTTGTCTGCTAAAATACAGACAGATACAAATTAATTTTCACAGAAAATCTTCTTCAAAATACAAAATCCAACAGAACAAAAGTGTGTGCCATACTTGAATTCCTTTTGCCCTTTTACCCTTTGCAAAAAAGGTACAGGTACCATCCACCACAAGGTAAAAGACCATGTTAAGTTTAATAATTTAAACAGCCTCTTGAGTTAAATTTAGTTTTTTATGTTTTCTCTATTGCTTATTACTATTCCATTAAATGTAATTAAAGGTACTATTTGTAGCTTACTACATAAGAAATTTTAGAATATTTTATTACTTGAATTTGAAAATTAAGTCTATTCCAATGCAAAATCCTGCAATCATTGAAATTGCTTTTTGTGGAGCCAAATTTAAAACTAAATTTAAGTAAAACACATTTCTCATTATCTCAGTTTAGCAGAATTACTTCTTGATATGAATTCACAAATCAAATAAAATTAAATTTTGTAGCTTTGAGACAGTTGAGTGCTTGCTGCATGTGCTCACATATTTCTCTCCCTCTTTCAAGTCCTGTCTGGAGTCAAGACTAAAGAAGGGAAGACTCGCTATTGGATAGACAGGCTCTGGCTTTGATCCAGCTGAATTAGCACTTTTAAGCATCCACTTCACAGAAATAATTTTGGTAGTACCATGGGTGTTTGGAAATGCAATACTGTAAGGCTTGATTCTGTCCTTAGTCCAAATCACTGCCAAAATTCCCATGGTGATGTTCTGATTAATATTAATGTGGCTAATTAATGTGCAAAGGAAATATTATTGAATTTTACATAGGCACAATGTACAACTCTTCTTGTTGCTCAGAAAGACATAGGAAGGTTTGCTGTCTGTATCTCACAGAAAACTTGGACAGTAGGGATCAAAACCACTCAGAAGTTTAATGATCAACAGAAGCTAGCTCTGAGAAAACACTTGAAGGGGATGTTAAGCAAGCCAATTGAAGTTTGTCTTTCATATATGGAATAAACTGCAGGACTTAGACCTTCAGACTGGAAAGGAGAATTACAATCACAAAGCACAAACAGCAGTAAGTAAATAAGCAATAAAAATTAGTATATGTTAGCTTTTAAAGTGTGTTTTTCCTTATGACTTTGGAAACAATTGTTAAACACAAGCCATGTAAAACCAAACAAAGCAAAGAAACTGCTGTTTGTCTTAACAAACAGAACAACCAAGCCTTTAGGTCATAAAAACAAAATCATTTTGTGTTCATTTGAGACCAGTTAGAAAAGGAATCAAACCAATTGCTAGCCCTACCCTTTCTTAAGCACTGCCTTGGGCATCGGTGTCTCTGTGAACGTTTAATATTTCACTTGTGCTGATGACCTCTTGCACTGCAACAGCAGTTTCCTTCTGGTTAATTTGGACCCAACACAATGTCCATTTCAGCCTATAGAGATAAACTCACTGGTGTCAGTAGGCAATGTGTCAGGCAGTATGACAAATGCTGACTTAAAGGTACATGGAGTCTTTTAATAAGACCCCCTCACCCTTTGGACATACGTGCATGCTTTAAGGCAGACCCTCAAGATCCATATGCATTGTGTCAGTAGGGGGAACTGGAATTTTTATCACAAAAGCTAAGGTTTACAGTAGAGCTTAAAACTACTCAGAACATCCACACCTGTGCACAATCAGTTAACTATAGCTGCTGCTATCTTAACTAGCTTTTCATTGTTAAAACACATAGGAATATCCTGGAATGAAATGGCTAGAATTTGGTCATCTGCACAGACACAAAAAAACCCCTCTGACAATCTGAGTGTCGGGTAGCATATGTATTATTTTTCACAGGCAGTCTGACAGTAGAAAGAGAAAAACTTCTCCAAACAAAAAAGAGAGAATGCAAGTACTACCCCACAGAATTTTTGAGGAAGGTTGTCAGGTGACTTCATTCTCCATATACATGTTTCCCCTTCAGCTGTGCTTTTTTGCTGGGAGCCCAGTGACTGAAACACTGAGCATATCTACAGGAAATGGTGCAGAATTCTGCCTCACAACGAGGCAGCATTACCCACAACTGATGTAGGATCCACATAATTCTATTTTTATACCAATAAATTGAAATACAGTTATAGAATAGATAAGTAGTGAGCAAAGAAAGTGCTTGCTTAAGCTTAGTGAAATATGAGTGTTAATTTTATGACTTCTCAAGTACAGGTAGATCACAGCTGAAAGGACTTGGAACACAGAGTAGGTGTGTGACAATCTTTGTTAATGAACTAGCTACAGTCCAGCCTTAGAGATTCCTACATTTCTGTTCCGTTGGAGTTGAATGGAGGAATTTAAGTGAGGCTCAAGATTTTAAATACAAGACTGATAGGTTAGGAAAATGACTGGTTTTTTTCAATTGAATTGTGTTTAAAAAAGCAAATGAAATTTGTGGTTGTTTAATATTCCTTCTATTGCTACAATGAAAACCAGTTCAAAATATTTCTAAACAGGAAAGGGCCATAAAAAGAAGAAAAAACAAGACTGATCAGTATGATTAATTTAGTTAAGAAGAAAACCCAGCAGAAATTGTTTATGCAGAAAATTTTCTCACCTGCCAAGGATGAGATATTAATGATTACTCCTCCATCGCCTCCATTTCCTTTTCTCATGTATTCTAGGCCAAGGTAGGTTCCTCTGATCACAGATGTCTGGTATAGAGAGGAAGGAATTGTTGAAGATACTCAATGATTATTTGAAACTATTAAAAATATTTTGCTGAATTATTGATGTTATTCAAAAGATCTATTGTGCTTCTACAAACTGAAACTCGCTTTTATTGTGGTGCTTGTAAGCTGTATTGCTTTACCAGTGATCTTATTTATACTTTGAAGTTTTTAAGCACAGAGACACTGCACAGTATTGCAACTCAATAACTTCAGAAGCACAATTGCAATAGATAGAAGTAATAGCAGTTTACTAATTTCTCTTAATAAGATATAAATAAACAAACTAAAATATTGAAATGCGGAATAAGAGCTGTGAAGGAAATGAAATAAAGAGTAAGTAAATAATTTACAGATGAAACACATGTCTTATCTAAAAATATTAGTGGCAGATTAACTGTCTAAATCCCTTCATTTTTGTTGAGATAGCCTATTCTATATTATAAAAAATGTACTGACTGCATATGAAGTTAACATTTACACTTCAAACTGCATTAGGCTCAAGTCAAAAGAAATTCACACTTTTTAGGATTAAGTCCCATGCTATATTTCTGGTCCCAAGATATTAAAAATGTGAAGTGGAGAATCTGTATTTGCCTAAAACCTAATGGATAGTGACTAGACAAACTGGGGGGGAAAAAAAGAAAAGCTTTTAAAATCAGAATGTTAACTATTTTTCTGCCACTATCTAAATTCCCAAAGCAAAATTGGAATAATCTTGAGATGCGTATAATATTTCATTTTCATTAGCTGATATTTTTAGACACGCATGTTATAAAATATAAAGTAGTACTTCAATTTCAGTTATCCTTCATACTTTTTGGTTTTAATAGGAATCAGATTTGGAAGAGTGCATGTCCTACTTTATTAATATCACTGGTTCATTTTTCAATTAGCATGAGACTGCCCATTGACAGAGATACAACAACCTGAGACCTCATTATCAAGTTTTCTTTGGAATCTTGATAATGAATCAGTTTTTTCTCATTTTCTAAAGTTTCAGTGCTTAATGAGATATTTTTATAATAATATATTTTCAGAACAACTCTTTCCTGAAATAGTGTAAAACTCCACAAAATCTGAATATTTCAAAATTCTGAAATAATATTTTAAATTTTTCTTAAAGAAAAAAATTCTCTTTTTTCCCCTGGAAAGTCTTGCTTAAGCTATCATGTTTTAATAAATATTTTGATTAATTTAAAAAAATATGCTGTTGATTAAATGCTTTAACAGAAACTTTCCAAATAATTGTCTTCAGTATCTTGACACATACCAAACTACATCATATTTCTCTTGCATGTCCTGGAAAGTTGCAGAGTCCTTATAAAGGTTGATCTAGTGCTGTTTAATGTTGTCATGGAAATTTGATTTATTTAAACCAAGACTGTTAATGTCTGGTAGTGTTGCTGTAAGGTAAACTTATTCTAAACATAAACTTATTATTTACCTCAACCAAAATTAGATTTGGACTTAAGAGTGGAGTGTGTTTTCTAATATCTATATGTATGTATGAGAGGCTGTACAGAAGATATTTGAGGAAGAAAGGGGTTAATGCTGTCTTTGGAGAGCAGGTGCAGGTCCTGTCATGCCCTGGAGCAATGGCTCAGCCTGCTGAGCAGAAAAAGAGAATTCCACTAAAGATGATTACAGAAATTAAATCAGTTGAAGAAGGAAGTAGCTTGGGGCTCCTTGAAGGCTTTTTAGTCCCTTCTAATTCAGAGATAATAGAGCTAGATGAGTCCTTGGCCAAACCACAATTATAAACCAAGAAAGAAGTGGGTAGCTTGGCTGTCCAATCAAAATTACTGTATTGTTCTTTTTCTCCCTCTGGAATCCATTAACTTAGTATTTCTTCAAGTGGCTGGAGACATGTTCTCCTTTACATAAAGGCATTGTGAGAGGTGGTCTTCAATATAAATGCAGACTTCCATCTGGATATTGCTCCTTACACCTGCTACAGCCTTGTAATCCTCACCTGTGATCCTCACAAAAACCTCACTGAGTGTGGCTGATCTTGGGTCAAATGGCTATTTATGATGTTTGGGCTGACAAAACACAGAATTATTCTGCAGGTAAACTCTGCACCACATACCCAGGGTGAGAAGAACCTGCCTGCACTCTCAGCAGATGGCACTTTTCTTCTATTGTGTGTTGGATTTCCCACTCTCTTGAAAGAATCCATCTCTCTCCAATCCTCAAAATTTATGTGTTTTCTGAACCCAGTTTTTTTTGGTTTTAGGTTATGATGAAAATGTCTGTCATTTCCTTTCAATTAAATGAAAGAAACTAAAAGTATTTTCAGATTGTGCAGTTCCCCAATCGTACTTTTAAGACAAATAATTTAATCCCAGGCTCTTAACCAACAATAATTTATAGATTATCTATTAAATAAAAATTCTGGGAAAGTTAAATTTAAAATTACCTAATAAAAAAAGTTGTCTGACTCAGCTTAATATGAAAATATGCTAGGAGACTTTGTTCAGGAAGGCATCTTAGAGCTGAATTTTTTATGATTCTTTTATTTACAACTACATTTAGTTCAAGGGTTTTTCATAAATATGTCAAGAACAAAGAGTATCAAAGTAGTCAGCTTTGTAACTAAATTTAGGTAAATCAAAAACTGGTAGAGCTGACTCTTACCTTTTTTGTTTGTTTGTTTGTTTGTTTGTGTTTTTTGTGGTTTTTTTGTTTTTTGTTTTTATCCTGGCTATGGAAAACTAGTATCCTTGAAGTCAGAAAATAATCTAAATTACTGTTCTTCTGGATGTTGACAAACATATGATATCTCAGCAACACTGCTGTTTATTTTTTTACCAATATACAGTGTTTTACTACAGCACATAATGAAGATAGGCCATTAAGCTGCACTGGAGGTCTGAGTGTGCTCTCAAGGAAGGCAATTTTACTCTTCAACTGCCAGCAGAAAAATTAGGATTATTTTAAATAAAGTTAGAGTGGTGAGTGTGGTAATACGTCCTAGCATTAATTTACATAAATTACAGATTTAAATTAGAGGAGATCAGATGTGCTGAAGTATCATACAGTAAGGAACCCAATATGGTATCTGACATCATGGTAAACATTGCAAAATAATTGTGCAAATACTCAAAATATTTGCAGTTGCTTTTGAGAATAACGTATCAGTAATCAGTAGCTTATTTAATGATTTCTTAAATAGCAATTTAGTTGCCAGTGTCAAAATCAGAACTAAAACTTACAAAATCTTTGATTCTTCACATTTCTATGTGTCCTTTGGCTGTATAGCTTTTGTTCTATCATTCAAAAAAAAATAATATACTGAAACTCTGATTCTATTTAGGCTCAGAGTCTCCACTATAGCACAGATTAATTTTTTCCACCTTTAGGAACCAATATCAGCCAATGTGTACAACATTCTCATATTCCAGCATTATATCTGTCAGTTTTCATACTTTGTGTTTCCTTTTAGATTTATTGATTAAAAAAAAAAAAAAAAGTGTTTTTTTGGTGATGGTGCCCAGGACATCATTAATCATCATCATTTTCAATTGACAATTGCTTTGAAAATAACTGAGTACACAGTGCTTTTTTTTCCGAGTGTTTCAGGGCTGTTCCAACTGACATAGTTTCTCACACCTATTTAATAAGGTTTTGCTTGCCACCACTTGTCAGATACATCTGGTACTTCATGCTGAGAAAATGCATCAGCATCTTCAGTGCAGAAGATGAGCACTATATTGATATCAAGGTGATATGCTAATATGAATTTCTTTGAGAAAACAAAATAATAATCTGTCCTAACATTTTATGTAGCTTCCTGGACTAAGATAGTTTAGTGCTAGGGGTACTGAACCAAAATAAAAGAGCCATTAACTTGTGGTTTCATAAAGCAGGTTAGCACAGAGCTGGAATTTGACCCAAGATCATTTGCCTGTCATAGAGTGATGTTGTAAATCAATGACTCTCTATAAGGAAACATTTAAAAGTACTTTGTTAACTGTGTAAGATGAACTTCAAAATTCTGAAACTAAAAGTGCTGCTTGTGATATCCGTGGAAAATTTTAGCATTTTGCTGTTGGACAGGAAGGTGGGACTAATTTTTTTTAATGTAGATTTTCTAGGATGTAGACAAGTTGGAGCAAGCACGCAAGTTCCTTGGCATTCCTATGCATAGATTAGTTTGATTGCTAGATGAAATTAAATTTTAAGCTCCTGAGTATGAATATCCAACTCAAACTGTGGAAAACAAGAAGTCTAGAGAGGAGAAAGGAATATATAGCAGGATTAGATAATTTGCTACAAATCAATAGCTCTTTTACAAGGTGGGAATGAAACACTATGCTTCAGTTTTTTTATGGTGCAGATTCTTTTACTTTCCTCTCTGTGTTCAATACACCTCCACATTCCTGAAGGACATAGGAATATTATTCCATTTTGATTTGCTTTTCATTATATTTCAACACTGGTTACTGTAAACATACATTAAAACCGTAAGCTAAGAAATTCATTGACTTATTGTGCTATTAAGGTAAGTAACTGTGTCCTTCCTAGTACAGTATAAACAGCAAAAACAATTATACCTAGAGGCTTCTTTATGTACTTAGAGGATTGATCCTTGTGCTACTAATTTCAAGGTAAGTTTCACTTTTTGGCCACATCTCCCCCTAGACACTTAGTCCTCTGATATCAAATTATGGTGAAGAATAGGCAAGTAAGCCATTGAGGTAGCCACTGGTTGTCAGTAAACCAGTCACCTATGCCATTTCATCTACTACAGATAGCACTGCTTGTTTTGGTTTGTTTCTCTGTTGCTGGCACTGAGAAATGATGCTGGTCTCTTGTCTCTAGTGTGGGACCCAGTGGTTATTTCCAGCTGCTGAATCCAGGTTACATTACTTTGGGATGAAAGTTCAGTCCTTCTCATTCCTCCTGGTACACTGGGAAAGGCCAGCAAGGTGTATGGACCAGAAGAAGGTTCAGCATACTCCCTTTTATAGCTTGCACAGTGGAACAGTCTTGTGATGATCACGAGGCTGTTGTCACAAAAATAAATTCAATGAATCACTTCTGATGTTTGATTAGTTACCCTTCTATCTGCTGCTGAAACATTAATTGGCCTTCTGAGAAACAGGTCCTTACTGATAAGCAAACATTGATTTTGCAAGGTTTGCTACTTTCTGGAACATGTATTTCACCATGAGCTATATTGAACAGAGTCACACATAAATATACAGTGGTGCATTATGTTCTCTGTAGTTCCAATTTAAGTATTTTGTAGTCACAAAATATGATGATGTTGGTAGAACTCATTTTAATAAAGGACTTTTCTAAATTCATGGAAATTTGTTACTTCTGCCATTTATGGAAATAAATCGTGCAAACTCATAAAAATGTAAAAACTTGGAGTTGCTGCATATTTCTACATTTTATTTTCACATTTTGCCTAGTAATGAAGAATAAGACTGTCATGCACCTGAAGAAACATTATGTGTGCTTTTGAATTCTACTTACTTCTGGACAACGCTTAAATAATTGAATCCCATATGATTGGGGTGTTTTGATGTGCGTAGATTCTGGCTTGTAATTTAAAGTTTTGCCAGAATGTGTTAAAACCTGCAAAATTATCACATAAACAGGAGATAGTTGTGATTTTGCTTTCAATTTTTTTTCATAATTTCATTTGGGGAATTGGTTTAAATATATGTACAAAAATAATTTTTTGTCATAATAAAAGAGTAAGGTGGTCAAAATGCTACATAAAATATTTATAAACTTTTGATTCAAGTAATATTTAAAGTGTAAGCATAGGTGATACCGGTACTGCTACATTTAACTGTATACTGCAACCTGTGTCAGCTTTCAGAAACCTCTGACATGAGCATAAAAAGAGATCCTGTGTGTAATCTGAGGGATTGTCTTTAGTATAAAATGTACCAAGTGCATTTATAATGACAAAAGACACTGTAATTATAGTGACCACTCTAATTACAGTGATTCCAGAAAGCCACATTAACACAAGATAAAATCATTGAAGCTTCTTAGAACCCCCAATTATGTTTAGATAACATACACTTTTAAGGCTGGTAAAGATGTGGGCCATTTTCTTGCTTTAGGGATTTGAAGAATAAAAAAAATCAGGTTATAAAATTTCTGAATCCCTTAGGCAAAAATTTTTATGAATACAACAAAGACTGTCATGATGGAGGACTGTAGGTAGGACCCTTAATAAGAATTTATGTATCGTACACTCTTGTGCTATTCTGTGCACAAATATGTGTGTGTGACAGACTGCTGAAACTACACTAGTAATATCTCTTTAAAATTGAATTCTTGTATGGTTGCCCAGTCTTTTATTTATGTGCCATAATAACAAGAGTGTACCCTTTTGTGAGTATCACTAGTTGCAGCTTCTGATGATCAAGCTGATATCAATCAAGTAAACATCATGAGATTTGGATTTTTGAGGTGAGGAATAGATGGCATTGCTGGAATACTTAAGTAAAAAAAAATAGATGTATTAATAAAGTAATGAAAAGATGGATGTTTAGCACAAAATGTAGCAACATGGTGGAAAGCACTGCAATAGAAATATCATTTTAGTAGTCAGTACTCCTTCCTCCACTCCCTCCCCAGCTTTATCAAGTTGTCTTTTCTTGCTCTCAGGAAACTGTAATGGACACGAGCAGGAATTGCATTTTACTCCATTTTCCTTCCAAATTAAGTCCCACTTTTTGAACCTTCTTCTTCATGCTTTCTCAAGCAGTACTATCAGAGAACTTTGTTACACTCCTATAAAAAAGTTTCTGAAGACCAACCGGTTCTGTGAATTGTTTTAGCCATAAAGAACACACCCCAGATGTGTTTGTTCTGATTTATCTTGCTCTGTACTGCTCTACTTTTGTACTTTGTACTTTAAACTGGGGCAGGGAATATTTGTTATATCAATATATAAATGAAATCACTAAGACAACAACTGACATGTAGATTTTTTTTTTTCCCATTTAAAATAAAAAAATATGTGCATAATGTGTATCTCACTGTGTGGCTATAGCAGCTATTTCTGTTCTTAGGAATAAAACAAAGAATACTTAAACTATCCTACAAGAGTGAAATCGAGAGCAAAAAATATATATTTTAAATTAAATATATATATATTTTTTATATATATATATAATAAAATATATATTTTTTAAAAGAATGTATTTCATATATATTTTGCTCCTTTCTACAAGAAACAGAAAACTATTTTATAGAACCAACCCATAAAAGATATTACATGCATCAGCTATTTTTTTGTTATAATTAAAAAACCAAAAAGTACCAAGTGTTATATCTTGTTTTACAGAAATTACAGTAACTATATAGAAATGCTTACGGAGATAAGCTAGTTAGTTGACTCTGTGTTAGACAGGGAAAGAATAATCAAATCCTCAGGTGAGTGGAGATATTTGGATCTTAGAGTGGCTTTGATTTAATCCACATAACTGTACTTCCACTCTGTTTCATCATTTTAGATGTTCTTCCAGTCACCACCACGTATTTATGAAATTTTTCAACATTCAACTCTGTATTAGGCCATTAGGACATTTATGGTGAACTTATATTAATAATGAATAAACTATACAATATTCCCTTAGGAAAAAAAAATAGGGGACTAACTTGATAGTTAAGCATAGGTAGGTTTCTAAGACTTGGATTTCAGATTTTCTGCTACTTGAGACCACTTATGGTCTGCTTCTGCTCAATTACTTGTAATAAGAAAAAAGAAAAATAGAATAATGGAATTGTTTAGATTGGAAACGACCTTTAAAATCATCAAATACAGCTCTTAACCCAGCACTGACAAGTCCACCACTAAACCATAACCCCAAGCACCACATCTATAGGCCTTTTAAATGCCTCCAGGGATGGTGAGTCAGCCACTTTCCTGCGCAGCCTGTTCCAGTGCTTGATAAACCTTTTGGTGAAGAATTCTCTTCATATCCAATCTAAACCTCCCCAAGCCCGTCTGACCATTTTCTTTTGTCCTATCACTTCTTACCTGGAAGAGGAGGCTGTCCCCCACCTCATTACAACCTCCATTGAGGTGATTGTAGATGGTGATAAGGCTCATCTTAGCCTCCTTTTCTCCAGGCTGAACAACCCCATCTTCCTCAGCTGCTCCTCATAAGAGCCTTCACTCCTTTGTTGCCCTTTTCTGGGCACACTCCAGCACCCTAATGTCTTTCTTGTAGTGAGGGGCCCAAACTGATCATGGGATTTGAGGTGCAGTGTCACCAGCGCTGACTACAGAGAGACAATCCCTGCCCTGGTCCCACTGGCCACACTATTGCTGATACAGGCCAGGATGCCATTGGCCTTCCTGACCACCTGGGCACAGCTGGCTCATGTTCAGCTGCTGTTCACCAGCACCCCCAGGTCCTTTCCCAATGGGTACCTTTTCAGCCACTCTGCCCCAAGCCTGCAGCATTGCATGGGGTTGTTGTGACCAAAGTGCAGGAATTCAGCACTTCACCTTTTTGCAGCTCAGACTATTGGCCTTGGCCCATCAATCCAGCCTGTTCAGATCTACAGAGCCTTTACAGAGCCTTCTAACCCTTTAGCAGATCCACCCCCCATCCAGCTTGTTGTCTTCTGCAATATAGTAGGAGCAGGTTCTCAACATCTTTTGTTTGAAGCTCTTGGCATCAAAAAATTATTAAGACATCACTCTAAGTGAGGATATTTACCTTGACAGCAAGTACCACAGTCAAACATATTTCTCACATGGACTTCAGTCTTTCCAGTGATGACTAATTATCTCTGCTTGCAAATTTGACAGGTGGATGGCTGCCTACATTAACTTATATCTTGTGTTAAAACCAGGCAAAAAAGTAAAGAGAAATAAGTCATGAGAACGCAGACTTCTTTTACATTCAAGGGATCTGTACTAAGAGATAACAGATGTTGCCTATTGCTGAGGATGACAAACTGCTGCTACTTCACAATATGAAGTTTCCTAATGTTAAATTTTTTGGAACATTTTAGAAATTAAATAAAGAGGAAGAAATATATAATATTTCTTAAGTAATATTTAAATATTGAAGAATACGTAAGGAATAGATATAAAAAAGGCAAGAGAAAGGCATTATAAAATTTACATACTTTTTTTTTCAAATAATGATTTTCTCATTAATTTTTCTGTAACTTGTTGCATAGACAGCTTGTGTTACTTGTCCTGGAGTTATTTTGTTCATTTGTTTTTTGAAGGCATTAGGATTCAAAGATGGGTATCTTTGTCCTTAAAAATTTTGACAAAAAACCACCTAATTTTCATATTCTGAGCTTTCTTGTTGCACAAACAAATTTCAAATGAGAAAACTCCACATTTTACTCTTCACAGCTTCCTTTTGCTCCTTTCTCTGCAGTAAGTATGATCATGGGGTGACTTGTTGAATCACCATTGAATTAGGACTTCACAGGTGGTAGACTACAAGCTGAATTTCATTAACCTAGGAATCTATTAATGCTATAAAGGTCATTCCTTGGAGCTTAGATGTCCTAGAGGTGTACTTGAAATGAAAAACTTTTCAGCTGAGAAACAGATATTGTGGTAGCTGGTATCTGACGAGATACCAGATAATATCAAAGAAGTGGCAACTGTTTGTTTGAAAATTTTACAGGCTTGTTGAATGCACTGGATTTTAGGGAGTAAGTCCTTAAGTAGTGTGCTCCTACCAGTGATGATGGTGAATTGGCCTGTATTAAAACAGATTTTATGCTGGCATGGTTGGTAAGGAAAGTGTGGAGGTCTTGGCTGAACAAATTTACTTGAAGTATCAACAAAGGGCAACTCTAATGCAGGCCAGGTGAGCCTCACAAGTAACTAAAATGTTCTAAAACATTCATATAAACAGACTGGCCTACTGTAGATGCAGCTCTACTGCCTCAGGCAATTCTTCCACCTATCTGGGAAATAATTGGATTTTCTAGAAAGGGGATATTGTCTGGTGATAGATAATCTGAGCACCTCTACAAAGTGCTGTATGTCTTGGAATAGACAATTATAGGGACCCACCACACACACTCAGTTATGTGGTGATTAGCTATTAGTTTCAATAGCTGTACTTACCAATCCAATAATTAATGTTTCATCATCTGGCAAAATCTGGACAAGCCACAGGCTGTTAACTGTATTCCAACATTGATTATTAATTATTCCAACTCAAATATAGACAGGAGAAACGAGATAATGCTTACCAAGTTAATTTGTATAGTGCTTTCCCAGTCCTTCTCATTGTTCACTCCTGCATTATTAACCACAATATCCAGCCTTCCAAAATGTTCAATTACTTTTTTGAAAGCACCTATAGTAAGAGCCAAGAGTGACATTTCTTAGAACTTTGGAAAGTAATATATAAAAATACAATGCATGTATAAAAATTAATGGTTTGTTAGTATACCAAAATGCCTTCATTATTTTCTTAAACATTAGTGAACAACATGCAAATAAATAATTTATCTAACATTCACCAACATTAGGTATATTTAGAGAAAGTGGAAGGATTAAGATAACATCATTGCCTTTTCATTCAGTTTGATAATGACTGATAACAGGAGCTGTCGGTTCTTAGCATTTATACATTTTCTATTAGATAGGGTGTTTGGCAACCCAATTATATAAATTAAGCATTTAGAGCTTTATTTGTAGCAGTTTGATAGAGCTAGTAAAGTTAAGATTTGACACAATCTATTTTGAATGAAAAAAACAAAAGCTTCAAGTGTTAAGAAAAAATTTTCTTCATTCAGTCCAAATTTAGCCTAAGAACAGTTTTTATTTAATAAATAACTGACATAAATATTTCAACTACAAATAATTAATCACTATTCTTGTTTAGATGTATCTATTTATAGATAAGTTGTTATAGATCCTACTTGTCAGGTAACTTAAATAATGTGTTTCTCAAATTCAAATCTTCCTTTTTATCTGAGCATAAAAATAGTGACCTGTCTTCCAAAGAATTTCAAAATGAGAACTGGGAAACTTCCACAATGACATTGTGTTTTCCCAGGTGACAGTGCTAGAACTGAGATAAAAGATGTGAATAGAAAAACATGATGATGTCATAATGAGGAGCAAACTCCTCAAGCCTGGCTCTGCTTTGACAAGATGGATGAGATGACTTCCAGATGTTCATTCCAGAGTAAGATGTTCCAGGACTCAGGACATTTTCTGACATGTATATATAACTTGCTTGTTTCCCCCTCCAAATATTGTTCCTCATCACTAAATATTTACTATTATGTAAACCAAGACACCACCTCCCCAATATTATTTTAAAAAACATTGTTTGGCATTTGACTCAAAATCAACAGTATTTCAGGTATACCAAAATTACGTTTGGTAGGCCTTGATGAAATTACTTCACTGAAAGATGATCCCAGAGGCATCTTCCATCTGTGATCTTTAGTGCTTGGCCCTTCATATCAATCAGGTGCATAGCACCAGCTTTCAGACATCCATCTTTTTCTGCAGCAGTGGCAGGGCTTTACAAAGCTTTTCCTGCACCAGCCTTTTCTTTGCCTCAATGCTTCAGGTTCATCACAGTCATCATCTTGTGATCAAAACAAGAGCTTGGCAGCTGACAGGACAGGTTTTATTTGTCCAACTGCCTTTATTGTACAGATTTTTCTAATATTCCTATTCAATATTGGAATATTGTAATAGTAATAAATCTTCTGGATTGGTCTGTCTGTCTTTTTTTCTTATGTTTGTTGCCAATTCATTCTCTGATTTCTCAACTCTTCAGTCACTTATCTTTCCAATTCTGCATCAGCAAGGGCAAATGAAAACCTTTGGCTTTATTGGAAGGAGAAGTGAGTATTTAACTTATTTTGAATGAGTAAAATAAATACAATTTGGGTCCTTGCTTAGCTTCCAAATTTTGGATAATTCCCTTTTAAGCCTTCTCTAGATAACATCGTTCTTAAGAAGATTCCAATTATTAATAGAATCTTCAAGAACCACCATGAATAATAGTAATTTTGCCAATAATTTTTAAATTAAATTTACAAAGACTTGACTAATTGTAGTTTTCTATTTTACATATTGAAAAAAGACAAAATGTTTTTGCACATCTTGTTTGGAATATTTTTGGTAAAAGTTTATCCAATTAGAGTAATCCCATCTATCACCTATCCACAAAAAGAAGAATCTTTTTGTAAATACTTAGCGAAGTTGTCAGCTACACATCAGTATAAGCTGCTTTATTCTTCCCTCTTCAAACGTAGAATAATTCTGTGTTTGCATTGCACACTAATCAGTGCTTATGGAACCATAAAAAATTAATAGCAGATGATTGTTTGAAATATTGACTGGTAAAGGGAAAATTAAGAGAAGGATCCATTTTAAAGGAAAGGTAAGAAAAACAATGCAAAGTCAGCACAAATACCAGTTATATGTGAGCTTCTTAAATGTTCCTGGAAGGCAATAGTAAGTATGGTGATTTTTCAAAAGTGGGATGAGATAGGAGATTTTTGTGGGGGATTAGGTGAAACAACCACCAGAGAAAAAAGTACAGGCAAGACTTGAAAGTAGATTAAGCAGATGATTTCTTGCCCATAAGCCTAATGTACTTAGAAATAGTAGTTCTAGTACCAGGACTTTCTTCCTACCTTAAGGGCTAACGTTAAAAAAAAGAGGAACTTCATTCACACATATGACCTTTAACATAAAGTACAGGACTTGAGTCATCTGATAAAACCTTTAAACCCTAAATGTGAAATGAATCTAAATTTGTGAAGTAGTTGCTTACAATTGCAAGTGGAAAAATATGAAAATAAAACAGTTAAAAACAAAAAATCTACACCAAAACCAGCTCAGAATCCCCAAAGGATTGTGAGACATGATTGCAAATTTATGGTAAGAAACCTGAAGCAGGATTCAGGTTTCATGCAATGATCAGAGAGGCATTAGCAGCAGCAGCTGCCTGTTCTTGCTCTTTCTTTGCAAGAGCCACTTCCAATTTTACTCTGATTGCTTTTTTTCCTATTGACTTGGGTCCAAAAACTCCCTTGCTGACCTGTGCTACTCACTCCAGCTCCCAGTTCACACCCTGTTGGTCCTGCACTCGCCTGGCACTAAAGAGAGGAGGAGTTGTGGGAGACAAGGCACACTGGGGTAACACCCATGCAGCAGCACATGTTATTCCTACCCCTAGGATGCTTTTTCTTGCTCCTTACTCCTCCCACTTGGAAAAAAAGTCAATTATCAACCTAGCTGATAAACACTTTGCTGATTACAGCAGATCCCAGACTTAAAGTAGAGCATCTTTCTTACAAATAGACAATGTAATGCTATAGAACTAGGAATAATCATGCTATCTTGGAACAGTGGACAGTACTGCTGAATTCTGGAATAGCAACAAGATTTTCTGAAATGGCTATGTTCAATGATCACTGTTGAGGAAGTGACCAGTGAAGTGTAATGAACGAAAACAGACCAAAACTGTTCGCATCTAGCACGGCAGAAATGAATCTGGGGAAAGGGCACCGACAAAAGAGATGTCAAAATCTGAATCTGAGTCACTAACTATGAATGTACCATTTAATAATGAAACTTTGATGAAGTGATGTGCCTGTTATGAAATATTGTGAAGGTACATCAATGTTATATGATACTCAGTAGGGAACACTGTTTATCCACTAAGTGAAAACAGAAATGGAAATCATTCGTGAGGGAAGCTGCTTTCATTCCATGCATCTGCAAGATGTGTATGAAATTAACCCTACAGTTAACCCCATGATAAAGCAGCGTGCCTCTTTTTGCCAGTTCTTTCAGCTATGGCAGCACACAATGAACGTAAGTGCTCTGCATGTAAAGAGCACTGCAACCTAGGACAGAATTTATTACTCCTGTGACGAGGGAATGCAGCTTGGAATCTGTACTGAAACCTCATAAAAAGCAAGTCTGAGCTTTAAAGTTTATATATATTACTCATAAAATAGCAATTATCTTCTGCAGAGGCTTTCATGCAAAAATATTACACACAACACTCAATGGAAATTACTTCTTTGGCTTTTCTTTCTGATGTGCCAAGGAACGAAGTGAAATTGTGGGAGTAACGCTGGTAGCAATATTTCACATCTGCAGGTTCAGGAACAAATCGTTTCTGGGTCGGTGCCAGAAGCGATCGGGAGCAGGCTGGCCCGCAGAGCGATACCGGTGCTGGTGAAGCTCGGGCGCAGCGCTCGGCCATCCCTCCTACCTTTCAGCTGCTCCTGCTCCGTCACGTCGCACTGGATGAACAGCGTCCTCTGCGCTTCAAACTGCTCGTCCAGGGCCGCCTTGCTCTCCTGTCCGGCCTCGGAGTTGCGGTCCAGCAGGGCTACCTAAGCGGGGCGGGAGGACAATGAGTGGCTGGCGGGAGTGGATGGACAGACGGACAGGTCGGAGTGGATGGACAAACGGAGAGGGCGCCCGCCGAGCCGCGCTCCGGGGGCTGCCACCACCCCCGCCCGCGGGTGCCGGCTGCAGGCGGAGGGGAGGGAAAGGGAGGACGCTCTTCCCGGGACTTACCTTGGCGCCCTTGCCCAGCAGCGCCTGGACGAAAGCCCGGCCGATGCCCTGCGCCCCGCCGGTGACCAGAGCCACCTTCCCATTGACGTGCATGGCCGCCGCGCTGCTGCCGCCCGCTCCGCGCCCGCCGAGCCGGAGCAGCCCAGCGCGGTGTCACCTGCCCGGCTTCCTTTCTCCCTCCTTCGTGCCCTCCCTCCTGCCCTCCCTCCTGCCCTCCTCCCTCTGCTGCTGCCGCCGCTGCAGCGGCTCATCCCCCCCCCACTCCCCACTCGTGTGACCGAGAGCCTCCCGGAGCTGCCTGGGCGGGGGGAAGCAGGGGCGGAGCGGGTCATTAAATCGTCCTGCCGAGTGTCTGGATGAACTCTGGAGAGCAAGAGGCAGAGAGAAGACCAGCTTCATCACCTCTTCCCACCCCCAGGCTTCCCGGAGAGGACAGGCTGGCGGTGCCCCGCGGAGAAAGGGTCCCAGGGCAGCCAGAGCTCCGCTCGGTGTAGAAGGGGATTTGTGCGTGCGTGTGTGCGAATCGCGTGAGAAGCTGCTCCAAGCTTTGATAAGGGCTGTTGGCAGCTCCTGAGGCTGTCTGAGTTTTGGTTGGCCCAAGTCGCATGAGGAATAGGGTGAGGACAGCCTCCAAAACAAAACAAAACAAAACAAAACAAAACAAAACAAAAAAAGGCCACTTTTTCTCACTTCAAAACAACCCACCAGCCTTCTCCCGCTCATTCCCCTAGTAGGCAGAATCTATTTGCATAAAAAAGGGCAACCTTTTAATGTTACAGATATTAGATAAATCAAGATAAGGGCTTTTGAGAAATTTTCAGGTCCGTGGTTAATGTAGCTTATACCTTAAAACATATTTAACTGCTTTTGTAGCTTATAAGCCAAATTCTGTCTGCTATATTAATGTGAACTGTGTGCAACTAAAATTCCCCAAGACAAATATATATGACCATACAGCAGAAATAAGAGCACCCTTAACCACGTAAAAGCTGAAATAAATGCTCTTGTTCATTAGCTTGTTATGAGATTGACAAATGTTACCCCATACAATATGCAATGTTGTGGAATCCCAGGTAGGCAGGAAAAATCCATTGTTTCAGTCCTGAGCTCTATAAACATGTGCATCATGCAAGTGTGTGTGTATATTAACACACACATTTGTCTTTTATGTTCTCTGTTTTCTTTTGCCTGGTGTACCAGGTTTAAATTTTTTACTTGTGCTTTCAAGGCCCTAAAGTACTCTGACTCAGACTGCATCTCTGTCATTAATGTCTTGTAATTTCTCCTTGTTTCTCAGTTATCCCTCTTCTGTTTTCTACTGGTCTGCCATTATCTATGGAATTCCCTTCTTTTGTATTACCTAGAAGAAAGAAATTACATCACTTCTAGCACCCAGCAAACTGTTACAGTACCATTAAGGTAACTATGTTACCTAATTGAATAAATCAAATAACACAAGATCTCGTTTTTATAACCTTTGTCCTTAAAAATGTGAACTAATATCATCCAGCTGCTAAATTGGATCACAGCCATTAAGTTTTCCTAAAGATCATGATTCACTATGCTTCAGAAGAGCAGTCAAAGGTGGCCTCTGGGATAAGTGATTTGTTAGCATATGATACCTGTGTTTCTGGGAGGACTCCAATTTGCTTTGGAGCTGTGAAAATTATGCCACCCAAAGTGCCATGCCTAATGAACTCTGTCCCAACCAGCTGAGCCAGCTTCCCTAATTTGTTGGGACACAAGTACAGTGCCAGGTTAAAGTCACATCATCAGAACAGTATTACCACATAGGGACCTAACAAAAGCATTGCAATGGAGTCTTTCACCTGCAATTTAACCCTGATACCCACCTGCCCCTCCTTCCCCTTCCTTCCCTCTCCTATGGCAATGATCAACATCTGTCATGGTCTTTATTTCCACAATTAACTTTTTTATTAAAGAGCTATGCAAAGGAAAAGATCAATAAATCCCTCTGTATTCCAAACAGCTGTAGTTGGAATGACCTTTGGCAACGGTTTTCTAAATTGTTGATAATTTGGCATGAATATTAAGAACAATCTGGACTCTTTAGAAATGCTGGAATGCTTTAGAATCTGAGTGCACACACTGTTTCCATAAAAAAAAAAAAAAATAAAAGCTTATAATTCTGTGTCCAGAGATCAGCTTGGCTGAATACAATACTGGGTATCATAGGTTGAAATTGTTTAGAAGTATTCTGATAAACTAAGCCAGAGTTTCTAACCTGGTTTTGTTGTCTGGACAGACTCTTGCCATTATTCCATTCAAGAATCTAAATGACACATCTTCCAAGATGGTAAAAAAAGGATCCACACCGATACCCATAACCTTGGAGAAATATATCTGATATAAGAGACGGTGTTCCTAACTAGAACAGGATGTGCCAATCCTCTTCCATCCTCTGCAGGATGGAAGCACTAGAAGGATGGCTCTGTGATTTACCCCTGGAGCCAGCAGATATCTCTTGGCTGTAAAGGATATGTGTGCTTTGCTCTTTCAAACTGCACTGGATTTGTAACCATCTCACTACTCTTAAGAAATTTGTTGCCACATAGTCCTTTACCATTGCAAGTTTTTAATTTGGCCAACTGCATAAAAGAGAAAATATTGCCCATAGGAAGAAGCTTCTTGTAGACATCTGTTAGAAATCCTGAGTTAGCATCTCAGCCTTCTTGGTGAAACTTGAGGGGTAGGGAGTAGTTATGAAATATTTTTCTCTCCTATTCATAAATTGACAGTTTTTGAACCTTTCCTTCAATTTTAAACAGAACTTTCATATAAGCATGAGGACTTACATTGTCAATTTTTAATGATCCACCTTTTCAAATAACCAAACCTTGAGAAAAAAAGTACCCAACCTCACACAAAAAAAGTTGAAAAGAGCTGTCACATCAGGCAGTAGAATACCATAAATGATCTGTTTTCATAAGTGAAAACATTCTAGTGCTTCCATCCATTTATAGAAGACTGAGTATATGCCTTGGGTACTTTAATCTGTGAATATTGGTATGCTTATTTAAGCTGATATGCTGATTTAAGAAAATGTGAGACAGTTAATAATGGTGCATTATTCAAAGGTCAAGAGTCAAGCCAAATCTTATCATATTTGTGATTTTTTTCACCAAAGTGAAATTTGCACTAAGCTTGCCCTAAGGAGTTTTTGTGTAATACATTAGCTAGACTCAAAAGTATCACAAAAAACTATTACCTGAAATCACAGGCATGAAAAGATACTAAATGAGTGCACAAATATTTGATTTTGGTGCTTTGAGAGAAAGGCAATTCCATGCATTTTCTGTTCAAAGTTAGGAAGTAATAATAATACTAAATAATGTCTTAGATGCTGAAGCTGCTGAGGTCAAATCTTTGACACAAACTCCTGCACAAGGGTGCAATGTTGAATGTTTATTAACCTTTGCATATTGTTTGTGTACAGAATGTAATTTCATTTCCTGCTTTCTATTAAACCTCTTGGCTAGCAATAAGTCTTTTTTGCTTTCCTTTTATGTCTGTGGTTCCTCTTCCATTTCTCTCCATTTACTAAGTCCATGGCTTATACTGCACTGTTCCTCATAGACCACAGTGGCATCAAAGTGAAGGAGCTCCAGGTTGTTTTAATCTATTTTTGAGGAGAAGACAGAAATATGACCTCTCAGACACGTCACCCTGTTCATTCATTTTTGTTACCATGTTCTCATTCTCTGCAAGATGTTATCCAAGTTGCTATAAAGACCAAGTAAGTGGTATCACTGTGGGAATGAATTATCAGGCAATGCATGTAGCAGGGCATACAAACACAGATGATCAGCCTGTGTGCTTTGGTGTGTAGCTCAGGGCAATTTCCCAGCTTCTACTAAGAAGAACAGGTGGAATACAAAACTAGAGAAATGCCACAAATGTCCAGCTTTGCATGGGTAATTAAGACAGATTTCAGGCCACATACTTAATGTGGTGTGTGTTTTTTCATTAACAAGAAACTTACAGCAAGTATGAAACAGTTTTCTATGTCCAAGAGGCTTATTCATAATGCAATTTCTGTATTTTCTCTCTGCATGTATTACGTTGAAAGGCATGAATTACTGCATAAGAAGAGGAGCTTATGCAGCTATGCTACATTTTGGATATTACACCTAGCTGTGTATACAAAAGAGTTCAAGACATAGACTGGCTGCCAGAAATATCTAACTAACTAACTCAGAGGGCAAGAAAATGAATGAATAACAGGCTCAGAGGTTGGCCAAAATGCATTTTTAGGGGACGACATCATATCAGCTCATGGTAGTGAGTGGCTAGATTATTTTTTTCACTCAGGACAACAGCAGAACATGCACAAAAATGTAATGCACTTGGGCCAAATCAAAGAAAAGAGGGTACATCAAAGTAAAGTACAAGAAAATAGTTGTCAAACATCTTTTTTTCCTAGTGCTTGTACTATATGTTGAAGATGTCATGACTTTCATGGTGAGATTTGGAGTAAGACACTAAACCAAATAGTTCTGTTGTTGTCTGTCTTTTCAAAAACAGTAGGCAGGATAGGGAAAGCAATAATGTGGGTTTTTTTGAAAATACAAGCAATTGGGTTAGTAGTATTGTCATAATAGAAATGGTAGTTGATGAAAATAAAAGGTCTTTGTTAGCTTAAAGAGGACCACTCAGTGAAGGCTAGATCACTTCACTTTATAAAGTAGAAAAGGGAAGTCACTGGGGATGATAAAAAAGAGACAGAGACATTCATACAGTGCAATTTCCTGATTCTTAAGAATGTCTAAAAAGTATACAGTTTTTGTGGAAAGATATGTCAGAATATGCAGGAAGATGTGACAATAAATGAGACACAGAGAAATGATGACTGGTTTTTAGATTGCCTCTAATTGACTTTAGGGAAGAAAGGTTAAGAGAGATTCCTGTCATTTTGGAAACATCAACTATTACTGAGAGAAAAGTTTGAAGTTAAGAAAATAATGTAGTACTGAATATCTAGAGAAGACATGAAGAAAATAGCTGCCTAGGAAACTAAGGACAAAAGATTTAGAAATCCTCTCCTGAGTACCTATTCAGAGAGGCTTTCTAGCTCTCCAGCATGCCTTTCCTTGATCAAATTACTTCTGCCATGCTCAACATTAATTCAGTCTGTACCTCAGGCATCACAGTGATAAATATTTCAATCCATTGTCCTGCATATAGGCCGTATAACTGAGGAACACTTAGCGACTCGTGTTTCCCCTTAGATACTTAATTCTGTTAAAAAAAAATAAAACAAATAAAAAATAAAATAGCTTGAAGCAATTAAGGTAACACAAGGTTCAATGAGGATAGAAGCATTATTAATAAAATCACTTTTAAAAAGTTACTAGATAAGGGAATTTGGGGCTAATCCCATGCTTGAAAATCCATAACACATTTTAAAAAAATATAGTCTGCTGGAAGAATGAGAACAGGAGCATGAGGCCTTGCTAGGAAGGCAGTTCTGCAAGGTGTTAAAACTTCTCAAGGCTCGAGACAAGCTCTAAATGAATAAGGAAAGATTCAGTGTTAAAACATGCCCTGCCCTTTCTCTATCTGATATAATTATAGGAGAACCTTTAAAACCCTGTATTTGGCACTGTCTTTAAACACCACAGCAGCACGGCAGCTGGCAGCAAAACCAAAACAAAAATATGTGAACCCCTCCCATGCCTCTTACAAGTTTGGCAACACACTACATGTAGGACTGTCTTCCCTATTAATTTGATTATCAACCCATCAAGCACTGCAAATATCAATATGTTTGCAAAGAAAATGTTGTAGCCTTACAATCAAATTGTAAAGGGCTTCCTAAAAAGCTAGGGTGAGCAATTAAAGTCACACTAGCTACCCAGTACAGTAACATGAGTTTCTTAGAACTGTGTAATTCTAATGCAAGTGACTTGTTGTCTATTTCTTTAAAGGTTTATAACCACAGAGGACAGAGTTTAATGGATTTTGATATTTCTTTAAATCATGGAGTCTTATTAGTTATCTTATTTGATAGATACTACTAATGTGCTTTCTTTGAGTACTATCCAGTTGAGAAGAAATACTGTTTTGATTCTGTTTTAACCTTTAAAAATAAGAAAAAAAAAGCCCCCCAAAAATAAAGAAACCCCAATAAACCTTCATTGCAAATCTGAAATATAAGGAATTTGCAGGGAACCATGAAAAAAAATCAATCCTCTTATTCTGCTCTTCACCGTGGTCTGATGGTGATAGATGGTCTGACTATCTTTTAAGCTAGTGTTTTGGCTCCCTCCATTTTTCTATGCTTATAGTCACTGTCCAGGTGCATCACTCTGTGGATGCCTTGTTTTAAGAAAAAGCTATCATACACAGAGTTTTTTTTGAGTTGGGGCAGATTATTTTTTTCTGCAGAGAGATTGTGAGATGTATGTTTTAGGGAACATTTGCTACTCCTCAAAGAAAAGGTTTGGAGTAAAGAAAATAATGTGCAAAAACTTGGAAGTGCTACGTAAAACTTGTAGTATGCTATAGATTAACAACTGGTCAGAATAATGAGGTAATCACATCCAGAAATAACAAGAAAAAATGAACCAAAAGTGAAAGAAAGGGGATGAAAGAGGAAGTAAAAAACTGATGAATGATGTAGTTGCTAGAAACTATCACATTAAACGAAATTAAGAAATGAGTCAAAAATCTCAAGTGTCAGCACCATGGCACTTTTTCTTATAGGAAGTTTATTCATTTAAATTAAAGAATGACATATGCAAAAGGAAATTGTTATTGGATTAATTCCACCCTGATGTAAACCAGGCAGAAGCCGGCAGCAAAGATAGTTTAATCTTATTTCATTTTATATATGCACATAGAAAAATTGTTTGAAAAGACTGTCCCATATGTCTTTGAACTGGAGAAAATAAAAAAAAATATTAACAGGAAATATTTCATTTTTCTCATCTATCTATCTATCTATCTATCTATCTATCTATCTATCTATCTANATGTCTTTGAACTGGAGAAAATAAAAAAAAATATTAACAGGAAATATTTCATTTTTCTCATCTATCTATCTATCTATCTATCTATCTATCTATCTATCTATCTATCTATCTATCTATCTATCTCCCATGGATTAATCTAGAGTTAATGATCATTGTTCAACCATTCCCAGTAAGTGAAGCAATGCCAAGCTATGAGGAATGTGGTCCCAGCTGGTTGACTCAGATAACTCAGCTGAGGCCTTCTATACATAAGCTTTTGGTACAGTTCATTGAGAGAATGAGGTGTGTGATCTAAATGGGAAACTTTTCTGCTGAACTGCTTAGAGCTTGTGAGTATGAGTGTTAAACATTGCACAGGGCTTATGAATAAGCCTTGTACTTCATGTATCTGTTCATTTAGCTTCTCAACATCAGTGTATAACTAAAAAGCAGTACTTGACTATTTAAAAGACATACTAGTGGTGTGAGAATCACTACAGCATGCACAGTGTGACTAGATTGTGAAACCCATTCCCATCGGGTGTCATACAATTTTAAACAAGTTAAAAAAATTATCAATGAAATTTACAGAATCACATGAGCTGAGTTGGTAGGGACCCACAAGGATCATCAAATCCAACTCACAGCTCTGCACAGCACTATTTCCATGAGTTACACCGTGTGCGCAAGAATATTGTCCAAACACTTGAACTCTGTCAGGCTTGGTGCTCTGTCCACTTCCCTGGGGAGCCTGTTCCAGTGCCCAGCCACCCTCTGGGTGAAGAATCTTTTTCTAATATGCAACTCAACCCTCCCCTGGCACATCTTCAGGCCATTCCCCTGCGTCTTGTCACTGGTCACCAAAAGGAGAGATCAGTGCCTGCCCCTCCTCTGCCCCTCACGAGGAAGTTGCAATGAGGTCTCCCCTCAGTCTCTTTTTCTCAGGCTGAAGTGATGACTGCATTGTCTTTCAGGTGTTTTTCATTACCTCCCAGAATAATCCTCTCTTAAAGTTAAATAAACAACTTTACAAGGCACTGGAGTGAGGCTGACAGGCCTGTTGTTTCTGGGGTCTTCCTTCTAGCCCTTCTTACAAACTGCGACAATGGTCACCAGCTTCCTCTCAGCTGGGACCTCTCTGGATTCCCAAGAATGCCCAAAATCATTGAGATAGGTTTTACAATGACGTCAGCCAACTCTTTGACTATTCTTGGCTGAATCCCATCTGACCCAATAGATGTGTAGGGATCCAGCTGGAGCAGCAGAGCCCACACAATTTCAGGGTTATCTGGGAGTTGATCATCCTTGCAGTCATGGTCCTCCAACCCTTGTTCCATCATCCATGTTGAAGGTAGAGGCAAAGAATGTGCTAAACACCTGCACCTTGATTGTGTCCGGGTTTGTGAGGGGACCATCTTCTCCCTGTAACAGGCTGATGTTATTTCTGCACTGCCTATTGCCTTTAATAGATTTGAAAAAACTCTTTTTATTGTTTGCCATATTTCTGGCCAGCTTCAACTGTGCTTGAGCTTTGACCACATGAATTTTCTCCCTACAGTGGCAAGCAGCATCTCTCTATCCTTCCTGTGTCACCTGACCTTGCTTCCAACTGTGCATATGCCTTCCTTTTTTGCCTTATTTCCAGAGTAAATTCTTCTTCAGCCATATGGGTCTTCTGCCTTACTTGCTTGACTTCCAGCATTTGGGAATTGCATGCTCCCGTGCCCTTAGACACAAACTTACCACCACTGAAGGTGAGATAACAAAATGTGGAAGACTTAATATGTGTGTGTATATATATATATATATGTATATGTGTGTGTGTGTATATATATATATATATATACACACAACATATATATATATGTGTGTGTGTGTGTGTGTGTGTGTGTGTATACATACACATGTATGTTCTCATATGTTCTAGTGACTGTCAAAGACAGGATTTTAGAGTATGTGGATCTTTGTTCAGAAAGAGTAAAATCCTATTTTTGGTATTATTACAGTACTATAATGTCTATAAAGTTAACTAAATCGATTCCACACATTTTTTTCAGAACAATTTTTACATTATTTTTGAAGAAAGTTTGATTTTTTTTTTTTAACCTAATTTAGGTATATTTTATTCTCTCCTTTCTATATCAATATGCACCCAATAATCAATGTATATTTGTGTGTGTTTATACAAATATACATAGCTTGCATGTCTTTCTATATATAGGAAATATGCTGGTTCTCCATTTTATTTATTTCTATTTGAAAGATAAATTAGCCCATTATGAAATATCCAAACTGTTACAAGCTGGCAGAAGAGGAACAGTATTTATAGAGTGAGTTTATGTTTTCTTTTCTGGCTTAGGTGACATTAGATGAAACTGACAGAAATCAGTGCCAAGAAAAGCATATGTATGTTCATCTCAAAGAGCATTTTGATGAATGAATCTGATTCCATACCTTTAAAAATTGTGCTTATTTAAATGAGAAAAAAGAAATTTCAGTGTGTGATGTTTTTACACTTATACAGTAAGAGTTTTTGTTTTTTCTCCTCCTGTACTTCATGAGAGTAAGGCCAAGCCCACAAGTCCAGTTTCTGTGTGATTCTAAATAAATTTCAGGCAAGCTGGAGGTATTTAGTGGCTCTTATGGAAATCTGGTATGATCAGATTCCACAGCCTAAAGACAATTTAATCACAGAGCTTATCAGATGGCTTTAAACAGCAGAAAACCAGTATTTTATAGGGAATGAAGGAAAAGAACAACATTGGTTTTAACAGACTTTCATATATGTGTTATTTTCACAAATTATAGAGGTACAAGAATCAAAAATACATTAAAAAATATTCTGTGACTCTGTAAAGCCAATTACCCTACTCGAATTCTGTAAAAAAAAGAGTATTCTTCATAAAGAAGAAGAAGAAGAATAGTGCCATAACTTCTATTATCATGCCTGTTATTATCAATATAGTCCTGGATATATTTATTTATTTTATTTTGGACTTTTTGCTTTTACAAGTAAATATTTACTTGTAAATATTTATTTAATTCATGCGTATCTTCTGTAAGGTAGAAATATGTTATCTTCAAGTCAGTTACATAGGGGCTTCCCAGGAATAAGACTCAAGTAAACTCTATATAAATTGAATCAGAGGGCTCCAGTAAGTACAAAGTCTGCTGCTAGGCTGAAGCCTTCTGGTTTTTGCAATTTTGCTAAGGTCATGTTTTCACAGCGTTAAGCGTGTAGATGGAGCATTTGTTTACTCAAAGTTTTCAGTGTACCTTCTGTGCATGAAATGTGAGGGTGGATCTTGGCACCACTGTAGGTTTTTTTTCCATATCTGTTTTGGCTTTTTTTTTTTTTTTTTTTAGTTTCTGGGCTCTAGCTCAAAGTTACTAACCACATCTGGCATCTGGAGTAGATAAAGTTCAAGGCAGGATGTCTCAACAACCAGCAAAGATGTCCAAAAATTTAGAGTAACTATGTGCAAATTCAAAATCATACACTAGGAATCTAGGAACCAAGACTAATCAAATATTGCGTGACTAAATGTAATCCAATGAAGCTAAGACACACATGAATTATTTTATGCTGATTCACTTAGGTCTGTGACTAATCCGGCAGAATTGACACAGGTTAATTAACACAGTAGCAAACTCAAAAGAGAATGACAGCTGAAGAAATCAGCAAACTTTGCAAAAATATCAGTAACTGGGAAAACACTTTGCTTAACGCTTAATTTATTGCACAAATTCATTGCATAGTTTCCTTCTATTGCTCTGAGAACAAATAATCAGCCTAAACAATCAGAGATGTGTCTATACTAGCCTTTTGCCCTACATCTCTCAGCCATTAGCATTAGTGAGGAGGCAGTCCTCATGGCAGCTGGTACAGCACTACTAGCACCAATAGCTCCTGGCATGCAGGTAGCTTGTAATCAAAGGCAATCCAAGGCAAAGTCAAAGCTTTCCCACAGCAGATCGCTGCAGTTTTTCATAGTACTGTCCTAGTTCAAATCAAGACTCAGAGGGCTTCAGGCCAAGATCCACAAAACTATTTTAGTGCCAAAAGTGGATCTGTAGATGGTTTGAGCTTCTAAATCCAAGACTGTGATTCTCAAAAGTCCTGCTGAACCATGTAAGAGATTTTACTTTTGGCAGCAAAACTCCTCTAATGCAAAAGTTTCCATTATTTTCAGTGACTGACATCTTGCTAGGATTAAGACTGGTAGATGTTTGAAACTCAAATGCAATTATTAGTCTGAAAAAATGGGTTTTTCTGCCCATGCATTTACCTGTGCAGCTTCACGTTAACTTCAATCAAAATATGGATGTTTTGACCACTTTTTAAAACTTAAAATAAGAGATGGTAGAGGTGATCTGTCTTCTGCTTTGTGGAATACCTGAACAATTAAAGCATTAATATTCATAGAATATGGGGCTAAGGGGTTCAAGGCTTTCCACAAAATGAATGAACTGAAATCCATATCTCCCTAGAAAGTGTTTTAACCATGAGGCTGTGAGGCTGTACAGTGAGACTGGTTTTGGTGTGAGGGAATGCCCTTCTTCTGAAACTAGGGCACTTTGAGTAGTCCTTCAGTGGTACCTGAAGCATGCCTGTGTATTTTAAACTAAGTGATCATTATATGTAGAGGCAGAAACCTCCAGACTTATGTGAAATATTTATGTTATTTGTTTATATGAATACCAAAGTGATTAATTTAAATTCTAGACAATGTAATTTCTTGCAAAGAGTCCTGTCTCACCCTGTGGGCTTAAAAAAAAATCCTGCAATAGTTAACTCCAAATAGAAATGGAAAACTCCAACAGAAAAGTAATTTTGTCGTAACTGTGGATTAGTTTTTACATCTAGGTACTGCAAAATTAGTCTTCGAGAAAATAAAAAACAATAGATAGAGAAGTAAAGCAGAAAGATCTCTGAGTCTTTTGAATTCTTACATGGGATAGTTTCTGGTCATTTAACCTAGAAGTTGAATCAGCAGGAGGTGTCATTTATCTTGACATTAACTAGTTGTGACTAATATTTAAAAAGAAATATTTTTGCAAAAAATGAGGTAAATAAATACAGCTGAGTAACAACCCACTTTGAGACAGCTGTTCTCTTTGTTTTTCTGGCATCAGGCAGCATTTTTTGGTCACTGAATCTAAATGAATTTTCAATTCTATGATTATGAAAGTCATATGTAGTCAGAATTAAAGTAAAATAAGAAAAACAGAACTAAAGAGAGAGAGACTGAAAATGAGAAAAGTAAATAAACACACAGTATGTGGTAACTGCAGTTTAGTATACCATAAATGTGAAGTACAGATGGAATATGCTGTGGCAGGGAAGTTGCAACTAAACAGATGTTTCTTCCAAATTTCCAAAGAAAAGTAGATTCACAAATTATGTCAAAATGTTTAAGAAACTAGACTATACAAACATGTCAGAAAATGTCAAATTCATATTCAAATTTTAGCAACTTAGTTTTTGTGGTTTTTAGACTGTCTTTAGTACAGTCACTGTCAAATAAACAGTAGTCAATAAAAATGAAGATTTACACCATGATTTTTTTCCCTTTAGATCTGTCCCAAGAGAAGGTGTGTCACAGACTGTATGTGTGTACTAATAAAGAAAGCAATTAGCCCAACTTTTGAACAGCAGCTATTGTGGCCATCTTCTGTTCCCTAAGAATTATCCACAGAAAGACTCAAAATAGTTATGGCTCAAAGCCAAAGTATTGAACTAAATCTTTGAGGTGCACTGTATTCTGTGAGACATCTTTTACCTCAGTATGGTGACAACAGTGGCAAGGATTCTGTTGCTTAAACATTGGCATCCACATAATTTTATATGCTTTAAGGAGTAGTAGATACCCACTGGTAGATTTGACATAGAGCATTCAAGAAACCAAGATTTTCTGGAGCAACAGTGAAAATGTAACCATACACATAACCATGAAACCCAAGTCTGCCCTTTGCAACAAGTGGAGATTTCCTGTAAGTAAATTAGTTTCTCTGAGACATAAAAACCTGTCATATCCTCTTGATAGTCTTTACAATCATGAGATCCAAGAGTTATGCTGAGGTGACAGAGCCTATAGGTGCATATGTACGTGTGTCATACATATACAAGGTGGAGACAACGAGTTAATGAGTTCATGGTTTGAGACCACAATTGATAAATGATTAGTTCTTAATCCATTCTGAAATAATTTTATAATTTTAATTAAGCCTGGTGCTCTCTCACCCTAGAGCAACTCAATCTAAAGGCATCCTAGCCATGGAAAAATATAAGGTAATAAATAAAAAAGAATTTAAATTTTTTTGTGTCATACCAGGATGTTTACAGCCAACGAGTATGAAATGAATTATTGCTTCAGGATGACTCCAGGAAGATGGTATAATTGTATTTGGAAGATGGAAGATTTAAAAAAAATGTTGCCTCTGGCACATGTGAGTCTGTTTTTCATTTTGGTTTACTTAATGAATTTATTATTAGTGTGTAATTTAGCTGTAGTGACTATATGCTAATAGCTGCTATATAGATTCTTTGCAGCACAAGTACATTCATGTGACTATTCACTTACATGTCTTTAGCAGGATTTTAGCTCCTCAGTTTGTTCCTAAATGTTAACAGCATTGTATCACCACTGAATAAAGAACAGATTTTGCAATTAGTGTAAGAATACTTTGAAGATCAGATCTCTGAGGTTTTATGAATCTATTCTGCACTTTGCAAGTAGTTTTCCCTAAATCTGGTCCAAATTTTTCATGAGTAGCATTTTTTCCACAGTAAATACTGGTAAACCAAAGCCACATAATTTGTATTAGCTTCAGAAAAATTTCCAGTAGCATGCTCAAGTTAATTAAAAAATATGTTGTCTATTTGGTATCATGGTGGTTTTACTGTTTCATTCTGATTTGACTTCAGGAAGATCTACTTCTCTTTCATGTTATTGCATGTGACTTTGTGAGCACATACGGAAGACACACCTGGCTCAACCTGGACAGGAGGAGACTGAGAAGGGATCTTATCAATGTATATAAGTGTCTGAACGCAGGGTGTCAAGAACCAGTCCCTTCCCAGTGGTGCCAGGCAGTAGGACAAGAGGCCACAAGCAGAAACTGGAGCACAGCTTTTCACATGAACACGAGGAAGAATTTCTTTGCTGTTTGGGTTACTTGGCACTGGAACAAATTGCCCCATGAGGTTGTGAAGTCTCCCTGGAGATATTCAAAAGTTGTTTGGACACAATTCTGAGTAACATGCTCTAGAGGATCCTGCTTGAGCAGGGAGGCTCCTGGAGGACCTCCAGTGGTCCCTTACCTATTTTGTAATTCTGTGAAACTGCAATAACACTTGAAGTCTGCCCCTTGTTGTAGTTGTAAGATTTTCCAATTTAAACTGCGTCAATTTTCAGTAGTGAAGGGAAGGGACTGCCCAGAGGAGCAGAAGGAGCAGTCTGCAAATGATTCTTTAGAAAAACAGATTGATTGCATACATAAGTATACTGTTTGAATGATGAAAAGAAGGATGGAGAATTACTAATTTCCCTAGTCCCAAGAAAGAAAGGGAACTACCTCTGATAATGCAATATTTTTACTTGATCTGGCAATTTCACAATTCCCAAAGCCACAAACTGTGTTTATGGTTCTAGGAACAGCAGTACAGGCTGTTCACAGCATTCCTCTGACCTTTATTTCAGAAGAAGAAACAGAAAGAAATCCTCTACTTCTGGAACATTGCTAAGTGGAACAGTTAATCTGGAAGTTTTGCAACATGAATCCCAAGAATCAGTGATTATGAATTACCTAAGCCAAACTCTGACGTAGAGGTACAGCCCTTCACTTTGAGAATGTTAACGATGTGGAAGAAGGCCATCTGTAATCAGCCTAGGATCACCTGAGAAATCTTCAAAGTCTCAAAAGCTGCTAGCCTTTTCCCAGAGATTGTCAATTAAATCTGTAATTGTGATCAACTTTCAATTACAGAAAGAATATTGTCACATTTTTTCACAGCACCAGGCTAGATGCACCCCTGATTAGGAGATGAGGTGACATATTACTTGATAGAGGTCACATCCACTTGTAATTTTTTTAACCCAAAAATATTAAGTGGCCTTTTGATGGCCATGCAGATGTTTTGACTGTGATCTGAAAAGGCTGGGGACACTGGGCATGACAAAAAAAATTAAAAACAATCACAGAAAAAAGTATTTGCTAGAAGGTTACTTCAGGTGAAAAGGAGTCAAGCACTGTGTCTGCTGGCAATCTCAATATAACATTTAACTGTTGCTTCTCATGATTTCATCTGTTCATTCCAGCAGCATGGCTCAACACACCTTAGCAAGTCTTTTCAGAGGCAGCAAAAATATCATTGCAAATACCCTGGAGCCACGAACTTCACCAGGTAATGTGTGTGGATGCTGACCACAGTTATGTTTTCCTCTAGGGAGTAGCAGAGGCATTTTGCTGCTCCTGTCTTCACTGACAGGGTCCTGGTAGTCCTAAAAAGGGCATTTGCCCGGCTCTGTAGTGTCATAAAAAGAGCGCTTCTGTACAGAGATGATGTTGGGAGAGTACAACTCACCATCTACCTTGTCCATAAGTGTCTGTGGGATGGCCCTGCCTCATGTATCACACAAATAAAAACATATGGTAAGGAGGACATGTCCAAAAAAGAACAGTTTACCAGATGGTGCATTTTCTAACAGGTGAAGAATAAAATGCTCCCAATGGTGTCCATGGAAAAGCACAGCATCGTGAATGAGCAATCCTAGAAGTTTCTGCTGAGATTTTGGAACATGACAATAAAACTTTACAGGCAGCAAAAATGATACCTTTTAGCATTAAAAATCAGAAGTTCTTAAAATGCATGTAGACCTGTTTTCCAGGTGTATGATGTTTTAAACCCGGAAATATTATTCGTTCTTCCAGCAAACTGGTATTTCTGTGCATTCAGGAGCCAGAACACTGATGCATCAATTGTAATTTCCTTTCTTTCATCAGGAAGCAACAATGCAAGAGAAAAAGAAGTCTGTTGAGTATTCAGAACTAACATGCAATGTATTTGAATTTTAAAGAAATATAAATTCCCCATGTTCTTAAAACAGACTGAACGTATTTCAGCCTTAGATCTCTAGCTAAATCTGCTTACTACAGCATATTCTCTCAGCTAGAACAAAAGACAGATAACCTTCAAGACCTTGCAGAACTTTACAGAAAAAAACAGGAACTAAACTGTCTAAAATTGAAAACAAAAGTCTTGGTGTTGAGTAAATGTTGATAAAAAACATTTCAAAAAAGAAAGTAGTGATCCTCTTTGAGGAAGTTAGGAATGTATTTTTTTGGGGGATGTCTGGAGCCAGAAGATATCTTTTGGATTGAAGGCATCCCAGAACACAATAAAATGGACTGAAAGGTTGCATTTTAAGGAAGTCAGATGCGTTGATGTGGTGGCTCTGAACAAAATGGCCATTTTGCACAAAAATCCACGCTGAATACAGAAGGTGTGGCATTGTAAATGCAGATTGTTTCTTCAGTGAAGTGAAGAAAATGAAGCAAAGACCTAGGATTTGATCTGTGATACTAAAGTGTAAACTTCTAATATAATTGTCAAAAGCACTCATCCTTATGTGGTGTATATTTTGCCCTTAAATTTGCTTGAATGCACAAGCAAACACAGTCTTGTTTTGAAATCGGTGTTGTTGCGCAAATTCCAGCTGATCGTCTGCAGTTTTACAAAGAGCTGAAGTCAGTGCCTGAGGCACAGCTCCATAATAAGTAATAGCATAATAACAAAATTCCATAAAGAATCAGATCAAACGGCCAATATTCCCCAGTGGTAGCAATGAGCATTTTGATGTAAGAAACAAGGCAGAGGAGAATGGTTCTTTCCCTTTTTTACACATAATGATCTAAAAAGTAAAGGAAAGCTTAGTTCAGTTCCCCTTTAAAAAGCATTATGTGTTCCCATGCCTCAGACAGTGCTTCCAAGTAAGAGCCTCAGCCATTGGGCAGATCTGGAAGCATCTGTCAAAGTGTCAAAATATCCAGCTGCAGGACATTGCAATGACTAAGATATGGAAAAGGGAGCAAAAAATAAGTTCTCTGTTTTGGCTGCTTAGCCAGACAATTAAAAGAAAAACATATTTTCTATTAAATGGATATGTTTCGTTGTGTGCTGTACTGAAATAAGCTTGATCCTTACTTTCACTCCACACTTCTTAGCAAAACCCTTTGTTCAAAAGGAATGCTTTCCAGGTTTAGTCAGAAAAGCAAAAAGAGGGAGTGGATTCACAAAACCAGTGAGACATCACCTTTTCTTTTGCCAGGAGGTTGGGATAATCAGACATTGAATATAGAGTCAGGCATTTTCTATGAGGAAAACATCTTTAACATTTGAAATAATGTCCTTTACCTCCTGAAAGAGCATTCTAACTTCCTGGGTGTGGAATGGCTCTCAACTATTCCTGTTACAGTCCATCTTATGGAAACTGCAGAAAGAAAAGAGTGAGACACTAAAAACTGGAAGAAGAAGAGTAACTCTGTTTGGTCAATAGGACATTCACTATAGAAATAGGCACCTAGATTCCCATTTCATTGAAATATGTTGCTTGCAAGGATAGGTAGAGAAAATCTTCCACTACTAAAGAAATTCATTTAAGAGGCAGGAGATACAAATAGTCAGCAAGTTTTGAAAATATTTTTTACAACTTTAATCTCAAACAGACTTTTCTGCACAAGCTGGTGCTTGCTATGTATGTGTTCAAATTTTGGGAAGTAAAAATTGTGTTTCTTTTTGCTCTTTCTTTTTTCCTGAGGTATGAAAGGATGCAAAATTTTTAGTAAGTTCATTGTATTCAGTACTTTGTTTAACAAAAACCTTACCAAAACGGAAAAAAAAAAATTACCAGAAAAAAAGAATCTAACCACTCTGTATTGATTTACAATATTTGTTTATATTTCTCTGTACTTGGATGCTGCCAAGTTTGGCTTTTCTCTCCTCTAAATGCTTATTATTGTATGAGGAAGCATTAAGCTAAATCCTATTGTGGTTAAATAAGAAGGTTTAGCAATTTCATTCCATGCCTTCAACTGTTCTTAGCCATGCATGCATGTCTCTTGCTACTGTTTGATCTACTCAGGAGAGATTAGGTTCAGAACGTCATCTATAACGAGATTCAGCGTAGTTATGAACACATGATTTGAGGGCTGATAACAAAGATATTTGCTGTAAGATTGCATCTTCTTAGTTGTAAGTTGTTAAGGAAGAGAGCAATAAAGCTTTTTTGAGGGTCATGTCATGGGTGTAAATTGCTCAAGGGATGGAGCCATGAAAAAAGGCAAATGAGACTGAAATATTCCCCTCCAGGAGAATTCCGGGGGAGCTAGCGAGCAGGACGATGGTGCCGTGGTCATCTGGAATAGTTAAAACTCCAGTCACAGATATGCAAAAAATTAAACTGAAACTAGTTCATTTGCAGAGAAGACTACAAAGGTCACAACAGGAAAGGAGAACTTAAGTAACAAAAGATAGTGTGATTTATTTAACTTTGCAAAAGGAAGGCCGAGAGGGGCTAAGATTGCTCTCCTCAAGGATAAACACCACGAGGGAACAGATCTGTTTAAGTTAAAGAACAATGCTGGCACAAGAACAAATACATATAGACTGACCCTGAAAAAAATCTTGGATTGGATGTTAGAAGAATATCACTATTAATAAAGTGTTCTTCAAGCAGTCACAGCGATCCTGCAGGATGACTGGTGTACACCTGCAGGTGAAGCTAAGAGATTTACATCTCTGAGTGAGAATGCATAGTCCAGAGGTTGAAAGTGTGGCTCTATAGGTGTATTTCTCTAGAAGCACCAGTGTTTTTCTCCTTAAATTTGGTTTGCCTAATGAGTCTGAAATTTTTATTACCATGGACTCAGGTGTAAAGGCTCTCTTCCAAGCTCTCTTTCCACCATGTATTCCCAGCTCATGCTTCCATTAATTTCTTAAAATTTAGCTGATAGAAGTTTAATTCTTCTTTACTGCGATGTAATTCAATTCAAGAGCAAGTTACTGACTTAAAGGAGCATTTACATGCTGATCTGCTCTGCCTGTGTACCTGGTTATAACAAATGGTCAGAATGGTATCTTCTAGGCTTAAAGCCCATTAATCTGTGGATGACCTGACCACGGGTTCACTGAAAACCAGGGTTTCATTGCTTTTTATAGATAACAAACACTTTTTTTTTTAAACACCAAAGTATTTTGCCAACAGGGATTTTGATGTGTCAGCTATAAAAGCTGCCATAAGCTTTGTTATGACTTTGCAAAGAGAAAGTAAAGGGGCTTTGAAAATTACATCTTTTACAATAGGTTATTTACTTTCAGCTGTCAGTAATGAAAATTTAGAGTCTAGCCCAAGCTTTATTGCAGAACAATATTAGAGCTCATGAACTTAAAGGCACCTGGTTTTTTTTTATGTATTATTAGACTGATATGACATTTGCTGTCATATGCTGTAATATTTTCCCTGCAGGTAAAGCCTCTGTTCCATTATCAGCATTTTACTGAGGAAAAATATATCCAGCTATGGAAGACTTTATCTAAAATATCTTCACTGTCACAGGGAATATAAGTATAGGAGCAAACACCTGGTATAAAACCTGATAAGATAAGGTCTGTTGAGAGGAGTATATTTAGATAAAAGAAAATATAATAATTTTATAGAAGAAACTAAAAGTCTTTTAGTTACTAGCTTTTTAAAATTTATATCTTAGTTTTTTTTTTTGTTTTTTTTTTTTGTGACAGAGTTGAGTAGCACTTTGATGATGAAACGAGAACTATGCTCCTAAAATTGGACAAGAAAGGATATTTGGGTTAGGAAAGAAATCCAATGGAACTTGAAGTAAACACAGTCTGAAGGGGGATCAACTTGTCCAGACTAATTCCTGATTGAACAGTACGTGAAATACCTGGCCCATATATTGGTGCTTGCTATGTTCTATTCTCTAATGTGCCATTGAAGTAGTCTGTGAACTGGGTTCCTGGAAATCAGCTTTTGGTCTTCAGACGAAAATTTTCAGTGTATGCAGATTGACTCATAGATAATATTTTTGTCTGTCTTTTGTCTGTCTGTGTGTGTCCATCCTTAAAAAGACTTAGCAGCAATAAGAAAGAGTAAGAAGAGTATTGAATATTTGCAGTTCTGTTGCAATATGTGGCCAGTCCTCAGGGAAGAACTCTGAGGGATTGTATGTGACCTGTCAGTGTTTTTTGGATACAAGAGCTTAAAGAAAATAAGGGAGACTCAAAGTCATATTAGCCTGAGCTTCCCTTGCATGTGCCATTATGCTTCCTTACATGGGAAGTGAGAATCTTCATAGGAGACCTAAATGATAGAATTTCAGCTGAAAGGCAGCAGGACTGAATCCTTTCATGCAGATATTTCTCTGGGACATTGTCTTTGTCTCTGAAAATTGTCTTTGGTTAACTCAATAAAAAGTAGGCTTCCACTTTAAAACCCATCCCAAGTATCCTTGTTCTTAAGATAATTTATTGCTAGAGGTCATGCTGAAAGGTGTTTACTGGCTGAGGTGAATACAAAACAAATATAGAACAAGTGTGCTAATAAGGGAAATGTTAGAGACACAAACCTTTAATAGCTTCCTGTTCTCCCCTGAGATCTGGAAGAACAAGCTGTACCTCCAGCACCTGCCCTATGTTCTGTGTATCATCTCAGCAAACATGCTGTCTACTAAGCCCTGACACAGGGACAAAAGCCTTTTTTGGGCCTGCAACAACATTTAAAGGGCTGCTCAGGAGCTCCCTATTTCAAGCAAATATTTAAAAGGCAGACTGGTGCATAATGTACTGTCAGATTAGTACACAAGATATATCAAATACTTTTGGGTTTCTCAATCTTAATATCAGTAATTTTTTAGTTTAGAGTAGGTTAGACAGATCAGTAGTGATATTTAGACAAAAAAACAGCCCAGAAGCCTAAGAGGTCACCATCAGGTGGATTACCTGCTGCTAGAACTTCTTTGAGACTGTGTGAAATGGCTCCCATATCGCCAGCCCGACCACTAGATGTTGCGAAAGAATAAGGAATGGGACTAACACCAACAAGAAAATAAAGAAAAGGAACCGCATTCAAGGTAGGAGACACTTTTTGTAACTTTCTTGTTGCTTCCATATGCTTTTGGAGAGTATCCATCCCTGTCCAATGCTGCTTTCCTGGTGAAGGGCTGTGTCTGTATATTATCTGCCCAGGGGCCTTCACCCCTTCTCAGCCCCTCAGATACTGCGGCTAAATACAAGGAAATTTCTTCAGCTCACCATGATCCCCTCTTTGGGAGTGTCTCACCTCTGCCTGTGTGTTTGAATGTCTGTGGATGCCACAGGCCACTGCACACAGCCCTGTCCCACCTGTGATGTGGGGACAGGTGGATTCAAGCGGCCCACGGCAGGGCCTCGGGAGCCACTTTGGGCTGGCGCGTGTCACAGGCCCCGCCTGACTGACTGTGGCAGGCCCAGCCTGACTGACTGTCACAGGCCCAGCCTGACTGACTGTCACAGGCCCCACCTGAATGACTGTCGCAGGCCCAGCCTGACTGACTGTTGCAGGCCCAGCCTGACTGACTGTCGAAGGCCCAGCCTGACTGACTGTTGCAGGCCCAGCCTGACTGACTGTGGCAGGCCCAGCCTGACTGACTGTCACAGGCCCAGCCTGACTGACTGTCACAGGCCCCACCTGAATGACTGTCGCAGGCCCAGCCTGACTGACTGTTGCAGGCCCAGCCTGACTGACTGTCGAAGGCCCAGCCTGACTGACTGTTGCAGGCCCAGCCTGACTGACTGTGGCAGGCCCAGCCTGACTGACTGTCACAGGCAGTCTGGGGGTCGCAGTGAACATCTGTGGGTTTGGGATTTGGGCTGCCTCCCTGCCACCAGGCCCTTCCCAATGCCCGGCTGACAGTCCCAGTTCTGATGGATGCTGGGGACATCCTGAGGCTCTCACTTGGGATGCAGAAATCGAGTCTGAAGGAGGAAAGGATATCTGATCTTCATGAGCACAAGCAGAGAACGTTATTTTCCTGAGTAAATATTTTCACATTGTAATCCATGCCTTTTAAAAGTTCTGATCTCTGAAAAGAAGTGCTCAGATAACCCACACATTCAGGTAACTTCTGCAAGGTGACAGGAGGGGTAGATACTGACAGCAGTGTGTCTGTGGTCACAGGGAGCCTGAGCCGTGGAAATCAGGGAGGAGGGAGGTTGAAGTGGAAGGGGAAGACTAGATGAAAACATGGGCCAGTGGATTCCAGGAAGGAAAAGCAGCAGGCTGTTGCAGACCAGAGGCAACAGGAAAATTGCTCTGCTCTAACACTTCACATATGATATTGAGACTTATGTCTAATCCATGTAGCTGCTGAACTGCAGAGGATTTTAGAGGGTAATCTGGAAGTTATAGATGGACAAACATGGTAACAGTGTGTGATCTACCTGTCCTTGCACCCAACAGCAAGAACCTGGAAAAACTTTTGTTGATATGAAAACTGTATCACTCCCTCAGATGCTTTAGGGACTTTCAAAGTTAGTGTAAGGGTTTTCCGATAACTTCAACATTTCCTGTGATTCCTTATTAGACTATTTTTTGTCTTTGCTACTGTGTTCTGGTATCAAAAGTTTGTAGAGAACCCTACTCAGCTGGCATACCCAGCTAATACCCATACTAATTTGCTGGGAACACTCCCATTCACTGATAAAATCACCCATATTTGCCCCATCCTCACCTTCCCCCCAAAAAACAAATATTGTCAAGGTAATGAATATTTCTTTCTTTTGTAGCCACACCCAGCATACTGTAACCATGACTCAGTCTTGTGTTCATCCTATGTGGCAAAACTATCAGCATAATTTTGCAAGGGCTGGAATAAATAACCATATTTTTCCAGCTGAAAACATAACAACTATAAATATTTCCTTCCAGAAGAAAACCATATAAAAATAATTTGCTGAATTTCCTACTCTTAATATTTTCTGATTGTGACTAAAATGTGAAGCCAAACTTTATTACTTGCAGCCATTTAAATCTGGAACATATCCATTGACTTCAATAAAAAGATTCCAGATATTTGTTTCTTTAGGCAGAACTTGGCTTGAGTCCTTATGGATGAAAATTTTTCACAGGATTACAACTTTTAAAATTCATGTGATATCATAAATCCTGAAGCAAAAATTTTGCTTTTATTTTAAACTTTTCTAAAACAACTATTACATATGCCAAAAGTACTACGAGATTATCAGGGGGATGTAGGACTTCATTGCTTCTTTTATCTCCAAATCTCAAATAACTTTGAAAAAATTCTCATTTATAAACTAGAAAACTATGACAGGTCATAGCTTTTTTTGCCTCAGAGACAAAACCAAAGGTTCTTTTTAATGTACAGTTAGTATACAAACTATTCCTCTTCTAAAGAGAAATCTTCTAAATATCAGATCTTGTAAATATTTAGACATGTGCTTGTGTAACGTGTAGGCAAGCAGCTTCAATTCAATGGGACCTAGCCATATGATGTTTACTTGTAAATTGAAGTGCTTTGAGAATATATGTATATACATATAATATATGTAGAATATATGTATCTACATGTACATTTATATGTATATACATATAAAAAGCCATTATTTGCATTCATTTTATCTGAACACCCTAGTCATAAGGGTATGCTGATCTGTAACTAATTTAGCCTTATGCATAAGAATGATGATAATGAAAAAAATTCAGGAGCATGATCTAAACATCTACAGAATACTCAATGAGGCATAAATTATCATGAAGGTAAAACATGGAGATGAACTTGCAGGAAAATGTTTTGATATACAACATGAGGACAAAAAAGATGTCAAAAAGAGATTAAAAAGCTATGAATGGTAATAAAGTTGCCTAGGTTAATTGGTATAAGTAGCTTTTCCTGGAATTTGCAGTTTTTCTTTGTTAGACAAGGCTGAATTTCCTGTATTCTTGATACATCAGAAGTAATTTGCTAGATGTTGGAGTGATCATGATCTTCCAAAGAAAGGTGACACAAGCACCATTGAAGAAGATATCTGTTGATCCCTGTTTATAATTTTTTGTTAATACAGGTTATAGAATTGACACCAACTAAATACAAACTAAATCAACACACTTCACTACTTTTCCTGAATATATTTTTTGAAACCTCAGTAAAGCCAATGTGGTGTTTGAGAGTTTTACTTCGAAGTATAGACCTTGAGTTCAATTCAGTGGTTAAAAATATATTTATGTCTCTTCTTGTGATTTATTAAATTTATGTCACGGAAGGAGAAATTTAGATGTACAAATAGTATGCCCTTATTCCTTATGAATAATATGTGGAAATGGAAAGGAAATGAAACAATATGTGGGACAATAAAATAATGGGGATATTTATTGTTTTAAATAGTTAACCTCAGATATGTATACATGTTTAAATAAATATATAGCCCAACTATTCTTCTAACTTGTTTTTTATTTAGATAATGTGTATATTTGTCTTTCAGTATGTTTATTTAATATTGGTATCTCCCATTAGTCTCTCAAAAGCAAATATTCTAGAAGCTCTGTTAATTCCTTAAAGCAACTGTACAGTCTCTTGCTTTAAAGTAGAACTGTTTTGTTTAGTCTAAGACAGCTGTGGCAGCATGAAAAAAATAGAAACAAAGCATAAATATTAGCATTTCACTTTGTCTCTTAGCTTACTGATAGAAAATCATATGAATTTTTATGTTAGGAAGACTATCACATCTCATTTAAGATCCATATTATTTCTGTATAGAATATATTTTAATGAAAATTCTAGCTAGTGTTACCGTTTTATCTGAGATGGGAAAAATAGACCTATTTCAGATGGGTGGACTCAGGTAAAATATACTACTGCATTAAGCACACAAATCACAAATTTTCTTCCAGTGTTAGATAAAAAGATGTTCTTTTGGCATGCAAAATATCTAGATCTTAATAAGACCAAGGAAGCAGCTTGTTTCCTGAAATGGGAAACAGTGCTTATACCTCTTTTCTTCCATTTTCTTAAAAAAAAAAGAAAGACATTAAAGGAATAAAGTACAGCTATCTTTCTTCCTATTGTGAGATCAATTACAAAGCAGCTATGTCAAATTTGTGTTTCCACAAAATAAACCCCAAATCATTGCAAACTAGAACACACAGCAAACAGATCATATGCTTATTGTATTTACAGCACTGTTCTTTCACTGCCAGAAGTAATTGTGAAGGGAGGACACAACAAATTTATTACTTTTCTGATCCTAAGGGGCAGTCATTCATAGGAACAGCTCTTTATTGTAATGTCACTTTACATACTAGCCTTGGATGAGTATTGCTGTGGATTGCTTTTGATTTACACCTCCTGCCGTTCCAGCTGTCATGACTTCCTCCTTAGTCTGTCCACTGGATTTTGTAAATCACCTTCATGGGATTCATCATCACATTAGTATGTGATCCATTGGTTTCTATACTTTCTGATTTCTCTTCCTAACTGTTGCAGCACCAGACATGCAGTGAGACCAAGAACATAGCATTTCAGACTCTGTGACCTAATGAGATTTTGATTGACAATGGCTTATGTTGATATGTCAGTCTCACAAATTTGGAGCCTCACATAAGAGACCTCTTGTGAATAGAAGTTTTCTGATAATTATTTGTGACTAATTTGAAAAGATAGTATCACAATACACTCCCTCTGCCATTTCCCATTAAAAATGCCTCAGACAAATAACGTCCTCATCATTGGGCCTGAGGCATACTTGTGCTAATCTGCTGATGATACCAGTGTAGGTTAGAGATTGCTAATACTTAACTCACCTGAGCTCAGTGTTTATCACCAGCTCAGTCTGGTTGTGAATACCTGCCTAAAACTGTCATGCAGGTCTTTGTATTGTGTGATCTAAACCATTTGACTGCTTCTTTGGGCATAGTACCTTCTTTGTACCTTTGAATATTCTACTGCAAATTTACTGAGACCTTGAGAATCACAGCAGTGTATGTGACATAGAAAAAGTCATTCTTCATGTCCTGCTTGTGAACAGAGTTTCAGAAAAACAATAAATACTTTCCAGTTATGCAGTCCTCTCCAAAACCATCTGTATTGTATATCCATCTCAAGAAGCATTGGATTTTCTCATATGACCAGTTTTTGTGGATCTATTATTATGATTTTAACATCCTGTACAGTACTCCATTAGATGTGACTCATGGTAATGTAACAACAAAACACCACTCTGTCTCATCTGTTCCATTTTCTGCTGTTGAAGCTTTGTGTGCTGTAGCTCCCACTGGCAAATATGGCAGCCAGGTTTCCCTTCTCAGTTTCTATAAAATTTCATCCTGCTTCAATCAAAGTTCACTTTACTTGTACTGTAGACATTTCCAAGCTATCTTTGCATGCTGAAATGATATTTGGGTTAGAGAGATTAGTCTAGAAAGGTGTAGAGTGCCTGAAAAGCAATGTGATGTTTGGAAAGTCAGACAATAGGAGAGTTAAAGCTATGAATTTATGTCCATTTGTTGGACAGCAAGGACTCACATAATAGAACACTCTATCTAGTTGCTCTAGAGCTTCATCACGTTTCTCTGGCCACTGCCAAATTATCCTGTTGTCTCAGCAAACAGAAAGACTTCCCTTGGGTACCCTCTGTGGTTACTTTAATTATCTGCAGAATCTTTTGTACAGCTTCCTGTACTATAAAATTTTCATTTTTGCTTCTGCTGAAGTCTTCATCTTTGCTGTGATCTGTCTAAATTCCTTTTGTATTTACCATCTTTTAGTCTTCACTTAAATTAAATTAATATTTTCTACTTGGATCTTTGCCTTCCCTTTCATCTGTTTCTGATCATGTTCCACCTTGATTGACATTGTAATTATCATGTCCCAGTCATTACGTGGATGTCTGTAATAACTCCATATGTTTCACAGTTGCTTTGTTGAAACAATTTCCTCATTGCCCTTGTTCCAAAAGCTAGATGTTATCTATCTTGTAACTGCCTTAGGAGTTCCACAGTCTAGAGGATTCCTCCTTTAAACAGACTTGCCAATATTGGTCCTTTTTGTGTGTCAAGTAGAGTAAATATATTTTCACCAAGTAGTCTATGCTGAACATCTGTTCCTGAACAAATGGAATAATGCTTAACAAAGACCTGTTAAACTGTCTGGAATTAAGATAAATTATGACTTTTTTAGCTGTGACAAAATTATAAACCCTTTTTATTATGCTCATTTTGGCTTTGACTGTGGTTTATGAGATACTTGGGTACAATTTTGAATCTGTCTCATGCAAAGAGTGATGATAGTGACTGACTGATATATGATAATGATGATAGTGACTGACTGATATATGTACTCTGCTGGCATATTTGCACACCTAGAAGGGCTTGAAAAGTACAATCTGGATTTGTGTGTGTGTGTGTGTGTGTGTGTGTGCTGGATGCCTTAAAATTCAGCACTTGTTTTAAGATAATATGGTTTCTTAGTCTGTCATAAGAGACAAAAAGCTGAAGGCTTGACCTTAAATGGTGTTCAAGTGACTCAGTTTGGAACTGCCATGACTTGCAGGTGTAACACCAAAGGAGGTGGTATTTATTACTGCCAGGCATCGAACTCAAAAGTTGAACTGAGGAAAACTTAACTTCAGGCCAAGTATCATTCGTGATTATCAAAATGTGGAAAACACATCTGCTGCACATACTCAACTACTTTTCCTTCTCAGCACTAATCTGTTTTGGGTTTAAGCAGAGTAAATTCCATGCATATATTTTAAGTATTACCATAAGCTAAACTTAATTCTAGTCTGCACATGGAATCATAACAATTCAATTTTATAAATTTTGCGATGTGTTACTCTGAAGGCTGAGCAAATCTGTGCTGGGGTGCTATAGCACACATACATTGCTCCACTGTGTGTGCTATTGATGTCCCTTTTCTTCTGGCTATATCTGCCTTAGCTGGTAGCAAGCTGTTGAGGACATCATGTAACACATTTGCATTGGGAGAGATTACTTCAGGTGGACTCTCAGCTTGCATGAAGTGAATGTCTGTTACCAGCTGAAGTGCTATGTGGAAGTGAGGTCCTGCACTGTAAAACAGTCTCACCCAGAAGTGTATCCATTCATGCACTCTGATTCTGCATTCATGCATTCTGCCCTGCAATGCAAACCAGTATGTAGTGATTGGAAGCAACTGAGGCACTTCCTTCATGAGGCCGCTTTGGTCTGAAATAAAAAGCTACTTTAGAGGTAAATGCTGACTCTAAAATCTTGTGAAATTTTTTAGGATCCTTTGAAATGACAGAATTGTACAGGTGGGACAAGATTTCTTTTCCTGTGCCTATGTCTTGGAAGATACTGTCTTTTCCAAAGTCTTCTATTCCTTTATCCTGCTTCACCCTGACTGCATATCTTTTGGTATTTTCAAATGCATAATTTCTTGCCTCTCACCTCAGCTATATTACAAAATTCTTAGTGCTTTTTTTTTGTATATGTAAAAATTGATAGTCTGTAAGTACTTTGAAGACTTTATTAGAATCAAAGCATATTCATAACCATTACACACAATGAAAGGCTATTACGAGCTTTGAGAATCACTGCTTCTATGAATATTAAAGCAAAGCTTTTAAATCACTTAGTACTATATTGTTTCCTGGAGCTTTGAGATGTATGAGGAGTGGTCCAAACATCTCTACTTCCCTGAAAAATTGCCAAGAGGAAGTTAGACTGGGAATCACTGACAGTTTTCTAGTGTGTTTTTTTAATATTGCTTTTAATTTTGTTCATATTTTGTTTTGTCTTGTTTCTTTAATTTTATTTTGTCATTCATCCATCTATCTATCTATCTATCTATCTATCTATCTATCTATCTATCTATCTATCTATCTATCTAGTTTATGATAAAATAACTTCTTATTGCTTTAACCCAAATGGTTTCACTTCTAATACAAGGTTCCCTTGCTGGTGGCTACTCGGGAATTCAGAATGAGCCCAAAGGATGATGAAAAATTCTCTTGCCAAACACCATACTTTAGTTCTCCAGACTAAGTATTTGTATGAGAGCTGCTTCCAGTTTCTAACAAAAGCTTAGCTATTAGGAATGAGTAATTGTAATTGATCAGCATTACAGTATAACATTTTGTGTTTAGGAGTTGGGGGGTGCACTTATACCCCTATATTTCATGTAGTTGTTAAAGAATCAGATAGCCTGTCCATACTAGAGCACAGGGCATTCTTGAAAAAGATGTAGCACTTCATCCATTTAGATAGCTTCATGCTGTTTAAAAGGTGACTCATGTAAGCAAAATACTTAAAACATTTTATTATCTAAGGGATCACAATCTTAATGTGGATTAAATTAATTGAGGGTTGAAACATGGATAACTGCAATCCTTTGGGAAGATTCAGTATAGCTTTACTAAAGAGAAGTCCTGCATTGTAAACCTTTTGAATATTTTCAAAGGGGTTCAACAGACAACAGTCTTGTCTAAAGACTTTTAAGGGGACTAAGTTATCATGGAATTAGAGAGAAGGCCTCATCGATAAAACTGATTAACAAAGATCACCAAAATAGATTTTATATGTTTTCATTATAAGTGAGAGAGAGGTTACCACTGTAGTTCCACTGCATTCCACAGCATCTTGGATAAGAATCTTGGCTTATCAACATATTTCTAAATTATTAGAAAATTAGATTCTCAGTGGGTGAAATAGTTTTGAGATAATATTATTTATTAGAGCACTTAAAGACAGCTAAAGGACCTTAGAAATTGATGTGACTATGTAATGAAGAGGCAGCCAACATTAATTTTGGATATATACAACAAGATGCACATGAGGAAAAAAAATCCTACCTACACTTGAGAGCTGGCAATCTGCAACTTTGCTCCTCATAAGTGAACTGGTGCTGTGATAAATAGCTCTGTCAAAACACTGACTTAACATTCAGCAGTGGACAAAAAGGAATGTTAAGAATTATTACAAAAGGAAGCAAGAGCAAATGCCAAATAAATATTTATTCCACTTTGTAAATATACTCTTCATGTTCTCCTAGAATTCTGTGATTTTTTTCCTTATCTCACTTCAGCAGAATATAGGCCTACAGCAGAAATCAAAAAAGTTCAAGGAACAACAAGGATGATCAAAGACATAAAACAGCTTCAGAATGAATAATGATTAAACTGAATGATGTTCAACTGAAAGATTACTAAATAGGCATACAGTAAAGCTCTTCAGAATCATAACTATCTGGAGGTAGTTGTGTAGAAGCTAGAGGACAGGAACTGGGAGCTAATGAATAAAGCTGTAGTTTAAAACAGAAAGAGGAGGTTGATCATACAGTGGTATTGTATATATTTAAACTTTTTGCTTAATAATATTTTATATTAAAAAATAAACATGTGCCCAAGCAAACAACTGGAAAGGCACTTAGAAATGTGATGCAAGTACTTGGGAGGGGTTATTAAATAGATAAACTACATGAGATCCAAGAAATTTGATAAACTGAAAACAACTGAGGCCAGGAAAGTATTAGAGAAAATATAATCTGTGCTTGCTCTGCACTAACTTTTTCCTTGTTACTTCTTTTGTCTTTTAGAATCAGGATACTGCAATACTAATTTTACTCAGAGCCCATGGTCTCATAGTTTTCTGTATTTCAGTTCTGTTTCATTATTTATTTACATTTTATATTTACTACATTTTTATATTTATTCTTGCAAATTTAATCAGTCTCTGCATTCGTGAATTTCAGTAATCACTTCATTGAAATGGATTCATTTGCAATGGTATTCTTAACAAATTTGTCCAAATTTGGTTCTCTGTTAAATATAAGCAGGCTGCCAGCCTCTGCAATAAACACATTCAAAGAATAAAACTGTCAAAGAAAGATATTCATGTGATTAATGAGAAGTATGAATAAGAACATGTATGTATTTACTGGAAATTACTGGATGAGCTTTGCCATTTAATTAAGTTAATTAAATTTGTATTAACTCAATTTAATAATTATTGTATATGAGTTTTTATGTGTAGTTGTTTATTCTAGGTTTATACTGACTTTGCATGCTCTGTTTAGGAGCCATGGTACAGGATAAAGTGCAGAGTTGCTTTAAGCTTTTCCTCAGAATGTACCTAGAGACATTATTTCAGAAAAAAATTATCTGAAAGAGAGACAGGAATAAGCTTGGTTCCATGCAGATTCGCTTGGAAGGGAAAAGTGAACTTCCTAATATTTAATAAACAGTAATAATTTCAGAGTACTACCAAGCAGGCATCAGGCTTCACACTCTTACCAACTGCATGCAACCAACCTTCCAAACCCCACAATTATAAAAACCTCACTCTGTCTTTGATTATTAAGTAAGCCTTTACCTCAGGGTAATTACTACAAGCAAAATGCATGCAGTGACAAGGAGCCTCAGCTTTTCTACCAGGTAAATAAATATGAAACAAAAAGAGACACCCGAAGGCATACTGGTAACCCAATCTATTTCACCTAAAAGCAAAACTCAAGAATCTTGCCTCTACTGAGCTTTTAATTCAGCATAGGTCTGCAACTGGATGTAAAAATGAAGCAAAGCAAAACAACAATAAAAAACAACTCCTCTCAAATTACCATTTTCTAAAGAAATAAAACAGGTAATTATCTCCACTTAAAAACCCCAAAGCATAACAAACAGGATTCTAGGAACATTACATGGGTATGTTTCATTTGGAAAATCAGGCAAATCACCAGAACCCTGGCTTGGATTTTTAAAAGAATGTTAACCTTATGATTGCTTGCCAAGAAAAAAATTATTTTGTTTAAAACCTTCTACATGGTTCAGTCTAATTAGCAAATTTTGCCAAGAAGGCCCTTAACAAGGGACCAATATCTGTCCCAACACATAGTCAACTCTCCTCCTCCCTGTGGTCCTTACCAGTTATTTTGCATCCTAATAGTTCAAGAAACTTCCTTCTTTTGTAACACCAAGATGATAAAGATCGCCAGACTATTCTCAGTGTATTCATTAGACTTTGTTTGCAGATGAGTAGTAATTTAGGTCTCAAGTAAACTGATGAATTCTCACACATCTTGTTTTCTCCAAAAAAATCATTACTCAGTTTAGCTAGCACACGATAAATAAGATTACTAGTATGAGGTAAAATCCTTATGAAGATAAATCTGTTCAGAATTTCAACATGAATTTAGAGATCAAGCTGGACCTTTGCTGCAGCACAGTCTGCTGTGGTGAATTACTACTCCATGAAAGCCACACATTGCCTGTCTTCATTAGAAATTTATTAGGCACTTGTTACCTTAGGTGACAACACACCTGGTTTCCTACTGAAGACATTTCTCCATGAGAATGGCTTCCATGCTTGGAAAAGATTTTGCTAGCTGCAGGCAGGTAAGTAAGTTAACAGGCAGACACAGGCACACAGAGCTTACAGTCATTTGGACTACTTGTCTGCTTCAAATTAAGCAGCAGTTAAATGTTTTGTGGCTCTTAGCCTAAATTTTGGAATTTGAGGCCCTTCCCATTCCCCCATTGGTTTGAGAGAGCTTGCTGTCAAGACCTTTAAAGACAGTTTTATGCAGACTTTTAAAGGTTTTGCTTAGAGAACTCTATAGAGTAAGGTTTTGTTAAATGTTTTTCTTTTCAGCAAGAAGTTCCTTATTTTTGTTTGTTTCAGTGTTTTCTTCCCTTTTTTTGTGCGTGTTTGTTTACTTGAGAGTACATTCAAGTTGAGGTAGGAAGGTTGTGGATCCTAAAGAACAAATACTGATGGTGCTATATGGACAAATAACAGCTAAGATTGATAAGAAAACTGATAGTAACAAGTATCTAATGAAAAACTAGTGGACTTGTTTTCAAGAAAGTTAACAGAAAATAAATCTGGCAAATGGCAAGATTCCAAATGCTGTACTAGCATGCCATAATTAATTTCATATTTTTTTTCTGATGTATGTCAGATAATGATTCATTTTGCAATGATTGTTTAATACAATGCATAACTTCTCTCTCTTTGTTTTTGTTATGGAAGACTGAAAACAAAAGGACGTAGGAAAACATTGTCTCTCTATGCCAGTTATGGCTACAAGAAGGCAGGGGATACAGGAATGGACTGATGATGTAGAGAGGTTCTTTTGCAGTTAGGGCAGAGAGTCCTACAGAAAGTCTTTCAAGGGAACATTTTGTATGTCAGTCATATAGTGGTTATTTGCCCATAGCACCACATATCCAGTCTCCTAATAATACAGAGTAAAATTTGTGACTTCTTGCTAAATAATTGCTGTCTTCTGCAGGCTTGTGGTAATAACAAATATTTCAAGTAGCTAATATACAAGGTACTATTTACATACATTATATAAGCACACATATATAAGCTTACATGTACATCGGTGTATGTAAACAATACAATTCAAAATAACCAGGTAATATTCAGCCATAACACACGCTCCAACCTATTTTCACCTAAGTGATTTACCTACTGGACCTAGTGGAAAACAAATGACACACTTGTGAGTGAAGGTTCCAACAGTAATTGTCAGAGACAGAGTTTTGCTGTGATACCTGTAAACCTGGTGACACTGGACTTTTGCAGGAAAATTATGAGTACATTCAAGATCAGAGTAAGTTGTTCTGATACTGTATCTTGCTCAAAGATTTTATTGTCCTACATACCTCTCTTTAAGCAAGACATAGTTATGCGTAACAGTAATTCATCAATTTCATGTATGTTTTAACTAGAACACACTGTGAATTGAAACACATGGTCACTACCATTATGTGACTGTTCAGAGAAGGCTTCTCGCCTCAATTTTTTTCCAAGGGAAACAAAATTATCAACAAGCATTTTAATATCCTCTTTTCCAAGGCAATAGCTTGACATTTTTCTAAGTCAACTGGAAACACTCTTGGCAGGTTTACTGAGTACAAATTTAACATGTAACAGTGAACTTCTTGTTTTCATAATGTCCACAAGAATATGTATACAACTGAGAGTTCTAAATTTAGGAGATCGCTTTAGGCTTAAAAGATGTTTATTTTAACTGAGCAGAAGATCACAAGAAACAAGTGTATTTTGTAGAATAGATTGTACAACATTTTCCTCCTCCATCACCTCCTCAGGAGAATTTTCAGAGTGAAAGAATTCTCCATCCTCCTTTTCCTAAACTATGTGAAATGAGCTAATCATGACAGGTACAAAGACCCTTCAGTGGCACCAAAACCTGCCTTTTATGTATTTTTGAGTTAACAGAATCAAGTGATAGACAGCAGTACATCAACATTCTCATAACAAGCTGACATTCAAATGAGTGGATGAAACAGGTGAGATAATGATAAAAGGAAACCATTCAGGATAAGTGATCTCACTCTGGTTTGTATTTTATTATTCTTAAACACACCACAACCATCCCCCACCCTCCTCTGAAGATATAAAGTCAAATTCTTTTACACTAACTTCCTGGACTATATATTGCCTTAAAAATGCTCTTCAAGGCAACTCATTCAGACTTTTTCAAGGAAAAATGAGAAGCAAACCAAATAAAAAAGGGAAACAACTAATAAATTAAATCTTTCTCCATTTTCAAGGGAAAATTTGGAATTACTCAACAAGAATAGCTTATTTCAGGTTTCAAAAACCTCCACATTGAGAGGGCATTTAGCCATAAGTTGAGTATCCAATTTTTCTCACCTTTCGCAGCAGTCCTCTTTCCAATACTATTTTTTTCTGAAGAGAATTGCCATGATTGTGCAAAAGCAAGGTTTAAAGTTCTGTGTCATACAAAAATATGGCTTTCTAAAACTGTGCAGGTACTTTCATTCAGCCCTTTTTTGTAAAGTGAATTTCATCATTCTCTTTTTGTCATAAAATACTCGAAAACCTCTCCTATCATGCAGATATGAAAAGGGGTGGTATTCATGGCACAAATTTGCATTTGAGTGTTGCAGTTTGAGGAAGCTGCATCAAGTGAAGGGTGTAACTAAAGATACCAGAAGAGAAAGAAGAGCACATGTCAGTGGCTTTAATTACAGTGACAGAGAAGCTCGTGTCTATAACTTGATTTTTGAACTTTGTGTTGTGTGCGATAAAGCTTTCAGAAGTTGCATGAAGATGTGAAACTTACCACTGACACCGTGGGAAAGAGGAACCAAAAGAATGTATTCTGACTAGGCACCATAATTTCTACAAAGAAATTTGTTTCCAGATTTTTCTGTAAAATCTCTAAGGGTCAAAAAATCATGTATTTGTAGTTTAGAGTAGATCCAACAAAGAAAAAAAAGAGAATATTTATCACTTTCAATTGGATGATGGAAAAATTTCAGTCCAAATGTTATATACTCTATAAAAGCAGATATATATCTGTGATTTGGATTATTTTTCAGCCAGTGTTTCTTAAGACCAAGTAATATGTTTTGACTCCATCCAGTCTGACTCATAACAAAGCACAACAATATTTCCTCAGTACAACTGAAGCACTTGTGCTTTTAATGCAATTCCCTTCACAATGGGGAACCTTTCAACAAAAACAACTAAGGAATTGAAAGAGAGTTTAAGGGAAATTGAAAGGTATGATACTCATAAAAATTTGATTGCAATCTGTTTTCTGCTGAGGCACAAACCCATAGCTTAATCTGTAATCCCTGGGTCTGATGATAACTAGTTTTTTTAGCATTTCAGAAAAAGAAAGCATTTCTTTCTTTGACAAAGTACTCTTACAAATGCAAGAAATACAAAGGTACTAAAAAGGAAAACAGAAGAAAGAAACCATTGGAATTGCTTTTGCATAAAGTCATTCACAGCTATATATGCATAGTATGTTGTAGTATTTGTTCTATCAGTTAGATAGAACAAATCAAATCAACACAACCTTACCACATTTTATGGAAAAACAATGTTTTTCAAATGCACAGTAAGTGGATGCTGATTCTTTAGGAAGAGAAAGAAAGGTTGTCCCAACTGCCTAGGTTGCCCCTGGGTTTTTCTGTTGGGAGCAGCTGAGGGCATGTTGCACTGCTTCTGCTAATACCACTGAGCATAAAAAAGATGGATGAAGGCAGTAAAATAAAAGCATTAAGTGTATCCCATGTTTCTTTTGTTAATGTTACTAAAGAATTTGAGGACAGGACATGATGCTGCTATTGGCTAAGTATTAAGTAATTTGGTGAATTGTTTTTATCCAATTTAAATTTTAAAAATAATTCCTCATGGTACTTATTAATAGTTTCTGTATTAATATATAGAAAAAATCCTTTTTTTTTCCACCCAAAGAGCTAGTGTGAAAATACAAATGGAGCTGTTAGATAACGTGGTGATCAATTTGGTGAAATTTTGGTGATATTGTAGAAAAGACACTGTATCTGTAAAAAAATTAGATACAATTAAAAATTGCAGAATTTAGTGTAGAAAAGCTTCAGCTTTTTCAGTGATGATTTCCAGCTTCTGCCTTGCAGTAGTAGTGATTGAGCAGCTCAGGTTTAACTAGCTGGCTGTGCTGGAGATAGCAGGCCACAGGTCTTTTTCCTGTGTCTCATGAGGGACTTGAAGCATAGCTCCACATCACAAAAGAAGTAAGCTGGCTGGAATTGTTCAAACCTGGGAGCATATTATGAAATTTGGCCTGAGACCACAGTTCCATCTGCTCTGTTAGCTGAACTACTCATGTTTTAGTTCCTGGGATCATTTCAGGCACAGTGGACCACTCAATGTCCAGTTGTTCAAATTAATCGATTCTAATTTGAGGATTTCTTGGATTTCTTAGGAATTCAGTAACTGAGCCTAACAGATTAGTAGCCTGAGAAAGGCCGTGGGTAGGGCCTTTGCCAGCTCGTTCAAGAAATACTACAATTTCTTTTGCTTCTTTAGAAATATCCAATAAACCCTTCAGTACTATGGGGCAAATAATGTTGACTCTTTAGACAGTTAGTTTGAGTTGCTATTCTGGATAATATTCTAATCACCAATGCCACAGGTATTTTTGGCAATAAATGTTAATAATGAGTTTTGAAACATTAAATGGATAACTGGGTTATTCTTTATTTATATCCATACAGTGCACTCACAAACACATGCAAATTTTTACCCATCCAGAAGTAATTTAGAGCTAAAGAGTAATACTGAATGTAAATGCATATTTTTTGGTACAATCCTTGAAAAATTAGGTCTCCTTCCTGTTCCTCAATGTTTTGTTCCTCAGTGATTGCCCAAAAGACATTTGTGGAAATGGTGTTATTGCTCTTGAGAAATTGTTTTTTCCATCCTTTTTGTGAATGCAGTTTAACATGACTCAATCAATTGAAGAATATTTTATACTAAAAAGCATAGCCTTGTCTCCCATGTCCTGACTTAGAGCACCTAGAATTGACTCTTCCTTCCCTCTTTTTATTGATAAAACAGAAACAGTGAGCTTAGTGACCTGAATTAGATTTCTGAAGGGCAGCCACAGAGCCGGTATGAGGGAGAGGGCAGGGCTGTCTATCTGGGTATCAGGGAGGAGGCTGGAAGGGATGACATCACCCCTTTCACTGTCAGTGGCTTGCTGGACTGCCTTCATTTTTATCACACTTTCTTGAAGACTGTGCTGCACTCAATACAGTGAGTGAGTTAGTACCAGTTTCAGTAATTCCATCAACACTGTGGTTGAACTAACAAAAGTAAAAATAGGCCCCACTTGGCTTTCTTCTGACTAATTGTAAGTCCATGATAGAGCAGGAATCGAACAATCCTCCAAAGCTGGTGCCCAAATGAGTCACTCTTAAATTATACACTGTTTTTTCAGGGTATACTAAGGTACACTTGATCCTAAATAGTTCCTGGAAAAATATGTTTGTTCTTGCTTTGTCGTTGTGTTTATCTAAAATAAAAATATTGTATAACAATTTAATGTCAATAAAAACACTGACTCAGGGCTATACACCCAAAGTACATAGTTTGCTTTTCAGTGGCAAAAGGTTATGACATTTAATTCCTAGCCAACATTTCCCATATCTCTATTTGCTCTTCACATGCATACAGTCAGATCAAATACTGCCATGGATAAAAACACACTGCCATGGGTAAAAGGCATTATACAATAACATGTAGTTTCTACACACTGCAAATTTTATCTGCATACACATGTATGTGTATGTATGTGTACAAATACATATTCACACAGTAAGGGAAACAATGGTTTAGAAGGAAATAAGTCACTGAGAGAAATCCCGTTTTGTTGCAGGAAAGCATATTACGTTCCTTCAAAGTTCCCTATTTGAAGGCTTTTACTCCTACTGATTTCACTAGAAGTGTATTCCAAATACTGAAAGCTCTACAGGTTAGGATTCTTGCTTCTATAAGAAGAAAGTCTAAAATACTAATGACCTCTTTTTACCCCCCTGACATGCTTTTTTAGCTTAAAAGAGTTATTTTTTTGTTCTTGGTGTTTATCTCTCATCAGGATTAGAAGGGTACGTTCACTTTCTGCAAATCAGTCATATATGCTTGATGCTTCTATTACCAGATTTAAAAAATTTAAGCTCATGTGAAAGACAAATTTCTTTTTTTTTTTTTTTTTTTTTTTTTTTTTTTTTTTTTTTTTTTTT